>CM049850.1:35056532-35156532 GCA_027422415.1 Schizothorax lantsangensis | reverse complement strand
GGAAGAGTTATTATGGATTATGGACTCATATATTTGAGTTAAAAACGTCTTAATGCTGGATTTGTTTCAGCTTTTGTCTTCTCCAGATGTTAACTGATGGACTGGAGTGCTGTGGATTATTTATCAGACTCTCATTCTGACGGCACCCATTCACTGCAGAGCATCCATTGCTGAGACACTGATGCAGAGACACATTTCTACAAACCTGATGAAGAAACAAACTCATCCTGATCTTGGATCATTCGAGGATGAGCACATTTTCAGATAATGTTCAACTATTCCTTTAAGCATATAAACGGTCACATTACATGTATATATCTTCAGTTTTCTTGTATATGGAAATGTGCTGAGGATGAATTTCAGCCGCTGTAAGCGTAGCTCATTTGTCTGTAGTAAGCACCTGGTTAAACTAGATTGCGTCTGGTTAATCAATAAGATGCAGAATTTTGTGTCTTGAACACAACTGTCCCTCATTTTTGACAGTAAAGAACTGATGTAATCACATTTTAATGTCTTTTAGTGATGCAATGCATTGAGTAAAGATGTGTAAAGCTCATTTAAGGCTGTCATTGCTGCTGGGACTGAGGTAATCAGTAATGATGTTGAAATCAACCTGACCTAGTTTATTAAAACATATATAGGTTATACTGTAGAATAACCACAGACTAACAAATCATCTATTTTTTTCTGTGGTGATATTTCCCAGTAGATTTCTTTTTCACGTCAATGTGAGCCTACAGTAATTTCCCCTGTAACCACGGTAACCACTACACCGTCAGATGTTGCTATAGTGATGTTACATCTTAAATGGTTACATTCATCCATGGGCGTCGGAAGCTAAATAAATGTGGGTGGGTCCTCCCCCAGAAAACAATTACTGCAGTATATGCCATTTCTGTAGTCTGGTGCCTTTTAATTAAAGGAATAGGCCGCCTTGTTGGCAGGTGTTATTTACATTACCTCTGCCCACTAACATCACAACATTACAAAAGACGGCTACTTAAAGGGATAGTTCACTTTGAAATTAAAATGTGGTATCTATCAGCTTACCCCAAGGGCATCCAAGATGTAGGTGTCTTTTTTTCTTCAGTAGATCCAATTTTGATGTTTTTAGGTCAAACCGTTCTAGTCTGTCAGTCATATAATGGCAGGTATAGGTCACTGTCTCTATAAGAGGGAAAAAGAACATGCACAGAGAAATCCAAATGAAACAATTCCCCATCGTAACTACACATTGATGGCCCGTGTGAATTCAGCGTGAGCCAGAGCGCGCGCACACACACGTCACACACCGGATGTGTGCACACTCAGATCACTTGGACATGGTTGTGTACAAGAGGTAAAAAACGATATAAATACTGTTCGTTTTCTCACACAAACCGCTCGTTTCGTGTCTTAGGCCATCAATGTGTAGTTACGATGGGGAATTGTTTAATTTGGATTTCTCTGTGCATGTTCTTTTTCCCTCTTATAGAGACAGTGACCTATACCTGCCATTATATGACTGACAGACTAGAACGGTTTGACCTAAAAACATCAAAATTGGATCTACTGAAGAAAAAAAGACACCTACATCTTGGATGCCCTTGGGGTATGCTGATAGATACCAAATTTTAATTTCAAAGTGAACTATCCCTTTAAGCACAGTTACAGTGGAGCAGGTGGTATGCGTGTAGTATTTTTGACGTGAGTGACCCGAGTGCGTGTCCGCCTTTTGCCGAAATTGTTCTTCTCCCTTTTCACATCTCATATTACATCAGAAAGGCATTTGTTTTCAATAAAAATAAAAATGAAGGAAATAATCGAAAAGTTTAAATAAACCCCGGGTGGATTAGGTGTATCTGAGCAGCAGATACGCTAAGATGCTATGTCGCGGAAGTGCAGCAGGCGCGAGTAACTAGTGAAAACACAGAATAGAGTTCTATGGACTCTGAATGAGCCGAGTGGAATAGATTTGAGGAAGCACCAGCGTGGAATTCAAGGCTGTAGCTAAATGGAGTTTAATCTATTAGGGCATTCGTCATGTGGAATGGATTTGACTGACGGCGCTCTGAGAAGTGCACAGACATATTCACTGAATTGGAGACGGTAAAAGTGGGTGGGTCCAATATCATTGGTCTTCAAAAGTGGGTGTGTCCTGTGACTGTCCCGCCCACATAATGGTTCCGACGCCCATGCATTCATCGGACGCTTCACCATAATAACAAAGGTGTTTGGATGGAGAACAGGACGATCCAGATGTGTGGAATGAATATAGCTTAGAAGTAAACAAAATTTGAATAATTAGGATTGTTTAAAGGGCTCCTATTATGCTTTTTAACTTTTTTAACTTTAGTCAGTGTGTAGTGTGTATGTTTGGGGCATAAAACGATCTAGAAAGTTACAAATCTCAAAGTCCACTCCAAAGGGAGATATTTCGTTTTTTTAAAAATTCCCTTTTCAAGAACTACAACGAACGGCTCGTTTGGACTACAAAGTTGTTTTCCTGTATTTGTGACATCACAAATGGTAAACCCCGCCTACTGAAATTTGATTGGTTGGCGGGTGGGGAGAACGCTTGGTTGAGCTCTGCACGTTTCAAAATCAAAACCCAGTGCGGTGTTTTTATATCACTGCATTTCTGATGGAAACCAACTGTTTTCAGAAAATTTTGGATGTCATTTTCATTTCATCTTGCATATAATGTCTGATAAAGCAGCGTTTGTGAGCGGAGCTCTGCTTTGTGTACAGAGTTACCGTGGAAACCTCGCTCTCTTCCGCTCCAACAGCGCCTCCTGCTGGCAGAGAATTAATTTGCATATATATGCGGCCACAAATAGTGTAGTCTGTGGGACTATGGTATAAATAAATTCAACTGTATAACAGTTTCACTGCAATTCATGTTATAATGTTAGAATTAAAGAACAATAAACATAATACATATTACCGTTGCACTTATCTGTACATAGCCAATGCAGTTATTTTTAAGCTGTTGTTGACATCCTATCTAAAATGTGATTTAGCCAAAAAACAACAACAACAACAATAACATTACCACTTTAATATGTCTTGCAATATCCGTGCGTGCAAAGGTTCTGCACGATCCTCTTGTTCAATATTCTCGGGGTCTGAATTGATAGCAATATTGATGAACTTGAAACACTGTCTAAGCTGTTCTCCAATCACAACGCACTGGGACAGCTAACCAATCACAACGCACTGGGACAGCTAACCAATCACAACGCACTGGGACAGCTAACCAATCACAACGCACTGGGACAGCTAACCAATCACAACGCACTGGGACAGCTAACCAATCACAACGCACTGGGACAGCTAACCAATCACAACGCACTGGGACAGCTAACCAATCACAACGCACTGGGACAGCTAACCAATCACAACGCACTGGGACAGCTAACCAATCACAACGCACTGGGACAGCTAACCAATCACAACGCACTGGGACAGCTAACCAATCACAACGCACTGGGACAGCTAACCAATCACAACGCACTGGGACAGCTAACCAATCACAACGCACTGGGACAGCTAACCAATCACAACGCACTGGGACAGCTAACCAATCACAACGCACTGGGACAGCTAACCAATCACAACGCACTGGGACAGCTAACCAATCACAACGCACTGGGACAGCTAACCAATCACAACGCACTGGGACAGCTAACCAATCACAACGCACTGGGACAGCTAACCAATCACAACACACTGGGACAGCTAACCAATCACAACACACTGGGACAGCTAACCAATCACAACACATTTAATTTTCTGGAAGGCGGGCCTTCATCAAACCCAGAACTAATGGAGTACAGTATTGTAATAATGTAAATTATGTGAAAAATAATGTGATTTTTGAACCACCAAGCACGAGAGCATGTTCTAGTACACCCCCAAAACAAAATCAAGACTTTTGTAAAAGAGCATAATAGGACCCCTTTAATGTTTTTGAAAGAAGTGTCTTCTGCTCACTAAGACTGCATTTATTTGATCAAAAATACAGTAAAATTATGAAATATTATTATAATTTAAAACAGCTGTTTTCTATGTAATATGTGTTAAACTGTAATTTATTTCTGTGATCAAAGCTGTATTTTCAGCATCATTACTCCAGTCTTCAGTGTCACATGATCTTCAGAAATCATAATAATATGCTGATTTGCTGCTCAAGAAACATTTCTGATTATTATCAATGTTGAAAACATTAATATTTTTGTGGAAACCGTGATGCGTTTCATTTTTCAGGATTCACAGATGAATAGAAAGTTCAAACGAACAGCATTTATTAGAAATAGAAATGTTTTGTAACATTATAAATGTCTTTACTGTCACTTTTGATTGATTTAATGCATCCTTGCTGATAAAAAAAAAAAAATCTTATTTATGCAGAATTTTAAATGGTAATGTATTTCCACAAAAAATATGCAGCAGCTGAAAATTCAGCTTTGATCACAGAAATAAATTACATTTGAACAGATATTCACATAGAAAACAGCTATTTTAAATTGTAATAATATTTCACTGTATTTTTGATCAAATAAATGAGCAGAAGAGGCTTCTTTGAGAAAATCTGAATTCTTTGAAACTTCGCACAGTAGTGTATAGGCTCAGAACAGTGCATGCTTGTTTTTTGTCCGTGGTTATCTGAAACATGAGTGTTTGAGTCACTGAATCAATGCCGCTGGATCACAGTCTCAGAGTTAATGTTTAGCTGGATTGAGCTGCTCATGCGGCGCGTGCAGAGCGTTTATCACCAACCATTACAAGCTGAAGCAACTCCACCTCAATCATTTATAGACACTTCACCCCAGACGAGTATTATAGAAACTCAGCACTCTGTCTACAAATCATGCATCAGATGTAAAGCTCACGCTTTGGAAAATGCCAGTCAGTTTTTCCAAATATGGGGAAAGTGATGCACGGGTGCTTTTTACATTAGAAAAGGTGGGCAAGAGACACCCACACTGTTTCCAGCAGAGCTTCTTTAGCACGCTGACCTGATTTAGTTTCCTGTCTCAAACACACGGCTAACATTCAGTATAATGCACTTTTAAAAATCCTTATGATGCATCTGCATGAGTTGCATTTTCTCATTATGATTCTATATTAAAAAGCAACATCTACAAAACAGTCCACCGTTTTCCTGCAGAACTGGGCTGTAAACTGATTCTTTGACATATTGCATGAAGTCAATTATATATTTAAAATCATTTATTTCATACTAATTATAGTTCAAATCTATTAACATATGTGAGCCTGGAGCACAAAAGCAGTCATAAGTAACACGGGTATATTTAGCCAACAATACATTGTATGGGTCAAAATTATCAATTTCTCTTTTATGCCAAAAATCATTAGGATATTAAGATCATTTTCCATGAAGATATTTAGTAAATTCCCTACCGTAAATATATCAAAACTTAATTTTTGATTAGTAATATGCATTGCTAAGACTTCATTTTAACAACTTTAAAGATGATTTTCTCAATATTTAGATTTTTTTGCACCCTCAGATTCCAGATTTACAAATATTGTCCTATCATAACAAACCATACATCAATGGAAAGATTATTTATTCAGCTTACAGATGATGTATAAATCTCAATTTCAACAAAATTGACCCTTATGACTGGTTTTGTGCTCCATATTTACTGACAGATAACTTGAAACTTTACTTTAATAAACTTTATTCGGTATATTACTTGTGCACAATGCACTTTTCTTAATATCAAGTCTAATATGCGTTTTAAAGTCACTTTTGATGAGGATTATATGATCTTTGAATAATATCAGACTTTAAATGCTAAATATTTAAAGTGTACCTGAAGTATACTTGCAGTAGTTCCACTTTAGCACAATCAAATATACTAAGTATATCTTTAACTGACCTCTAGACTGGACTATTGTAATGCACTGCTAGCTGCTTGTCCTGCATCTTCAATAAACAAGCTACAGATAGTACAAAATACACCTTACCAGGTCAAGAAAATATGATCATATTACCCCAATTTTACAGTCTCTGCACTGGCTACCTATTAAGTTCCATATCAGTTACAAAATATTATTACTCACCTATAAGGCCCTAAATGGTTCAGCTCCTGCGTACCTAACTAGTCTTCCATCACGCTCCCTAAGGTCCCAAAACTCTGGACTCTTGGTAGTACCTAGAATAGCAAAGTCCACTAAAGGAGGTAGAGCTTTTTCATATTTGGCTCCCAAACTCTGGAATAACCTTCCTGATAACGTTCGGGGTTCAGACACACTCTCTCTGTTTAAATCTAGATTAAAGACACATCTCTTTAGCCAAGCATTCACATAATGCATCTCATAATCTTGTACTGCTGTTATATCTGATCAAATGTACGTTATTACTCTTTAGCTTGGAATCACTTTTGCTTGATTGGAACAGCAGCTATGCTAATTATGTCTCTATTGTTTCTCTGTCTCTGCCACGAGATTAACATCCCTCACACAAACTTCAGTCTGGATCCAACACTTATAAGATCTGAGATGATCGAACACCTGAGAAGAGATGATGCCGACCCCTCAGAGGACACCTAAATTCCTTTAAAGCTGCTTTGCAATGATTTGTATCATGAAAAGCGCTATACAAATAAACTTGAATTGAATTAAGCACTTCAGCACAATTAAAGTGCATTAAGTACAAAATGAGTTGTTCCGGTTTAGCAGACTCTATACCAG
Organism: Schizothorax lantsangensis; assembly: GCA_027422415.1. Classification (NCBI taxonomy): domain Eukaryota; kingdom Metazoa; phylum Chordata; class Actinopteri; order Cypriniformes; family Cyprinidae; genus Schizothorax; species Schizothorax lantsangensis. Next base: position 35,149,827 of record CM049850.1, on the reverse strand, counting down.
TTTAGTACAATTGCAGGGCATTTTATTAAGTACATAAATATAAAAATGCATTTGTTGTATACTTAGCATGAAATAAATGTATTTCAAATACATTTATGTATATTTATTTTTGACTAGGGTCTATTTGAGTGAAATGCTTGTATTGAAATATTTGAGCGGCTCTGATATGACAACGACCAGAAGAAGGGCATCAGATCAAGAACTTATGTTCATATTCAAATAGTCAAAAATGAAAGGAACCCACTTGCAATGAAGGATTTTATTCACCAGCTGTCAAGTCTTAAGATAAGTTGATTTTATTAATGAAAGCATTGTTTATGATTACTGCTATCCAGTGCTTTTCAAAGCTGAGGCTGTGTGTGATGACTGTAAAATATGTATTTTAGGTTAGTGGCACATTTTGAGTCTCTGGCCTCAGGACTGAAGTCCTGGTTAAAGCCGGATCAGTTAAAGTTCAACAGACCGTTGCTATAAAGAACAGATTCGCTGAAACCACAAATTTACTGCTGCGATGAGTTTCCAGTTTCACACCAATCAATGTCCAGGATTTTACACGCCTGACTTTTACAAAATCACTTTATAAAGACTGTGCACACACCATAAAAGTGATTTGCTGAAGTTGTAAATAAAACAGATTATTGGAGTATGTTTTAGTCTTTCTACTTCGACATTTCAGATGAATTATGTGCTACTTCCGGTTAAAACTGCTTCTTCGTCATTAATTTTCAGTGCAAAGAGCAAATTCTAGTTCACAGTTGAGCATTATAACTAAAAAATGGATATTACTTCCAATACTTTTTAAAGGGTCGTTCACACAAAACACATTTTCCATTTCACTGCACTGCTTTTCCATTGTTTTCTATGTATGTATGTCTATGTCTTGGCAGGCCTTCCCGCATGTACTATCAAGCCTCTGCAACTGATCCAGAATGCAGCAGCCAGAGTGGTCTTTAATGAGCCGAAAAAAGCTCACGTTACCCCTCTCTTCATCAGGTTACACTGGGTACCAATAGCCACTCGCATCAAATTCAAGGTACTGATGTTTGCCTACAAGACCACAACTGGCACGGCACCAATATACCTAAACTTGCTAGTTCAAACTTATGCGCCCTCCAGAAGCTTGCGTTCTGCAAGTGAACGACGCCTTGTGGTGCCATCCCAAAGAGGTACCAAATCACTCTCACGGACCTTTTCCTGGACTGTGTCCAGCTGGTGGAATGACCTCCCGATCTCAATTCCAACAGCTGAGTCTTTAGCCATTTTCAAAAAACATCTAAAGACACATCTTTTTCGCCAGCACCTGACTAACTAATACTAACACTTACCTATTCTATTTAATAAAAAAAAATAAAAAAAATCCTAGCTACGTGTACTGTGCTAGACTAACTGAGACTTGTCATGGCACTTGTATACTGTTGCTCTCTCGATGGTCTGATTGCTTCTATTGTTCTCATTTGTACGTCGCTTTGGATAAAAGCGTCTGCTAAATGATTAAATGTAAATGTATGTAAACATGAGCTCACAGACATGTTTGACCGTTTTGCAGCGTCTCACGCATGAAATGATGTTGTTAAATGAACAACAAAGACACAAGGCCTTGCATTTTCTCCCCGTTCCACTGTGTTTCTCAAAGCAAAAACATGTTCTGTGTGAACAGCCCCTTGGAACACGAGCATCACTAATGGGAACTGTGATTTTCACTCAGAAAGTGCTAGTAAATTTCATAAACAATTACAAAGAAACAACAACTATAACACATTGACGTAAACATGGCATTTTGATGTAGAAAATGCAGCGACTAACTGGTTTGCATGAAAAAAAAAATTACAAACGCATTACAAACAGGAGCTGCGTTCAGCCCCGACAAAACGGTGCAAAACGTTTATTAAACAGAAACGGTGGTGTGTTGAAATGGGTATAAATATGTGTTTAATACTGCAAAATATGCTCGATGTTACAGTCACTGCCCAGAATACAAGAGAACGTCCCAATCCAGTGAATAAGAGATTTGTGGAAACTGTTGTTCCTAATTATTGTGAGCCAACATTTGCATCATTTCAAACATTTCAGGTGAAGGATAATCCACTTCTTATCTCCAAGACTGTGTTATTATCTATATGACCTTATTATTTTTATTGTGAGTATTAGGCTTATCGTTATTGCTGATCACTGTTGTTGTGCTGTGATATTGAAATATTTACCATTATATAATCAGAGGATCATAGAAAAGTTTATGAAAGTGTCACTCCACAATTCAATAGCAACATATCTAAATATGTATATTATTTTTATGTTATATTAATCACACCTTCCTAAGGAAAGGATATGGACCAGAAGACATTGCAATTATGATATTTAGACAGACTTAAAGAAGTTCCAGATCTATACTTGTGCTCTTATTATTTCAGTTATTTTCCTTTAATGTAAATAAACATGTGCAAACAATATACTCGTGCTTGTGAATTTATTTTGATGTTAATTACATATACTTACAAATTCATCCTCATCATGTTGATATAAAACTCTTACGACAAACATGTCTTCTAATATCTTCAGTTGTTGTGTATACCGAGCTGCAGCGGACACATATTAAATCACTTCACTTGGACTCATTGTGTGCGCTGTCTCTTTAATACTGCGTGGTTTATAACATGTTGCTGCTGATTGCCTGACATTTTTGACACACCCACCAAACAAGAGAAAACCGTTGCACACCGTTTCCAGGAAACATGTCGTTCAACCCGGAAACCGTAGCAAAACGTTGGGCACCGGCCAGGGCCGGTTCTAGACATTAGGAGGCCCTAGGCAAAATTCATGTTGGAGGCCGCCCCACCCCCAATAAAAAGCACTTGAAACAAATATGATTCCTAACCTTTTTATTTATAGGTCATACTTAGAAGGGAGAGGTTATTATGTGAGTATAGGAGAGCATAAGTCTATGACATGCGGAGTCCCACAAGGCTCGATTCTTGCACCGCTCTTGTTTAGCCTGTATATGCTCCCACTAAGTCAGATAATGAGGAAGAACCAAATTGCCTTTCACAGCTATGCTGATGATACCCAGATTTACCTAGCCTTATCTCCAAATGACTATAGCCCCATTGACTCCCTCTGCCAATGCATTGATGAAATTAACAGTTGGATGTGCCAAAACTTTCTTCAGTTAAACAAGGAGAAAACTGAAGTCATTGCATTTGGAAACAAAGATGAAGTTCTCAAGGTGAATGCATACCTTGACTCTAGGGGTCAAACAACTAAAAATCAAGTCAGAAATCTTGGGGTGATTCTGGAGACAGACCTTAGTTTCAGTAGTCATGTCAAAGCAGTAACTAAATCAGCATACTATCATCTCAAAAACATTGCAAGAATTAGATGTTTTGTTTCCAGTCAAGACTTGGAGAAACTTGTTCATGGCTTTATCACCAGCAGGGTGGATTATTGTAATGGTCTCCTTCCTAAGAAGACCATTAGACAGCTGCAGCTCATCCAGAACACTGCTGCCAGGATTCTGACTAGAACCAGAACATCTGAGCATATCACACCAGTCCTCAGGTCCTTACACTGGCTTCCAGTTACATTTAGGATTGATTTTAAAGTACTTTTACTCGTTTATAAATCACTCGATGGCCTAGGACCTAAATACATTGCTGATATGCTCACTGAATATAAACCTAACAGACCACTCAGATCATTAGGATCGAGTCAGATCGAGTCACAAAACAAGGGGAGTCCGCTTTTAGCTATTATGCCTCCAGAAGAGATCAGATGTGCTAAAACATTATCCACATTTAAATCCAGACTCAAAACTCATCTGTTTAGCTGTGCATTTGTTGAATGAACACTGTGCTACATCCCAACTGACTGCACTGTATTTTATGTATAATCATTTTCTATTTTTAACTGTTTTACATTCATTTTAAATCAATTTCTATATCATTTTAAAATTCCTTGTTTTTATTATTTTTAATTCCTTGTTTTTATTGACTATTTCACTTTCTTTTATGTAAAGCACTTTGAATTACCACTGTGTATGAAATGTGCTATATAAATAAACTTGCCTTGCCTTATAGAACATTTAGGTTACCTTAAATTGTGTATGTTTTTACTTATACAGTACACAAATTTGCAAACATTACTATTTTAAATGTTTTTGAAAGAAGTCTCATATGCTCATCATGCCTGGATTTAGCCTATTTGATCAAAATACAGAAAAAATAAAACAATAATATTATGAAATATTATTACAATTTAAAATAATGGTTTTCTATTTTACTATGTTTTAAAATATACTGTATTTCTGTGATGCAAAACTGAATTTTCATCAGCCATTACTTATGATCCTACAGAAATCATTCTAATATGCTGATTTATTATTAACGTTAGAAGCAGTGCTTAATGTTTATTTTATAACCGGTGATACTTTTTTCAGGATTTTTTTAATATTAAAAAAAGTATGTTTAAAAATAAAAAATATAAATATTTTATAGCAATATAAGTCTTTACTATCACTTATTTAACACATCCTTGCTGAATATTCAGTTGTTTTTTTTCTGCATTTTTGATCAAATAAATGCAGGCTTGATGAGCATAAGAAATTTCTTTCAAAAACAATAAAAATAGCAAAGGGTCCAAACTTTTGACCGGTACTGTATGTAGGGTGAATTGCCCTAATGTGGGACATTTTTTGCATTTCGGATTTCTGTGACATATTGCGATGTGTAGCCAAAACATTAAATCCACACCCAATACCACTTTAAAAACCTCAGGATGTGTCCTAATCATATCTAAAGGGGAGATTCAGATAACACATTCATAAAAGAAATGATAGACATATTAGTGCTCTAAGTGCAAGTTGTCTGAGAAATCTGCAGTTTCCTAATGTGGGACAGTTGTGTTCCTAATGTGGGACACTAAACAATTTCTATGATAAAAGGCCAAAATCACCTTGGTTAATGTAGAATTGTAAAATCTTAAAAGTGAGTAATTCTCTTGGTTAATAATGGATAAAATATGGATAATTGAACATCGTCAGAACAATAATACAATATGGTAGTTTTGATGCATTTATTATAAATACATTAAGCAACTATTATCATAGGTAATGTTCTCTAGTTCATTTTACTTAACAACAAACACATACAACCACAACAGGCATAGCCTAGGCCTATTATGTGTTGACATAAACACATACACACAAATCAAGTGGAACAGAAAGACACGATCACTACTAAGCAGAAAAAAAGTTATTTAGTTAGTTGAAACTGAAATTATTAAGTGTTATGTTAGAGCAGTAATCCTAATCATCAGCCGAATTTAGAAGATAGACAACACAACAGAGATCCTTTATTTGAACCATTAAAAAAAAGTTTGCTTTTTAACTTTGAATACAAACTTCTCTGCTTTTACTTTTGTAGCAACAACTCACGCACCTGCATTAAGAGCTATACTTCTTTGTGTGCCTATGCATCGCATAGTTCGCAGCACCTGAAGGATGTTTTCATTACGCAAACATTCAGGTTCACTTTGAAACTGCAACATTACAGTTTTTTTCAGTCGCTAACAAGCGTTTTTCCAACCAGTTGTCACATTTTCAAAACTCTAAACACAATTAGCACAGCATCGGTCTTTTGTGGCCATACCATTCACACATTTCATGTCGTTTTCACCCAATATGCAGTCAGTGAACACATTTCCACAATGCTTACATTTTCTTAACAGACAAGCTATACCTCCCAACAAAATTATGGATTGTTTTTGTAGTATTTACTAATGTTAACACACAACATCCCACAATAGCAAAAACAATATTCCAAACCTTAGATACAGTATAAAAACCTCTGCTTCTGCAATGATATCAGTTCAAAAACAATATCAATAAATACTGTATATCTCAGCTGATAATAAACAAACAATTGAATAATTGACACACAGCTGATTTATGTTGGGTAAATTGGGCCAACCACAGCTGATTCCAGTATGGCTTAGACTCAGTGGCAGGGCTTATTTTTTCTATTACATTTACACTTATACAGTAAAAGGAGGACTTTGAGGAGTGATGTTTTTGGAAACAGAAACAGAAAAAGACAAACACTGTAATGTCTGGACAAGGAAGAGTAAGAGCAAGGGGCCCAGGGAGAAGAGCAGGCCCAGTGAGAGATGCAGTGAGAGGTGCAGGAGCAGTGAGAGGAGCAGGAGCAGTGAGAGATGCAGGAGCAGTGAGAGATGCAGTGAGAGGTGCAGGAGCAGTGAGAGATGCAGTGAGAGGAGCAGGAGCAGTGAGAGGTGCAGGAGCAGTGAGAAGAGCAGGAGCAGTGAGAGGAGCAGGAGCAGTGAGAGGAGCAGGAGCAGTGAGAGATGCAGTGAGAGGAGCAGGAGCAGTGAGAGGTGCAGGAGCAGTGAGAGGAGCAGGAGCAGTGAGAGGAGCAGGAGCAGTGAGAGATGCAGGAGCAGTGAGAGGTGCAGGAGCAGTGAGAGATGCAGGAGCAGTGAGAGGTGCAGGAGCAGTGAGAGGAGCAGGAGCAGTGAGAGATGCAGTGAGAGGTGCAGGAGCAGTGAGAGGAGCAGGAGCAGTGAGAGATGCAGTGAGAGGAGCAGGAGCAGTGAGAGGAGCAGGAGCAGTGAGAGATGCAGTGAGAGGAGCAGGAGCAGTGAGAGGTGCAGGAGCAGTGAGAGGAGCAGGAGCAGTGAGAGGAGCAGGAGCAGTGAGAGATGCAGGAGCAGTGAGAGGTGCAGGAGCAGTGAGAGATGCAGGAGCAGTGAGAGGTGCAGGAGCAGTGAGAAGAGCAGGAGCAGTGAGAGGAGCAGGAGCAGTGAGAGGTGCAGGAGCAGTGAGAGATGCAGGAGCAGTGAGAGATGCAGTGAGAGGTGCAGGAGCAGTGAGAGGTGCAGGAGCAGTGAGAAGAGCAGGAGCAGTGAGAGGAGCAGGAGCAGTGAGAGGTGCAGGAGCAGTGAGAGATGCAGGAGCAGTGAGAGATGCAGTGAGAGGTGCAGGAGCAGTGAGAGGAGCAGGAGCAGTGAGAGGTGCAGGAGCAGTGAGAGATGCAGGAGCAGTGAGAGATGCAGTGAGAGGAGCAGGAGCAGTGAGAGATTCAGTGAGAGGAGCAGGAGCAGTGAGAGGAGCAGGAGCAGTGAGAGATGCAGGAGCAGTGAGAGATGCAGTGAGAGGAGCAGGAGCAGTGAGAGGAGCAGGAGCAGTGAGAGGTGCAGGAGCAGTGAGAGATGCAGTGAGAGGAGCAGGAGCAGTGAGAGGTGCAGGAGCAGTGAGAGGAGCAGGAGCAGTGAGAGGAGCAGGAGCAGTGAGAGATGCAGGAGCAGTGAGAGGTGCAGGAGCAGTGAGAGGAGCAGGAGCAGTGAGAGGAGCAGGAGCAGTGAGAGATGCAGGAGCAGTGAGAGGAGCAGGAGCAGTGAGAGATGCAGTGAGAGGAGCAGGAGCAGTGAGAGGTGCAGGAGCAGTGAGAGGAGCAGGAGCAGTGAGAGATGCAGTGAGAGGAGCAGGAGCAGTGAGAGGTGCAGGAGCAGTGAGAGGAGCAGGAGCAGTGAGAGGAGCAGGAGCAGTGAGAGATGCAGGAGCAGTGAGAGGTGCAGGAGCAGTGAGAGGAGCAGGAGCAGTGAGAGATGCAGGGAGAAGAGCAGGAGCAGTGAGAGGAGCAGGAGCAGTGAGAGGTGCAGGAGCAGTGAGAGATGCAGGAGCAGTGAGAGATGCAGTGAGAGGAGCAGGAGCAGTGAGAGGTGCAGGAGCAGTGAGAAGAGCAGGAGCAGTGAGAGGAGCAGGAGCAGTGAGAGGTGCAGGAGCAGTGAGAGGTGCAGGAGCAGTGAGAGATGCAGTGAGAGGAGCAGGTGCAGGAGCAGTGAGAGGAGCAGGAGCAGTGAGAGGTGCAGGAGCAGTGAGAGATGCAGGAGCAGTGAGAGATGCAGTGAGAGGAGCAGGAGCAGTGAGAGATTCAGTGAGAGGAGCAGGAGCAGTGAGAGGAGCAGGAGCAGTGAGAGGTGCAGGAGCAGTGAGAGATGCAGGAGCAGTGAGAGATGCAGTGAGAGGAGCAGGAGCAGTGAGAGGAGCAGGAGCAGTGAGAGGTGCAGGAGCAGTGAGAGGTGCAGGAGCAGTGAGAGGAGCAGGGCCAGGGAGAAGAGCAGGCCCAAGGAGAGGGCAAGGTAGAGGTGTAAGAATGCGTGGTGGTGGCATTCCAAGGGCTGCAAGAACAGTAGTCAGTGATGAAATTCGTGCCACTATCATTGACGATGTAATCAACCACGGTCTTTCACTAAGAGAGGCTGGTGAAAGAGTGCAGCCCAATTTGAGGCGGTCAACGGTTGCCTCCATTAAACGCATCTTTCAACAAACCAACAGGTAAGTATTGCATTTTACATGGATTGTTTCTATTCTCACTTGACATGTCAATATGGTCATACAGTAATGCATATGTTGAATTTTTTGTCCCTCTAAAGAATGCAACGTCTTCCACCCTCTGGGGGAAGAGGAAAGCTCCTCAATAATGATCAAGAGCTTGCCATTGTAGAAATGGTTGTTGCAAATAATGCAATAAAACTGCATGAAATTCAAACTAGAATTGTGGTGGACCATGAGATATTTGACAATATCGATAGCATCAGCCTCACAACCATTACGCGGACATTGTCCAAACACAGAGTGCGGATGAAGCAGCTCTACACTGTTCCCTTTGAGAGGAACAGTGAGAGAGTCAAGGAGCTACGACGACAATATGTCCAGGTATAGTGTATATTCAATTCAATGTCCAGTTCTATAAGCTTTGCACTTTGCAAGTAGGTAACCTACACAGTAATAGGTTACAGTACAGTATGGTATACAGTAATGACATGATTTACGTAAACTTTGTTTCAGAGAGTTATGGAATTGGAGGCCAACCAGGCCCCTCATGAATTCATATACATAGATGAGGCAGGATTCAATCTGGCCAAAAGGCGTCGACGTGGACGAAATGTAATTGGAAAAAGGGCCACAATTGATGTGCCAGGACAGAGAGGGGCAAACATTACCATGTGTGCAGCAATTGCAAATGCAGGATTACTCCTTCACAGATGTCAGGTTGGACCCTATAATACCGAGCGCCTCCTTGCCTTTCTCAATGATCTCCACCAGCGCCTGGTTCCAGAGCAGGATCAGGAGGGTGAAAACATGAGGACCTTTGTAATTACCTGGGACAATGTGGCTTTCCATCATTCGCAAGCAATAACAACATGGTTTGAAGTCCACCCAAGACTGGTAAGTCTCTTCCTTCCACCCTATTCACCTTTCCTCAACCCCATAGAGGAGTTCTTTTCTGCATGGAGGTGGAAGGTTTATGACCATCAGCCACATGACCAGATGTCCCTCCTTGAAGCCATGGATGCTGGCTGCAGGGACATCACAGTTGATGATTGCCAAGGGTGGATCCGACATACCAGGCGGTTTTATCCCAGGTGCATCGCCTTGGATAACATCAGATGTGATGTTGATGAAAACATGTGGCCTAACCCTGAAGATCGCAGAGATTAGATACAGTAATTTTGTGCTTTTTTTTAGCCCCCCCCCCCTTTTTATCTGGGCTTTTTGCTGTTGTTTTTTTGTTCAGAATGCTCTTGTGTGTTTCATGGATATTTTGTTCACTGTAAGCAATACTGTAAAACTTTTTCTGTTCTATCATACCGTGTTTCTACTGTACCTCCTGTAGTAAACAGTAAAGGAAAAAAAAACTTATTTGCTTTTTACTGGAATGCTTTTGAATGTGAACATTACTGTACATGTGGACATACAGTTCCCAACCAAGAAATTTAGTGTCAAAACGGTGGATTGCATGTTTTGCATGCAAATACCTGTAAAACTGAAACATAAAAGTCTATGCAGTTTTTGTAATGTCAACAATAGCCAGTATTTTGAAACCTGGTGTACTTTGATTGACTGCATGTACCTTGTGAAGTGAAAACAAGTGTTATTCTTTGACAGAATAATTTCATTTTGAGTCAGATTTCCAGTGTTTTGGTAAAGTTACTGTGTGCAGAGAAAGATGTGTTCTATTTTGAAATGAAGAGTTAGTATATATTTAACAAAATGTATTTTTGAGAAGAAAATTATCCATTTGGCCAATTGTGTTTTGTAGGTGTGAGTCTGTGTTAAGAGTTTAGAAAAAGTATCTGAAGTATGGGTAAGCGCTTGTTAGCGATTGAAAAAAACTGTAATTGGTTTGCAGATGAGTGACTATTCTTGCTCTGCCTATCAATCTGAGCTTGAACGTGCCCCTGGTTTCCTGAACACTCCCCCTATCTACCATTGGTCGGAGACACAGATAGCCCCACCCCTAAACCCACGCTATTGGCTGAGCTGGTGTTACTGGGAGAGACGCTTTAGAATCACTTACTTTGACTCCCTAGCAACCACCCAGGCCACCCTAGCAACCACCAAAACTTTGCAAATACCGAAAACATGCAATTTACAACAATTGTACAATTCTGTAGTTGTAAGTTTACTATACCAAAAAAAAACTATTTATATCCCTATTTAATTTTATACTTCACGTTTCTAAATCTATATTTATACTTTTAAAAGTAATGCATTACAATATTGTGTTACTCCCTAAAAAAGTAACTAATTGCATTACTTAGTTAACTTTTTTCTCATCTGCATGGGCTGCTTGTTTGTTTATAATATAAAAAGTTCTATTTTTGGCAAATGTAAAAGCCCTTTCATACCAAAAGTGAAATTAATAAGCCTCAGGCTGAAGGAAATGTAAATTCACATCTGTACAGTAGAGTTTTTTCATTTTGAGGAATACCGAAGCTGTTTTTAAGCAGTGAGATGAGTTGCATGTTATGCATGTTATAAATATAGTCTAGATCTACAGTAGCATGTTACTTGCAATGCATGTCTATAACTCCATATTTAAAGCATTTTTTTCATAGCAATATTTCCACAATTGCACAGCATTTTCTGTGTAAATGCTTTTGTGTTGCCTTAGTCTATGCAAATTAATCTTTTTGTGATGAATAAGTTGTGATCGAGCAGATACTAAACAGGATTTGAGTTTAAGCATAAAAACTTTAAAGGGATAGTTCACTTTGAAATTAAAATGTGGTATCTATCAGCTTACCCCAAGGGCATCCAAGATGTAGGTGTCTTTTTTTCTTCAGTAGATCCAATTTTGATGTTTTTAGGTCAAACCGTTCTAGTCTGTCAGTCATATAATGGCAGGTATAGGTCACTGTCTCTATAAGAGGGAAAAAGAACATGCACAGAGAAATCCAAATTAAACAAATCCCCATCGTAACTACACATTGATGGCCTAAGACACGAAACGAGCGGTTTGTGTGAGAAAACCAACAGTATTTATATCGTTTTTTACCTCTTGTACACAACCATGTCCAAGTGATCTGAGTGCACACACACATCCGGTGTGTGACGTGTGTGTGCGCGCGCTCTGGCTCACGCTGCATTCACACGGGGCGTCGGCGTCAACGCTTGACGGAGGGCGTGTCTGAAGCGTGGTGCTGACGCACCGTCATAGTTACAACAACCAATCACATACTTCTCTGGTGTTGCATGAACGGATTGGGTATTTGCATGAGGCGATCTGATTGGCTGACGCCTCCGTTGGCGCTTGAAAAGTTGAAAAGTTTTCAACTTCTGCCGCGAGCAGCGCCAGTGAAGCGACACGACGGACCCACAATTCAGTTCGGCAACACTTGACGTCACTCCATTCAAAGTCAACGAGAGGCGTTGACGCCGACGCCCCGTGTGAATGGGGCGTTAGTCTGCACAAGCGCCAGAAGTGATCTCTCGCGCGTATACGTCACTCATTGCCAGAGGGCACGCACACACACGTCACACACCGGATGTGTGTGTACACTCAGATCACTTGGACATGGTTGTGTACAAGAGGTAAAAAACCATATAAATACTGTTGGTTTTCTCACACAAACCGCTCGTTTCGTGTCTTAGGCCATCAATGTGTAGTTACGATGGGGAATTGTTTAATTTGGATTTCTCTGTGCATGTTCTTTTTCCCTCTTATAGAGACAGTGACCTATACCTGCCATTATATGACTGACAGACTAGAACGGTTTGACCTAAAAACATCAAAATTGGATCTACTGAAGAAAAAAGACACCTACATCTTGGATGCCCTTGGGGTAAGCTGATAGATACCACATTTTAATTTCAAAGTGAACTATCCCTTTAATAAGTAAAATACAGATGGATTGTAATATGCAAGTCTAACAAAGATTATAATGTAAAAATCAAAGCTGTGATAGTAACTAAATGCTGAAATTAAATGAGAACAATATATAACAATATGCAAGTATTTGACTAAAGAGATGAAAGTGACGTTCAAAGTAGAGGGAAAAATGAAGAAGTGGAATTGATTGAGTTGCATGAAGTTAATTTGATATTTTATGTGTATATGGCAGGAAATCACCTGCTGAAACCTGCATTTATTTGAAATAAGTTGATTGTTGGAGGTTTCTAGGTCAGTCAGGCAGAGGATAAACCGTTAGTGAACTCCTGCGGTTTAAACAGGTTTTTAGCTTCCTCTCACATCTAAACAGAGCGTATAACATTACATACAGGCTGTGAAACAGAGAAAGTGAACACAGACTCCTGCTGAAACAGGAACAGGCTTGAAACATACAATAGCACTCTTAATGATGCATGTCATAAATAACTTCTGATCAATTTAATGCATCCTTGATGAATACAAGTATTCATTTCCCTTTTTTTAAAAAAGAAAGCACTCATGCTTCAGATACGCACATCCAGTACGGACAAAAAACAAACATGCATGCATGCATTTTAAAACATGCACTATTTAGCCTAAAGTTTGGAATAATTCAGATTTGTTAATGTTTCTGAAAGAAGTCTCTTTTGCTCTCCAAGGCTGCATTTAATTGATCAAAAATACAGAAACATCAGTGAAATATTATTACAATTTAAAATAGCTGTTTTCTGTGTGAATATGATCAAAGCTGAATTTACAGCAGCCATTGATGCTTCATGTTTTTGTGGAAATATTTGGGGTAAATAAGATTTTTTATTATTTTATTGATCAAGGACACATTAAAATGATCAGAAAAGGCATTTATAATGTTATATTCCAAATAAATGCTGTTCTTTTGATCTTTCTATTCATCTGTGAATCCTGAAAAATAAAATGCATCACAGTTTCCACAAAAATATTAATGTTTTCAACATTGATAATAATCAGAAATGTTTCTTGAGCAGCAAATCAGCATATTATTATGATTTCTGAAGATCATGTGACACTGAAGACTGGAGTAATGATGCTGAAAATACAGCTTTGATCACAGAAATAAATTACAGTTTAACACATATTCACATAGAAAACAGCTGTTTTACATTATAATAATATTTCACAATTTTACTGTATTTTTGATCAAATAAATGCAGCATTGGTGCATGAGCAGAAGAGACTTCTTTCAAAAACATACCAAACTATTGACTGGCAGTGTGTGTATGAAATAAAAATAGAATATGAGGAATTAAAGAAGGAAATATACACCATGTTGCTTCACTGCAGCATAAAGTAATAAAAGCTGGATTGTAGATGATGATTATCAAGAGCCCCATCTTGTGGTTTTCCTCTAAAACAACACACTTCACACAAGCTCTTAAACGACCTCGATGTTAAAAGCTTTGCTTCATGAAGAAGTTAATCTCTTTCTTGACTAATCCAAGTCTTTGAGGTCAGAATTCCAGAACTAACCTTATTTACTGTAGTTTAATCTCAAAGGAATCATAAAACCTCGTCTCGTGTGGGATTTACTGATGCACACAGCCTGCTTGAGAAAGTGTAAGTTATTATTGGTGTATATTCTGTGTGCATATCTAACATGCTGGATGCACAAGTTAAACGGAAATATTTCACAAGCTGTGAGTTAATTAACTGTCAGAACAATTAAAGAACAGTTCACTGTTGATGCTGTAATTAGACCCCCTGTGATTAAAGTACAAACGGCTTACAGTGAATCAGCTTGCTTGCATTCTGAAATCAAATCTTCATCATCATCATCATCTATACTGTACACTACTGTATTATTAAAACCAAATGAGTCAAGCTCATTACACACCGTGTGCAGAATTATTAGGAAAGTTGATATTCTCGTCATATTTTTTTTCCAAGCACATTTCACCAATTCCAAACCACATCAATCTTAATAACTACTATTGATTTTGTATTTAATCATTTATAAGTGATATATATAATAAGTATCACTTTTTATTTCTCCTCTTTCCTATGACTTCTGTTTCAGTTTTTAACTTGTTTCTGTTTCTGTTTCAACCATTTCTTACTATGTGTATGTAAGTTGTTGTTTTTTAGCATGTGTGTTATTTTGTATTTGTTATCTATTTTAATTTTAGTTAAATTATGTCTGAATTTATTATGTCTGTATAGGTCTTTTATTAAGTTTTAGTTTTTATTTAATTTGAGTTATTTTAATACTTCAAAAAACTAAATGGAAATGAAATATTATATATATATATATTGAATTTATAAATGTGTATATATATATATATATATATGTATGTGTGTGTGTGTGTGTGTGTGTGTGTGTGTGTGTGTGTGTGTGTGTATGTATGTATGTGTGTGTGTGTGTGTGTGTGTGTGTGTGTGTGTGTGTGTATGTGTGTATGTGTGTGTGTGTGTGTGTGTGTGTGTGTGTGTGTGTATGTGTGTGTGTGTGTGTGTGTGTGTGTGTGTGTGTGTGTGTGTATGTATGTGTGTGTGTGTGTGTGTGTGTGTGTGTGTGTGTGTGTATGTATGTATGTATGTGTGTGTGTGTGTGTGTGTATGTATGTGTGTGTGTGTGTGTGTATGTATGTATGTATGTATGTGTGTGTGTGTGTGTGTGTGTGTGTGTGTGTGTGTGTTGTATGTATGTATGTATGTGTGTGTGTGTGTGTGTGTGTGTGTGTGTGTGTGTGTGTGTGTGTGTGTGTGTGTGTGTGTGTGTGTGTGTGTATGTAGTGTGTGTGTGTGTGTGTGTGTGTGTGTGTGTGTGCATAAACATATGTAGTTGTTTTTTGGTGTTTGTTAGAATCATTATTATACCTAATATTTTGAATTGTTTTTAGCTTTATTTTTTGTTTTTCATTTAAATGTTAAGTTTTGAAATTTTGTTGTATGCATTTGTCATTTTTATGTAATTTATTTATTTTTAAGATGTGTATATGTAGTATTTATAAAGTATTAGCTTTTAGTTTTGTATTTGTTTTTAGTTGTTTTAATACTTCAACTGATTGCTTCTGTCGCTTTGGATAAAAGTGTCTGCTAAATGACTAAATATATAAATATAAATATAATATATAAATATATATAATTGTCCATGAAGGCTGGAAGTGAAAAACTCCTTAGGTGTGCAGAATTATTAGGCATAAAATGAGCCAAAAAGAGATTTAACTCAGACTAAAAGTCAAAAATGATTAAATGCTCATGAGAAGGATGCAATACTAATGCAATAATAGAATTAGCAAAGTTAAGGCATGACCATTGGTCAGTGAAATGCTCAGTGGGTCAGAAAAAACAGATGGAGAAGAAAATAATTAATCTTATAGAATCTGGCAGTAAGTTTTAGGAGCTCATTTTTAGTCAATCTCTGCAAGACAGACTTTTCAGGAGGAGATTCAAGTTTCTGTTTTCAAGTGTCAAGTTTTATTTGTCACATACACGACTATACAGAGATTGTATAACCAGCAGTGAAATGAGAATAAGGTAGATTCGAACCCGGGACGATTGCGTCAATATGAGCTCTAGGTACACATTTTACCGTCTGCGCCACTCGAGCGGACTAAAGATGATAAAGGAGATGGACTAAAAATGAGCTCCTAAACTTACTGCCAGATTCTATAAGATTAATTCTTCAAACAGTGAACAAGAGAATGTGCTGCTGGTCCTTCAAGAGTCACTCTCAACTCATCTGTCTATAAAGCCTATAACAACCAGTCTTCATGTATTTCACAACACTTCAGCCTGGTGGCGCTGGACACTAAATGCTTCCTGATGGTTTACACATAATTCTTCATTCTTTTGCAGTTAACGTGTCTTTTCTTCTCCACCTGTTTTTGTCTGACCGTGCTGACCCAATGGTCATGCCTTAACTTTGCTAATTCTATTATTGCATTAGTATTGCATCCTTCTCATGAGCATTTAATCATTTTTGACTTTTCAGTCTGAGTTAAATCTCTTTTTGGCTCATTTTATCTGTAAAAGTAAACCTGCCTAATAATTCTGCACAAAGGAGTTTTTCACTTCCAGCCTTCATATATCACTTATGAATGATTAAATACAAAATCAATAGTAGTTATTAAGATTGATGTGGTTTGGAATTGGCAAAATGTGACCCTGGAGCACAAAACCAGTCATAAGGGTCAATTTTTCGAAACTGAGATTTATACATCATCTAAAGCTGAATAAATAGCTTTCCATTGATGTATGGTTTGTTATGATAGGACAATATTTGAAAATCTGGAATCTGAGGGTGCAAAAAAATCAAAATATTGAGAAAATCACCTTTAAAGTTGTTCAAATGAAGTCTTAGCAATGCATATTACTAATCAAAAATTAAGTTTTGATATATTTACGGTAGGAAGTTTACAAAATATCTTCATGGAACATGATCTTAATATCCTAATGATTTTTGGCATAAAAGAAAAATGTATAATTTTGACTCATACAATGTATTGTTGTCTATTGCTACAAATATACCTGTGCTACTTATGACTGCTTTTGTGCTCCAGGGACACATATGTGCTTGGAAAATAATATGAGCAGAATATCAACTTTCCTAATAATTCTGCACACGGTGTAGTTTGCTTTCTATGGCTGATTAGACTTAATGATTTCTATTTGCCAGGATTATCAAGAACATCTCTAATCTATTGCAACAGCACTTATCAGCATCTTAGCGTGTGTCCAAATCACTCTGAACACATTAAATGCATTGGCAACTTTATTTAGCAGCTCCCTAGCAACCACTTCAACACCTTGGCAACCTTGTAGCACAAAGTAGAACTGATTTCAAACACAAGGCTTCTATGAAAGACTGTATCTTGCAATTCTGAGAAAAAAGTCAGTTGTGAGATATAAACTTTTTCTCATAATTATGAGTTTATATCGCACAATTCTGACTTTTCTCGCAATTTAATTTATATTTCGCAATTTAGATTTTTTTCCCAATTTAGATTTTTCCGCAATTCTGAGTTTATATCTCGCAATTATGACTTTTTTCTCGCAATTATTACTTTTTTCTCACAATTGAATTTGTATTTTGCAGTTGAGTTTTTTCTCGCAATTCTGAGTTTATATCCCACAATTTTTTTTTTCTCGCAATTTCATTTATATTTCGCAATTTAGATTTTTTCAAAATTTAGATTTTTTTCTCGCAATTCTGAATTTATATATCAAAAAAAAATTTTTCTCACAATTTTATTTATATTTCGCAATTTAGATTTTTTAAAAATTAAAAAAAAAATCTCGCAATTATGAGTTTATATAACAATTTTATTTATATTTCGCAATTTTGATTTTTTTCTCGCAATTCTGAGTTTATATCTTACAATTCTGACTTTTCTCGCAATTTTATTTATATTTCGCAATTTAGATTTTTTTCAAAATGTTGATTTTTTTCTCACAATTATGAGTTTATATATCACAATTGAATTTATATTTCGCAATTTAGATTTTTTACAAATTAAAAAAAAATTCTCGCAATTCTGAGTTTATATATCACAATTTAATTTATATTTCGCAATTTGGATTTGTTCTCACAATTCTGAGTTTATATTTCACAATTCTGACTTTTCTCGCAATTTAATTTATATTTCGCAATTTATATTTTTTTCAAAATGTTGATTTTTTTCTCACAATTATGAGTTTATATATCACAATTGAATTTAGATTTCGCAATTTTGATTTTTCATGCAATTCTGAGCTTACCATCTCGAAATTCTGACTTTTTTTCTCACAATTCTGACTTTACTCGCAATTTTGACGTTTTTCTTGCAATTCCAGTGTTATATTACACAACTCGGACTTTTTTTCTCACAATTCTAAATTTATATCTCACAATTGTTTATCTCGCAATTAATTGTTTCTCAGAATTGTGAGAAAAACTCACAATAACCTTCTTAATAGTTTAATCCCATGAAGGAAACAAGCTTCCATATTCTGCTACATAAGCTTCAGACTTCAAATCTCTTTTCAAACGGCATCATATTCGATTCACACAAGGCCTAACTTAGACAAACCTTCCAGTTAAACTCGACTTTAGCGTTCAGAGATGTCAAGTTGTCTAGTAAATGTTGACGTTTGTCCTTTCATCAGTGATTTGTCTGCAAGTCTTTGAGCTTTGGAATGCCGTTGATCTGCTCCCATATTGAGCTCAGCGTGAGCCTTGCTTTAGGGATTGTGTTTGCCAGCGAGAGAATTCATTTTGGCAGCTATAAGCTGTTTTTTTCCATGCTAAGGAGACTTCAGTGACCTTATCTCCACGGGAGGTGCCTATGATGAAAACTATTTAACACGCCTCACTAGCAATGGGACGGCATTGAGCTGTTTGGAAGCTCCTCGTACCAAAGCAAAGCATCTAGATATGGTAGGTCAATTCACTTCTATTGAATAGACTCTGAGAATAAGCTTCAGCTCATGTCTCTGTTTGCTCTCCGCAGATGAACAGCATTAGTTTATTCTGTCTTCTTCTGTGCACGAGAGGGTCTTCCTTCAGATTCGAGGAGTTGTCTCAATATGTGAACAGCCATGAAGAGCAATTTATCGAGGTATTTCTTTTTTGCACTGCAAAAAATGCTTATCTTATTTAGATTTTTTGTCTTGTTTACAGCCAAAATAAATAAAAAGTCTTAAATCAAGAAGGATTTTCTAGACAAGTAAAAATTATTGTCTTGTTTACAGAAAAAACATGTCAAAATTAAGTGAGTTTTTGCTTGAAACAAGCTAAATAATCTTGTTTTCTGTTTGAAATAACACTATTTTGCTTTCCCCATTGGCAGATTATTTAGCTTGTTTCAAGCAAAAACTCTTAATTTTGACTTGTTTTTTTAAGACAATAATTGTTACTTAGAAAAGCCTTCTTGATTTAAGACTTTTTAGATATTTTGGCTGAAACAAGACAAAAAAATCTAATAAAAGCATTTTTTGCCGTGTGGGATGTTAGTATATTATAGGATTGCATTACATCTCTGTGATAATCTTGTGTCCAAACTCAATGACAACACCCATCTGCTCTAGTGACACCATCACGACTCGTTATTGATGATCTTATCTCTGCAGAAATGCAACACAATCAGCTGTATATTGTAGTAAATGCAGTTGTTTATTTGAGCTCAGATAAGACTCCTCTCGGTTTGCTGTCGTCAGCACAGGCTGATGATGAAGAAAGAGTCCTGCACACGACACACGGACAAATATATATTTGATCATGGCCATGAATTAAGAGTTTGTCCCCTTGTTTTATGAATCATTCCCTCATATTCCCTCATATACCCCATATTTACTATTCCTTCCCTCGTTTTAGGACATTTTTCCCTCAATTTAGTAATTAGTTCCCTTGTTTTAGTAAATCGTTTCTTCATTTTAGTCAATTTTTCCCTCGTTTCACTAAATAGTTTCTTAATTTTAGGAAATCGTTACCTTATTTTAGTAAATCATTTCTTAATTTTTGTAAATCGTTCCTAATTTTAGTAAATCATTTCTTAATTTTTGTAAATCATTTCTTAATTTTTGTAAATCGTTACCTAATTTTAGTAAATCATTTCTTAATTTTTGTAAATCGTTACCTAATTTTAGTAAATCATTTCTTAATTTTTGTAAATCGTTACCTAATTTTAGTAAATCATTTCTTAATTTTTGTAAATCGTTACCTAATTTCAGTAAATCATTTCTTAATTTTTGTAAATCGTTACCTAATTTTAGTAAATCATTTCTTAATTTTTGTAAATCGTTACCTAATTTCAGTAAATCATTTCTTAATTTTTGTAAATCGTTACCTAATTTTAGTAAATCATTTCTTAATTTCAGTAAATCATTTCTTAATTTTTGTAAATCATTTCTTAATTTTTGTAAATCGTTACCTAATTTTAGTAAATCATTTCTTAATTTTTGTAAATCGTTACCTAATTTTAGTAAATCATTTCTTAATTTTTGTAAATCGTTACCTAATTTTAGTAAATAATTTCTTAATTTTTGTAAATCGTTACCTAATTTTAGTAAATCATTTCTTAATTTTTGTAAATCGTTACCTAATTTTAGTAAATAATTTCTTAATTTTTGTAAATCGTTACCAAATTTTAGTAAATCATTTCTTAATTTTTGTAAATCGTTACCTAATTTTAGTAAATAATTTCTTAATTTTTGTAAATCGTTACCAAATTTCAGTAAATAATTTCTTAATTTCAGTAAATCATTTCTTAATTGTAGTAAATCGTTTCCTAATTTTAGTAAATCATTTCCAAGTTTTAGTAAATTGTTCCTTTGTTTTAGTAAATTGTTTCCTAATATTTGTAAATCTTTAACTAATTTCAGTAAATCGTTCCCTTGTTTTAGAAGTAATAAATCAAGGGAACAAACTCCTACAATGTGCTCATGATTAACTAAAACGAGGAAACAAATGATTGTTAATATTGGTTCAGTGCTTCCTCGTCTCAGACTGACGCCGGACGCTTCTGTGATCCTCAGTTCTACTGAACCCTGTATATGTCTCTGTTTCAGTCTCTGAGGCAGTGGGTCTCTGTGGAGAGCGACTCCAGCGATGTGACGAAGCGCTCAGACTTACACAGAATGATGGAGATGACGGCAGAGAAGCTCAGACTCGTCGGAGGAAGCGTGGAGATGCTGGACGTCGGGACACAGGCGGTCAGATAATCAGCTAACCTTTGATTAGAACAGCTCTGCTATACTGACATCGATGGAGGTTAACCGTGGTGTCCGTCTCTCGTACAGCTGCCCAACGGAAGCAGCATTGCTCTGCCTCAAGTGGTCACGGCTCGGTTCGGTGAAGATCCCGGTAAACGCACCGTCTGTGTTTACGGTCATGTGGATGTCCAGCCGGCCAAGAGAGAGGACGGATGGGCAACAGACCCTTACGAGCTCACAGATATCGACGGTAACCTGAACCGGTCTCATTTCACTATTATGAGATTTACATTTAGTCATTTAGTCATTCAGCAGATGCTTTTATCCAAAGAGACTTACAAATGAGGAAGCAATCAAATCAACAAAACAGCAATTATATGCTGATAATCAGTGTTGGGCTACTCAAAGAATATAATATATTACTAGTTACTCCTTTCAAAAGTTATATTGTTACTTTCTGGCAACAGTAATTAGTTACATTGTTTCTTCACGCCTCACAGAAGTTGTAACAATGTATCTTCCACATAAATGTTACTAATAACATATTTCTGCCTCATCATTTGATCAAAATCACATTATTAGTTATTATAAACACTCAATAGTGATTAACAGTGACATTCAAGTAGAAGTGCTGTATTAATCTCATTAATTGTCATGTGTAGCTTGAAGCTAATTGTAATTTCTCCGTTACCCATATATGATTATATTTCATTATGTATTTCATCAAATCACATAAGTTTGTAAGAAACTGTTTAATTTTCCAAAAAGATTTTAATTATAGTAATATAATGTAGCACATGCTGATCAGAGTACAGTAATACACAACAGTGTTCAGATCATCTTTTTTCTTGACAAAATCAATATAATGCAATATTAATATCTGCTGAATGTAAGCTTTTCCATATTCCGAGCTCGCCTGCTGCACCTCATCACATGCATGAGTCGTGAAAATTATGATCATAAATCTATGAATTATTTGATTGTTGGATATTAAATCAGCGGGTCGAGGCATCAAAAGTAACTAAGCTGTTTTATGGATATTAACTGTAATATTATCAGTAATTAGTTACACTACTAGTTACTGCAAAAAGTAATATTATTACAGTAACTAAGTTACAGTAACTAGTTACTGCTCAACACTGGTGATAATTATATACTAAATAAAAAGAAAACAGATAGAATACAAAAAGAATAGAGAAGCTAGTGTTAGTTTTTTTTAAAGAAATCAAGCAGTTAGTAAATAAATAGAGTGCAAGTCTAAAAGAGACCGTTTTTTAATAAAGAATAGAATTAGAATAGAGTGTGCTAGAGTTCGAGGGTCAAGAGGTACATTATGAGATACTAAAATAGTTTTGTTAATATTTTAATATAACTTTCTTTTTATATTTTCTGTTTTCGCTTTAATTTTAGTTAAAGTTTTAATCATTTTGTTGTGAGTTTTTGGTACTTATTAGCTTTTTTTTGTCTACACGCAATATGAAACTAAATATGTCTATATAGTTTTTATCTTTTATATTTAATGTACTTAATTATATTTATAATATATTATATTTTACATATATTATATGTTTTTATCTTTTATCATTTTAGTACTACAACTTGAATTAAACAAAAATGAGAAATGTTGCAACTAACTGAAATAAAATAAGTTTATATATATCATTTATTTGTAAAATGTAAAAATTATATTTTTATTATTAGCCTTTTTTATTTTATTATATTTTATTTATACTTTTTATTTAAGTTAACATTTATTTCATTTCAAGTAACAATTTTTTTAATGGCTTTATACTTATTTTAGTGCCGAATATTAAACTGAAAGAAAAGGAGAAATGGTGTCTTTATGACTAGCTGAAATAAAATGTTTAATTTTTATATTTTATTTCACTTAAAATTTAATTTTGTTTCAAGTAACAATTTTTTTTATTTTAGTGCTAAACATTAATGAGAAAATGAGAAGTGTTGCACTGACAACCAGCTGAAACTTAATATCTTTAATATCTTATTTTATAATTTTTTTAATCTTATTTCTTAATATCTTATTTATATGTTTATTTTATTTTTATTTATTTATTTTATGGTTTTAGTTTTGCCTGTAACTTAGTTCCTTTAATTAACAGATATCGACAGTAACCCTGAACCAGTCTCATTTCAGTATTATGAGATACTAAAATAGTTTTGTTAATATTTTAATATAACTTTCTTTTTATATTTTCTGTTTTCGCTTTAATTTTAGTTAAAGTTTTAATCATTTTGTTGTGAGTTTTTGTTATTTATTAGCTTTTTTTGTCTATATGCAATATGAAACTAAATACGTCTATATAGTTTTTATTAATTTTTATCTTTTATATTTAATGTACTTTATTATATTTATAATATATTATATTTTACATATATTATATGTTTTTATCTTTTATCATTTTAGTACTACAACTTGAATTAAACAAAAATGAGAAATGTTGCAACTAACTGAAACAAAATAAGTTTATATATATATATATTTTATTTGTT
Source organism: Schizothorax lantsangensis (assembly GCA_027422415.1). NCBI lineage: Eukaryota > Metazoa > Chordata > Actinopteri > Cypriniformes > Cyprinidae > Schizothorax > Schizothorax lantsangensis. Next base: position 35,126,425 of record CM049850.1, on the reverse strand, counting down.
AAATGTAAAACATATATTTTATATTTTATTATATTTTCTTTATATTTTTTATTTCAGTTAACATTTATTTCATTTCAAGTAACAATTTTTTTAATGGCTTTATATTTTGTTATTTTAGTGCCGAATATTAAACTGAAAGAAAAGGAGAAATTATGTCTTTATGACTAGCTGAAATAAAACGTTTAATTTTTTTAATATTTAATTTTATTTCACTTAAAGTTTAATTTTGCTTCAAGTAACAAAAATGTTAATTTTAGTGCTAAACATTAATGAGAAAATGAGAAGTGTTGCATTGACAACCAGCTGAAATTTAATATCTTTAATATCTTAATTTTTTTTTTATATCTTATTTATTAATATCTTATTTATTTTAATTTTTATTTATTTATTTTATAGTTTTAGTTTTGCCTGTAACTTAGTTCCTTTAATTGCATGTTTTTAGCTTAGACTTTGTCTTTTAATAATCACTTAATAATAATTTAATCACTTAATAATAATCACTTGTGATAATTTTGCCACAAGTCTGTCAATAACAGCAGATATTTGCCTCAAGAGCTTTAGTGAAAAACAGTTTGAGTTTGTGACCTGTAAGAAAATCAGATGATAATATGATAATTTTATTGTAGGAAATCTCTATGGAAGAGGAGCGTCTGATAATAAAGCGCCGGTGTTGGCCTGGATTCATACGGTGGAGGTCTACAAAGCCCTGAACATCGTAAGACACGACGAAATCAAAAGAATAACTGAGTTTGTGTTCAGGGTTTAACGGTGTTTGTTTCAGGATCTGCCGGTGAATGTTAAATTCATCATTGAGGGAATGGAGGAGACCGGCTCTAACGGCCTGGACGATGTGATTGTGTCTCAGAAAGACTCGTTCTTCTCAGATGTGGATTATATCATCATCTCTGACTGCGTCTGGCTCAGTAAACGCCCGGCGCTGACGTACGGAACCAGAGGAAACTGCTACTTCTTCGCTGAGGTCCAGAGATCAAAACATTCAGATGCGTTTAGGTTTATTACAGCAACCCCTGGTTTCACAGACAAGGCTTAAAGGGATAGTTCACTTTGAAATTAAAATGTGGTATCTATCAGCTTACCCCAAGGGCATCCAAGATGTAGGTGTCTTTTTTTCTTCAGTAGATCCAATTTTGATATTTTTAGGTCAAACCGTTCTAGTCTGTCAGTCATATAATGGCAGGTATAGGTCACTGTCTCTATAAGAGGGAAAAAGAACATGCACAGAGAAATCCAAATTAAACAATTCCCCATCGTAACTACACATTGATGGCCTAAGACACGAAACGAGCGGTTTGTGTGAGAAAACGAACAGTATTTATATCGTTTTTTACCTCTTGTACACAACCATGTCCAAGTGATCTGAGTGCACACACACATCCGGTGTGTGACGTGTGTGTGCGCGCGCTCTGGCTCACGCTGCATTCACACGGGGCGTCGGCGTCAACGCTTGACGGAGGGCGTGTCTGAAGCGTGGTGCTGACGCGCCGTCATAGTTACAACAACCAATCACATACTTCTCTGGTGTTGCATGAACGGGATTGAGTATTTGCATGAGGCGATCTGATTGGCTGACGCCTCCGTTGGCGCTTGAAAAGTTGAAAAGTTTTGCGTGTGCGCACTCAGATCACTTGGACATGGTTGTGTACAAGAGGTAAAAAACGATATAAATACTGTTGGTTTTCTCACACAAACCGCTCGTTTCGTGTCTTAGGCCATCAATGTGTAGTTACGATGGGGAATTGTTTAATTTGGATTTCTCTGTGCATGTTCTTTTTCCCTCTTATAGAGACAGTGACCTATACCTGCCATTATATGACTGACAGACTAGAACGGTTTGACCTAAAAACATCAAAATTGGATCTACTGAAGAAAAAAAGACACCTACATCTTGGATGCCCTTGGGGTAAGCTGATAGATACCACATTTTAATTTCAAAGTGAACTATCCCTTTAAGCTAGTCCCAGACTAAAATGCATGTTTGAGCTGTCTCGACTGAAAATATCTTGCTCTGACATATCTTAAAATATGTCAGTGTCATTGTTTTGTGTCAGAATGCACACCTGTAATGTTTTCTTCTAAGGCATTTTTTGTAAAAGTTGCTTAAATATCTTAATTTAACTAAGGCCTAGTCCTGGCTTAAGCTAAGCCCCGTTTGTGAAACCGGGCCCAAATGTTATATTTTAACTCATGTGCATGAGCCTTGTGTTATGGTAAAAATCTGGGTGAGATTGTTATGTTGCAGGTCAGATGGACCCTAATTAGATTCAATACAATTCGCCAAAAATCACATTATGAACAAAGAATAATTAAAAAACAGGTAAAAACAATATACTGTTAACATTTATAGTTTTTAAACATTACAACAAAAAAAAACATGATTTTTAAAAATGGATTTAAATCTGGATTTAACTTTTGTAAAAAAAAAAAAAAATTATTTATATTATTTTTTATTTTGTAACTTTTATTTTTTACATTTTAACAAGAAATGTGGAAAAGCATTTATTCTGTGTGATTTCCTGAAGCCAAGATCATGGGTTCGATTCAAGCTTACTATAGTTAACTAAAACTAAAGAAATTGAAACTAAATTTAAAACAAACAAACAAACAAATAAATAAAAATTTTAATTACCTGAAATAATATACAAAAAATGTGCCTGAAATAAAAATAATTAAATTATTTTAATTCAGTATAATATGATGTACTAAAATAACTAAAAATAAAAATAAAAATATAATATAATAATAAAAAAAAAAAAATAAAAAAAAATAAATATATATATATATATATATATATATTTTAATTCAGTATAATATGATACTACGAAAAATAAAAAAAAATACAACAAAATTCTTAAAACTATTAAAATAAAATGAAAATAGAAAATATAGAAATAAAAAAAAGATTAAAACATTTTTTTTTTTAACTAGAATTTTATTTCAATTATACTAAAATACTGCAACACTGATTGGATTTCCAGTGAAAGTAACAAGAATGAATGGATAGAAATGAACAATCAATGCAGTGTAAGTTTCATTGGATAAAAGCATCTGCTAAATGCATAAATGTAAATGTAAAACTCTAGCTGGGAAACTGATATGACAAAATAAATAAAATTTGGTTCAGTTCAGCTGCCTTTATCCATGAAATATTGGGGTCAAATTGACAGGTTAACAATCATTTCCAACAACTCAATGTGGGTTAAACTGACTTGCAACACAATATATGAAGTTTGTGGCGCGTGTAACCCGTGTAATCAGTCGCTTCACGTGTGATCTGAGAAGTGTTTATGGGTTTAGATCTTCACACTGTGTTTCTCTTGTGATGACGCAGGTCCAGGGACCCAAGAAGGATCTGCACTCTGGGCTTTATGGAGGAACAGTAATAGAGCCGATGACGGACCTGATCGGCATCTTAGGTGCTTATTAAACCGTTCGACTCTTTACTGTTCCAGATGTTTCTATGAAAAACACTAGTTATGTTCCTCAGATAAACTCATCAGCCCCAGCGGGAAGATCCTGATCCCCGGCGTTAGAGAAGCGGTCGCACATCTGTCTGACGAGGAGTGGAAGATGTACCAAGACATCGAGTTTGATCTGGAGAGCTTCAAGAGCGAGATCGGCCTGAGCGAACTCATGTACAGCAACAAGGCAAGAAACAGCTCTTAAAGGGACAGTTCACCCAAAAATTAAAATCCTGTCATCATTTACTCACCCTCAAGTAGATCCAAACCTGTATGAATGTGTTTGTTCTGAACACAAAGGAAGATATTTTGAAGAAAGTTTGTAATCAGGCTGTTTTGGGGCACCATTGACTTCAATAGTAGGAGAAAAATACTGCTCTGGAATATCTTCCTTCAGTTCACCTACTGATCCTTTGTGTCCTGTCATCATACACATACTCTACAGGTTTAGGTCTACCTGTTGGGAGTTTGAGTCATTAACAACACAAATTGGAAGATGGAATGTAGTGTGTTTAAGTAAGAAACAGCTCTTTGACTTGACATACAGGAAATATACTGCTCTGTTTCCCTCATTACTTCACGTATTATCCATTAACTTCAGAACAAACATTTCATTAACTCTAAAAGCACAATCCTTGAAGAGAGTAAATGATAACAGGATTTTCTGTACTGTCTCTTAATGGAAAACAGCTCAAATTGAGTCACACACTGGCCCATTACTGATTTAAATTAACAGAATGTAGTATGCTCATGACATGCAAGGACATTATCCTTTAACTTTACAGAAATTTCTGACTAAAACACAATGAATTCTATTAAAACAACTGGTAAAACACCTGCAAAAAAATAAATATGGAAAAATTCCTTCAAATTATACAGTATATTGTGCCCTATTTTTACGGATTTGTTTTAGAGTGTATATGAGAGATTTATGCAAGGAAACCCTGCTTTATATTATTTAAATTTATGGTAATTCATGTATTTTCTTAATTCTTCACTGCCATCAGGTTGACATGCATTTACTTTATTTAAAGTTACAAAAATGTTTTTTTTTAAGTTTTTTTTTAGTTTTAGTTATTTTAGGGTTGAATGTTAAACTAAACGAAAATGAGAAATGCTGCTAAGCTAGCTTAATTTTTATTTCAGTTAATTTTATTTTAAAAAAATGTATGGTTTAGTTTGTTATTTTAGTAAAGTCGAGTCGATTCGAGCTTTATTTAGTACTAAACGTTAAAATAAATGGCTAGCTGAAATAAAATAATGTATATTTATTATGTATATATAAATACACACACATGCAGCATATATTTTGAAAATATTTACATGTATTTATTTATATTCATATAATTGATATTATATATAAATATATTTAATATAAAACATAACATATTTTTCTTAAATATATACATGCATGTGTGTGTATTTATATATATATAAATATACACAGTACACACACATATATTATATGAACAAAAACTTTTATTTTGGATTCGATTAATCGTGATTAATCGTTTGACAGCACTAAAAATAAGATTAACTTTGTTATATTTTATTTCAATTAAAGTTTTTTTTTTTCCAAGTAATATTTCTTTATGGTTTCATTTTATTTTATTACTGTAAAAGTTAAGCTAAACGAAAATGAGAAATGTAGCTTTGACGATTAGCTGAAATAAAATAAGTTTAATTATTTATTTATTTTTATTTTAAGTTTTTTTTATTTGAAGTAACCAAAATGTTTTTTATGGCTTTTGTTTTAGTTATTTAGTGCTAAACGTTAAACTAAACTAAACTGATAAATGTTGCCTTGATGACTAGATAAAAATAAAATAAATTTATGTTTTTTTTAATTATTTCTTATTTATTTAAAATAAATAAGAAATTATAGTAAAATGTATATTATAGCAAAAATGTTTTTCATGGTTTTTAGTTTTAGTTATTTTAGTACTAAACAATAACTAAATGATTAGCTGAAATAAAATATTTTATTTCAGTTAAAGTTTTTTCTTCAAGTAATATTTTTTTTATGGTTATAGTTTGTTATTTTAGTACTAAAAGTTAAACTAAACAAAATGTCAACAACAATGCTAACCCTGAAACAACATATAAAACTACCAAATTTTGCTTAATCGCAACATATAATCATTGCAGTTAATAGTGTTCACCGTGTGTTTGATTACGTGTAATTTGTAACTAACTGCATGATTTTTACTGTACATTTCTATCATAGTCACCACTAATAACCTACTCCTGAATATAATGTAGGAACTTCATATTTTCTGTAAAGCTGCTTTGCAACGATTGTTATCATGAAAAGCGCTATACAAATAAACTTGAATTGAATTCAATTAAATTAAATAACTTTTTTATATTTTATTTTATTTCAGTTAAAGCTTATTTTATTTCAAGTAACATCTTTTATGGTTTTAATTTTACTTAATTATAACTCAGTCTGTAACTTATTTACTTCAATTGCAAGTATTTAGTTTAGACTTTGGTTTAAATGTCTTTTCATCGTCAAAACTGAAATAACATGAAATTTCTCAGACGTGATAATTTTTATACTCTTAAAAATAAAGGTGCTTCTTCACAGCGATGCCATAGAAGAACCATTTTTGGTTCCACAAAGAACCATTCAGTCAAAGAACATCTCTTTCTTACCTTTTTATAATCTGAAGAACCTTCTTTCACCACAAACAAGCTTTTGTGAAACAGAAAGGTTCTTCAGATGTTAAAGATTCTTATTTAGACAAAAAAGGTTATTTTATGGCATCGTGAAGCACCTTTATTTTTAACAGCAGATATTTGTCTAAAAAGCTCTTTGCTAATAATAGTATAGCAAGTACAGTAAAAATGCAAGGAAAAAGATGCCAGCTTGTTAAGGAATAGTTCCTCACTTACTCAGTATTCAAGCTTTGTGCAAGCAAACCCCTTCTTGGCTCCATCAGGTGGATCTTCTCGCCCATCGCTGGCGTCACCCGACCGTGTCGATCCACGGCATCGAGGGCGCTTTCTCCTCGCCGGGCACCAAGACGGTCATCCCGGCCAAAGTCATCGCCAAGTTCTCCATCCGCCAGGTTCCTAACATGGATCCAGCCGTGGTGGAAAAACAGGTGAAGCAGATGAAGCTCATTTGTGACCCTGGACCACAGTCATAAGTGTCAATTTTTTTAAATTGAGATATATACACTGCCCTCCAAAAGTTTGGAAACACTGGCAAAGTGTGGTTTTGGATGATATCAGCATAAATCCTTATAATTTTTTGGTGCAAATACATTAAAGTAACTTGACTTTATCATTGAAGACCAGCAATAATAATTTTAATTTTGATTACATAATAATGGCAATATACACATGTCAAAGTCAGACATGCTGTGATGCCTGGTTACTGGTTTAAACTTGATTTTTAACAGATTTTTGGCTCAGCACACCTTAATAGCTTCAACAGTTGATTGCCAATTAAGTTTAGAATACAATGAACCAATTAGAACACAATTTAGGTCAGATAGTTTACAAATATTAAATTTAAAATTTAAGTTTTTTCTATGTATAAACTGTTTATGTACTGTAATAAAATGTTTTCGTAGTTTGTGTTGTCCCTTATCAGTGCAAAATTATCACAAATTAAAAAGGATTCATGCCAATATTGTCCAAAACCCCACTTTTCTAGAGCGTTTCCAAACTTTTGGAGGGCAGTGTATATGATCTGAAAGCTGAATAAATTATCTTTCCATTGATGTATGGTTTGTTATGATAGGACAATATTTGGCTGAGATACAACTATTTGAAAATCTGGAATCTGAGGGTGCAAAAAAATCAAAATATTGAGAAAATCATCTTTAAAGTTGTTCAAATGAAGTTCTTAGCAATGCATATTACTAATCAAAAATTACGCTTTGATATATTTACGGTAGGAAATTTACAAAATATCTTCATGGAACATGATCTTTACTTAATATCCTAATCATTTTTGGCATAAAAGAAAAATGGATAATTTTGACCCATGCAATGTATTTTTGTCTATTGCTACAAATAAACCCAGCGACTTAAAACTGGTTTTGTGGTCCAGGGACACATTCTAATGTGTAGAAATTAGGGATGGGTGATATCTTATCGTTTGCGATATACCAGTAAAAATTCTCCCCACAATAAAAATTAGTCTTCCCACGATAATAACGATAAGGTCTAGTTGTTGACATATTTCTGTGTGCGACATTGATGTGAAATTGAGGAGTTGATTGCTTTTACAATCTGGAGCTGGTTTGGTCAGGACTGTACAGTGCACAAAAATCAGGCGATTAATAAATATACTACAGTAGCATGTGTGCGATACAGTTTTGCATGCCTATGAGCCTGTTGTCCAACAAAGATGACATGCTTTATCTCCAAATTAACTTCATAACACAGTCGAGTGTTTGAAATAACTTCTTTTTGTGACCAGACGTGGTTTAATATCACAGAATGATAGTTATATATAGTGCTAAAGGCTATAGCATTGCATTATAAATATACTTCCTTATAAAAAAAATACCCAAAATTGCGTGAAGCACACAGAAAAGCCATATATTTTGTGCAATCGTATGTTTTATAGTCTTCAAGTTTCATCAGTTAAAATTTCTCTATCTCCGTTGTGTGTTTTATTCATTTAATTGTCTAAATTAGGGATTTAATTGAGCATCATCAGTGCTATTACTTCTGTGATGCATATGAGTTTCTGCGCAAGAGCGCCCTCTGGCTTCCGGTATGAACATGTGTACTCAGTAATAACCCTATTTTGGGTAAAAATAGGAAAGATAATACTTTTATCTAAAGAAACAGGATTCACTGAATTATCGTCATTGATATCGTTATTAACGCCATTGATATCGTAATATATTTTAAAGCCCATATTGCCCAGTAGAAATGACTGTTCATGTTATAACCGGTGCTTTTTAACCCCAGGTGACTGATTATTTACACTCGGTGTTCGCGAAGCGCAAGAGTCCCAACAAACTCAACGTCACGATGGTCATCGGAGCCAAACCTTGGCTGGCTGACCCCAAACATCCGCTGTATGAAGCCGGGACAGCAGCGGTCAAGAGAGGTCCACACACTTCACTTCTGCTCTGAATCACAGTCTCACCTTTTCTCTATTAAGTTCTTGCATTGCCTCTGACTTTTGTCTTTTGTTCTGATTTTTTAAAAATACTTGCAAGTAATTTAGAACTGGTTTAATAATCTATTTTCTTTTAAACAAACCAAGTTCCATATGGAGGAAAAATGCATGGGAAAAATCCTTCTGGACCGGCAAAAAATACAATTATGCCAATTCGTATAGTCCTAATTGTTTCATGGGTGCATAGATTCAAGAAATCAAAAGGGAATTTGCACACAAACCAAGATTTATTAAAGAGTGTTATTTTAAAATCATTGAGATACTATTATATTTTTAGATTAATATTTTGAATGACATTTTATTGCATGTTTTTTATTCTATATAGTTTTTTTTCATTAAATTTTTTTATTTGTTAGTTTTAGTTGATTTAGTTTTAGTTATTTTAGCACTAAACGTTAAACTAAACAAAAATGAGAAATGTTGCCAAAGCAAGTACCTGGAATAAACTATATTTTTACGTACGTCTACATTAATTTTATAAATTTTTATTGTAGTTTGTTGTTTTAGTACATCAAGTTAATTAGGAAAATAAAATAAAGAAATTAAAATGAGAAATGGGCAACTAGCTGCAATAATAAATATTAAATAATATGAATAAAATTTGATTTCAGTTGATGTTTATTTTATTTCAAGTAATGAAAATGCTCTTAATGGTTTAGTTAACTATAATAATCTTAATAATAAACTTTTTCAATTAAGATTTTCATATAAAGTGACAAAGTGCAAAAGTGCACAAACAAAAAAAGTGACATTTCAAGTATAAAAGTGCACAAAAAACACAAGTAAAAGAAACGTTACTTGAAATAAACATAAAATAAAATAAAATAAAATATTTACTTAAAATGACTTATTTCAGCTAGTCCCCAAAATTTTTGTTTCTCAATGGCAAGGTTATGAAATTCTATAGTAAAAAAAATTGTTTCTCAATGGCAAGGTTATAAATAGTGTTTCTCAATGGCAAGGTTATGAAATTCTATAGTATTGTTTCTCAATGGCAAGGTTATGAAATTCATTCTCAATGGCAAGGTTATGAAATAAATTTGTTTCTCAATGGCAAGGTTATGAAATTCTCTCAATGGCAAGGTTATGAAATTCTATAGTAAAATTTTTGTTTCTCAATGGCAAGGTTATGAAATTCTATAGTATTTTTATTTGTTTCTCAATGGCAAGGTTATGAAATTCTATAGTAATTTTTTTTTTGTTTCTCAATGGCAAGGTTATGAAATTCTATAGTAATTTTTTTTGTTTCTCAATGGCAAGGTTATGAAATTCTATAGTATTTTTTTTGTTTCTCAATGGCAAGGTTATGAAATTCTATAGTAATTTTTTTTGTTTCTCAATGGCAAGGTTATGAAATTCTATAGTAATTTTTTTTGTTTCTCAATGGCAAGGTTATGAAATTCTATAGTATTTTTTTGTTTCTCAATGGCAAGGTTATGAAATTCTATAGTTTTTTTTGTTTCTCAATGGCAAGGTTATGAAATTCTATAGTAATTTTTTTTGTTTCTCAATGGCAAGGTTATGAAATTCTATAGTAATTTTTTTTGTTTCTCAATGGCAAGGTTATGAAATTCTATAGTAAAAAATTTGTTTCTCAATGGCAAGGTTATGAAATTCTATAGTAATTTTTTTTGTTTCTCAATGGCAAGGTTATGAAATTCTATAGTAATTTTTTTGTTTCTCAATGGCAAGGTTATGAAATTCTATAGTAATTTTTTTGTTTCTCAATGGCAAGGTTATGAAATTCTATAGTATTTTTTTTGTTTCTCAATGGCAAGGTTATGAAATTCTATAGTATTTTTTTTGTTTCTCAATGGCAAGGTTATGAAATTCTATAGTATTTTTTTTGTTTCTCAATGGCAAGGTTATGAAATTCTATAGTATTTTTTTTGTTTCTCAATGGCAAGGTTATGAAATTCTATAGTATTTTTTTTTGTTTCTCAATGGCAAGGTTATGAAATTCTATAGTATTTTTTTGTTTCTCAATGGCAAGGTTATGAAATTCTATAGTATTTTTTTGTTTCTCAATGGCAAGGTTATGAAATTCTATAGTATTTTTGTTTCTCAATGGCAAGGTTATGAAATTCTATAGTAATTTTTTTTGTTTCTCAATGGCAAGGTTATGAAATTCTATAGTATTTTTTGTTTCTCAATGGCAAGGTTATGAAATTCTATAGTATTTTTTTGTTTCTCAATGGCAAGGTTATGAAATTCTATAGTATTTTTTTTGTTTCTCAATGGCAAGGTTATGAAATTCTATAGTATTTTTTTTGTTTCTCAATGGCAAGGTTATGAAATTCTATAGTAATTTTTTTTGTTTCTCAATGGCAAGGTTATGAAATTCTATAGTAATTTTTTTTGTTTCTCAATGGCAAGGTTATGAAATTCTATAGTATTTTTTTTGTTTCTCAATGGCAAGGTTATGAAATTCTATAGTATTTTTTTTGTTTCTCAATGGCAAGGTTATGAAATTCTATAGTATTTTTTTGTTTCTCAATGGCAAGGTTATGAAATTCTATAGTAATTTTTTTTGTTTCTCAATGGCAAGATTATGAAATTCTATAGTTATTTTTTGTTTCTCAATGGCAAGGTTATGAAATTCTATAGTAAATTTTTTTTGTTTCTCAATGGCAAGGTTATGAAATTCTATAGTATTTTTTTTGTTTCTCAATGGCAAGGTTATGAAATTCTATAGTATTTTTTTTTGTTTCTCAATGGCAAGGTTATGAAATTCTATAATTTTTTGTTTCTCAATGGCAAGGTTATGTATTTTTTTTTTGTTTCTCAATGGCAAGGTTATGAAATTCTATAAATTTTTTTTGTTTCTCAATGGCAAGGTTATGAAATTCTATAGTTTTTTTTTGTTTCTCAATGGCAAGGTTATGAAATTCTATAATTTTTTTGTTTCTCAATGGCAAGGTTATGAAAATAGTATTTTTTTGTTTCTCAATGGCAAGGTTATGAAATTTTTTTTGTTTCTCAATGGCAAGGTTATGAAATTCTATAGTATTTTTTGTTTCTCAATGGCAAGGTTATGAAATTCTATAGTAATTTTTTTTGTTTCTCAATGGCAAGGTTATGAAATTCTATAGTATTTTTTTTGTTTCTCAATGGCAAGGTTATGAAATTCTATAGTATTTTTTTTGTTTCTCAATGGCAAGGTTATGAAATTCTATAGTATTTTTTTTGTTTCTCAATGGCAAGGTTATGAAATTCTATAGTATTTTTTTTGTTTCTCAATGGCAAGGTTATGAAATTCTATAGTATTTTTTTGTTTCTCAATGGCAAGGTTATGAAATTCTATAGTATTTTTTTTGTTTCTCAATGGCAAGGTTATGAAATTCTATAGTATTTTTTTTGTTTCTCAATGGCAAGGTTATGAAATTCTATAGTATTTTTTTTGTTTCTCAATGGCAAGGTTATGAAATTCTATAGTATTTTTTTGTTTCTCAATGGCAAGGTTATGAAATTCTATAGTATTTTTATTTGTTTCTCAATGGCAAGGTTATGAAATTCTATAGTATTTTTTTTGTTTCTCAATGGCAAGGTTATGAAATTCTATAGTATTTTTTTTGTTTCTCAATGGCAAGGTTATGAAATTCTATAATTTTTTTGTTTCTCAATGGCAAGGTTATGAAATTCTATAGTATTTTTTTGTTTCTCAATGGCAAGGTTATGAAATTCTATAGTAATTTTTTTTTGTTTCTCAATGGCAAGGTTATGAAATTCTATAGTAATTTTTTTGTTTCTCAATGGCAAAATTATGAAATTCTATAGTAATTTTTTTGTTTCTCAATGGCAAGGTTATGAAATTCTCAATGGCAAGGTTATGAAAATAGTTGTTTCTCAATGGCAAGGTTATGATAATTTTTTTGTTTCTCAATGGCAAGGTTATGAAAATAATTTTTTGTTTCTCAATGGCAAGGTTATGAAATTTGTTTCTCAATGGCAAGGTTATGAAATTCTATAATTTTTTTTGTTTCTCAATGGCAAGGTTATGAAATTCTATAGTATAATTTTTTTGTTTCTCAATGGCAAGGTTATGAAATTCTATAGTAATTTTTTGTTTCTCAATGGCAAGGTTATGAAATTCTATAGTAAAATTTTTTGTTCTCAATCAATGGCAAGGTTATGAAATTTTTTTGTTTCTATAGTATAAATTTTTTGTTTCTCAATGGCAAGGTTATGAAATTCTATAGTAATTTTTTTTGTTTCTCAATGGCAAGGTTATGAAATTCTATAAATCTCAATATATGAAATTCTATATTTTTTTTGTTTTCAATCAAGGTTATGAAAATGGTTTCTCAAGGTTATGAAATTCTATAGTAAAATGGCAATGTTATGAAATTCTGTTTCTCAATGGCAAGGTTATGAAATTCTAAATTCTCAATGGCAAGGTTATGAAATTCTATAGTAAAAAATTAGTTTCTCAATGGCAAGGTTATGAAATTCTATAGTAAAAATGTAGTTTCTCAATGGCAAGGTTATGAAATTCTATAGTAAAAATTCTCAATGGCAAGGTTATGAAATTCTATAGTAAAAATGTTGTTTCTCAATGGCAATGATCTGAAATTCTATAGTAAATAATGCTGTTTCTCAATGGATCTCATGCTTTGAGCTTGCTTGGAGTGTTGTGGATTCTAGCTTTGAAAAACACTTCTGTAAGCAGGATTGATAAGAGATGTTGTGCATCACTGTGACAGCGCACCTGTGTCTCGTAGTGTTTTCCGTGGAGCCGGACCTGATCCGTGAAGGAGGCACGATTCCCATCGCCAGAACCTTCCAGGACGTCACAGGCAAGAGCATCATCATGCTGCCCATCGGAGGCTTCGACGACGGCCTGCATTCACAGAACGAGAAGATCAGCAGGTCCCTGGAGCTTCTGGAGTCTGTTGGGGTGCGTCTCTTCATGCAGATTCATTCACTGTTTAATGTCTTATTTTTCAGATACAACTACATCGAGGGAACCAAGCTGTTCATCGCCTACCTGCATGAAGTGTCTCAGATCAAGAAGTACTGATGTGAAGATCTGCTGCTAAACAAATATCTCCATATTTCTCTGTGCTGATGCATATTTTGACAGATTACTGATGCTGGAACAAATTAAACAAGTGTTTTGCAATGCATGTGCAGTGGTTTTATTTGCATTAACTTGAGAGGCTGCATTTATTCACTTGTTATGTCTAGTGACTTTTATTTTGTAATTGTGCGTTCAGGAAATGCCTTGAGAACATTGTAAGGTTGCCAGATATTCCTTCATAGTCATAAACGTTCAATCTATATTTGAGTTGTGTTCTCATAAATACATTATCTTTATTGTAAGCGATGTGAATTAAATCATTTGAAGTGCACGGTTTGACATGTTTTTAAAATAATGTAATTCAACATTTTTTAATTATTATGCTGCGTAATAATAATAAGTGTTTCTTGATCAGCAAATCAGCATATTATTATGATTTCTGAAGATCATGTGACACTGAAGACTGGAGTAATGATGCTGAAAATACAGCTTTGATCACAGAAATAAATTACATTTTAACACATATTCACATAGAAAACATTATTTTATAAATAGTAAAAATATTTCACAATATTACTGCTTTGCTGTATTTTGGATCAAATAAATGCAGGCTTGGTGAGCAAAAGAGAATTGTTTAAAAACATAAAAAATCTTACTGTTCAAAATCTTTTGACTGGTAGTATACATAAAACGAATAAGTATAATATAACATAATAAAATGGAAAGTGTCCGGATGTAGTTCGCTAAAGACGAAGGCGCGCTCCGCTGCATTTCCTCGGATCTGGCAACCCGCGCTGTCAGCGCTCACTCAAGGAAGCTGGTTAGTAATGTGCCTTCAAAATCTCACCAATGTTTCATCACAACTAGTCCTTTACTAGCTGTAGGCATTGCTCAGCGGATAGTTAAAGCATTGAAATCGATTACTGAAAGCACGGTTGGGTTTTCAGCGTGAATATCGCGTTACCGAGCTGCGCAGAGAACAGGCCAGACAGACTCTGAGGTAAGACGATATTACTCACACTTCACTAATATGTGTTTATTTTTAAACAAATCTTGCTTTAAACCATCTGTAATAAGCAGTAAGTTGCTGACCGCTGTCAGAAGTGTCTGGTTTTGTGTGAATGTGTAGTTTTGAGGTGTCGCTAGTCGGCTAATGCTAATTGTTTATGTTTTGGTGCTCGCGTCAAATCAGCTGACAGTCAGATTAATCACATTTTAATTCAGATAAATACATTTATATGCTGTAAACTCATTTATTAAGGCTGATTATAAAGGTATGAGGCCTGCTTGGTAAACTACACTGGAAAAGAGCGGATTGTGGATATCACTATATATGCATATAATGCGTAGTGCTTTAATAATTCCTCAATAATTCGTAAAAAGTGAAGTTTAAGGAAAGACACGGCAGGTGAACAGGGTAAAAATGAACTAATAGATCTCTCCATACTTCCCCAGCTGATTGATTACAGTATTGCAGGTATTTTTAGTATTACAGATGTTCTGAAATGTTGTTTAAATATGCAAATAATCCAATATCTAATTAAATATGCAGTAATATGCATAGATTTCCAGTTGTATAATATTGTATAACATCAGGTTAAGCATTTTTTTTCTTGAATGAGTGAATTTTAATCACTCCATAAATCAGAAAATACTGTCAACAGACAAACAAACACATTTTCACCATGTTTTTATGAGTAAAATGTCTTTTTAATAAATGAGTGTGAATGAAATATGAACAAACCTTCAGAATATGAGTCAGAGAAATATTGTAAGAGAGAAACTCTTGAAAGATACGGATTGGAATTGAAATCTACAGACACAAATAGATAAAGTGCAATAAAATAAATACTTAAATGTGTATTTTGGATGTTTTTTCCCACTAGTCTGAAAGAAGAGATGAAGAGGCAAAAATATCACTTCATAAATCAGAAAATACTGTTAACAGCCAGAAAAAAACTACATTTTCACCATGTTTTTAGGAGTAAAATGTTATATTAAATCAGTGTGAATGATATCTGAACAAACCTTCAGTAAAAGCCTATAGAGAGGAATAAAAGTGTAAAGTTTGGTGTGTAAGAGAATTATTATTTTTTTAATATGGATTGGAATTGAAATCTACCGACGCAAATAGATAAAGTGCAATAAAATAAACCCTTAAATGTGTATTTGGATGTTTTCTTTCCAGTAGTCTGAAAGAAGACATGGTATGTAAGCAAAATATCACTTCATAAATGAGAAAATACTGTCAACAACTATAAGCGCATGTTAATTTTGGCACATGTAAGTGAGAAAAAACTGACCGCTTTTAAAGATATGCATTACATAATGTATTTTACACTAAAATGCATATTTTATTTTACTAGTCTGGAAAAAAAAAAAAACTTGTGAAAAGCCAAATAGCATTAAAAATCTCAAAATTGACAAGTGCATGAAAAACAGTGTTTTGCCTGTGATGTCTTGACTTAGATCTAACACTAAAAGTGTGTTATTATACATATGCATTGACAATAATTAAGAAAAGCAAGTTTAAAGTAATCAAGTGCTAACTAACCTCAACTTGTTGTCCAACACAACATGACCTGCTGTTGTTCTGGTTGTGTTCAGCGCTCCAGGAGCTCGGCCTCTCCGAGAGGCTTGGATTGCACAGATGATCGCAGATCTTCGGCGTCCTGATGACGTGCTGTGAGACCATGTCCCTGAGGAACGTCACGAGTGATCTCCTGAGCCGCCAGATCCGGGTGAGCAGCGTTCAGAAACCTCTTTATCTTAGAGCAGGAGTCAAAGACTTCAGACACAGAATGTCTTGTACAATGTAAAAGCCTCATTCATTCAAAAGTAGGGCTGCCCTCGACTACAGATTTCTCTTTAGTTCATTTTAAGCATTACTCGTGTCGACTAATCACACGTTTATTAATAAACCATTTAAATCATAACAATGAGCCTTTAATTGCCTACATTGCCTAATAAGCGCTCAAGCGCATGCATAAAGCTTGCAATGGCACACCGCAGAAGTAATGATTATGAATGTGTCAGAGAAAAACTGCAAGGAGGCCAATATTAACATTTAATATTTTTTTATGAACGAGTTTGTTTATATCTTAAGAGATGAAGTCTGTGACACTGACTCGTCATCTCTGCAGTAGTGGATGCTCCTGTATTCATGTTTTATGCATGTTTGCAAGAATATTGGTAACACTTTACAATAAGGTGTCATTTGTTAACATTAGTTAATGTATTAATTAACATGAACGAACAATGAACACTGCATTTATTACACTCTTTATTAATCTTTGTTAATGGTAGTTAATAAAAATACAATCATCCACTGTTAGTTCATGTTAGTTCACAGCCCTAGTAAATGTGTAAATATTTAAAGTGCCCCTATTATGCCTTTTCGAATATTACCTTTCATGCAGTGTGTCATGTAGCAGTATGTGAACATAAACTTTCTGCAAAGTTGTGAAGCTGAAAGTGCACGATATATAAAGTTATTGTCTATTAAAAAAAAAAGTCGCAATCGCCTAAACGAGTCGTTAGGAATTCGAATCTTATTCTGTTACAGCTGTATGTCATGAAGTAACACATTTGCATAATGTCCGCCCATGGGCTGTCATTCGCGCTGTACGCAGTAGACCAATCACAAAGGACTGCGCCATCTGACCAATCACAGCAGCGAGGGGCTCACGGAGAGGAGGGGCTTATAGACTGACCAATCACAGCAGCGAGGGCTCACGGAGAGGAGGGGCTTAGAGACTGACCAATCACAGCAGCGAGGGCTCACGGAGAGGAGGGGCTTAGAGACTGACCAATCACAGCAGCGAGGGCTCACGGAGAGGAGGGGCTTATAGACTGACCAATCACAGCAGCGAGGGCTCACGGAGAGGAGGGGCTTAGAGACTGACCAATCACAGCAGCGAGGGCTCACGGAGAGGAGGGGCTTATAGACTGACCAATCACAGCAGCGAGGGCTCACGGAGAGGAGGGGCTTAGAGACTGACCAATCACAGCAGCGAGTGCTCACGGAGAGGAGGGGCTTATAGACTGACCAATCACAGCAGCGAGGGCTCACGGAGAGGAGGGGCTTAGAGACTGACCAATCACAGCAGCGAGGGCTCACGGAGAGGAGGGGCTTAGAGACTGACCAATCACAGCAGCGAGGGCTCACGGAGAGGAGGGGCTTAGAGACTGACCAATCACAGCAGCGAGGGCTCACGGAGAGGAGGGGCTTAGAGACTGACCAATCACAGCAGCGAGTGCTCACGGAGAGGAGGGGTTTAGAGCCTGATTCTTTGAACTGCTTCGCACGAGTCGTTTAGGAATCATTTAGAAATGAAGTAAAATTAAAGCTATTTTTTGAGAAAACTAAAGTGTTTTTTGACCTTGGATGCATGTAAACCTGTTTTAGGACACTCATAAACAATATTAGCTACCTTAAAAATGGCATAATAGGGGCACTTTAAAGGAATAGTTAATTTACATCATTGTTCACTCACCCTCATGTCGTTCCAAACCCGTATAAACATTAAAGGAGAACGTCTGAAGAATCTACAATTGCTGTGTAAAGCAGTATCAGCAGCACAAGTGTGTGTAACGCTCTCATATCATGTGTGTGTGTGCAGGAGAACCGGGCTCTGGACTTCCAGAGACACTATCATGTGACCGACCCGTTTATAAAGCGTCTGGGGCTGGAGGCCGAGCTACAGGTGATTGATGAATGATTATGTGTTATTAACTCATAGTTTTCATGTGTCGTCACATCCTTATAGGAACAAAACAGTGTTTTCCTACATTACCCATCGGTTAGTTTTACCAGGTTTGTACTGAGTACAAAATCACTAGTAAAGTGACATTAACAGACCAAGTTCAGTGTACACCTTACAGATGATGCATACTATATACAAGCAAGCAGATGAGCTCAGAATATGAATATAAACACACTAAATTGCATGGTTTCGCCTTGAAAGCCATTATAAAGAAAACGATTCATATGACTTACAGCGATATACAGTACATGTGTGCATGTACAGACAAAACAGTGAGCCCAGAATATGAATGCAACGCACAGATTTTAACATTAAACATTGTTTTTCAAGGGGAAATGTTAATTCTAAAGAATGCACTTAATGTGCACTTTTGGGCTAACCTGCTTCCCTGTATATAGTATGTTTTATTAATAAGGTGCATACTAAATTTGATCCTCCACTGTCACCATCTTAATGCATCAAGTCATTTTCACGATAAGCATGTTAGAATATGCTACTGTTTTTAGTGTCTGAATATACTGTGGCAGATTCTATATAAGTTTAAATGAGAGATATATATATATATATTAGTAGTTCTGTCAAACGATTAATCGCATCCAAAATAAAAGTTTTTGTTTACATAAATGTATGTGCACTGTTTATTTATTATGTTTATATAAATACAGTATATATTTAGAAAATATTTATGTATATACATTTATATATTTACATTATTATATTTTATATTCTATATAAATATATTTAATATATAAACATAACATATTTTTCTTAAAAATACATGCATGTGTTTGTATTTATATATACATAATAAATATACACAGTATACAGTCAGATATTATGTAAACAAAAACTTTTATTTTGGATGTGATTAATCATTTGACAGCACTAATATATATATATATATATATATAGACACACACCCTACTATATATACATGTTTTTATTAATTTTGCTTTTTTAGTTTTTTGTAGTTTTTACTAAAATTTTAGTGTTTTTTTTTTAATATTTCAGTTAACTTTTTTTTTTTTCTAGTAACGAAAATGTTTTTTTTTATATATATTAGTTTCAGTTCTAGTTTCAGTTTACTATAATAACCCTGTGTTATGTATGTTTTGCCCTCCAGTGACATTACTAAAAACTATGAAAAATATTTATCAGTATAATAATAGCAGACATTTTTTTTTATTACTTAATTTATTTTCCTTGAGGCCCACTTATAATATTAAATTATTTTTGCACTAAAAATAGTCCAAATTTAGATAATTCATGACAATTCATGCCTACATCGAATGTAAACAACTCCCGTGTGAAGTAACGATACTTTGTTTTGTCATTTTTGTACTTTAGTTTCAATAAATGTTCTTTTTAGAATAGAGAAGAGGAATATTATATCTTAGGACTGCTGCAATCTCTCTGTTTTCAGGGTCACTCTGGCTGCGTCAACTGTCTGGAGTGGAACGAGAGAGGAGAGTAAGTTCAGTGTTCAATCCCAGAGTTCCTCACGTCTCCGTGTCTCTTCATAAACTCACTGGGTTTGTTCTTTCCAGTCTCCTGGCCTCGGGTTCGGATGACCAGCACGTCATCATCTGGGATCCCTTCCGACACACCAAGCTCATCACTATGCACACAGGACATGCAGCCAACATCTTCTCAGTGAAGGTGAAGTCCATGTCAAGGTTTTTCAGTCTGTATCTAGTAACCGTGCCAGAATGTGCGTTCTCATGCGTGAACCGTGTGTGTTTGCAGTTCCTTCCTCACTCCGGGGACCGGATCTTAATCACAGGAGCCGCCGACACCAAGGTGCATGTGCACGACCTGACGGCGAAGGAGACCATTCACATGTTCTCAGATCACACGAACCGCGTCAAACGCATCGCCACGGCACCCATGTGGCCCAACACCTTCTGGAGCGCGGCGGAGGACGGGATCATCCGGTACGGAGAGTTCAGTCTCAGACGTCATGCAGTCTGCTCACAAATCAGGGTTTGTCCCCGGTGGTTTGTGGAGAAACTGCAGGGCTTGCAAATTGAATTATATCATATGTAAAATGAACATAAATAAATGCGGCTGCATGATAATCACGATATAGACCCCTTCACGGTTCACGTCACAGGAAAATTCACAGTTCGCAGTGCGCATGTCGGGGTCAAAGTTCATTCCATCCCATTGAATTGTGTGTTAACCAGAGAATTTCTCATCAAGAAAAAAATGCCTACTTGTTGCGTCGTGGACTGTGAAAATCACACCAGTTCTGGAGTCAAGTTTTTCAGGATTCCTGCAGGATCTCATCCGTTTTAAAAAAAAAAATAGACGACATCTGTGGCTGCAAACTATTAAACGGGCAGACTGGGACAATGCTACGATCAAAGAGGCTCGTGTTTGTAGTGCTCACTTCATATCAGGCTCGGTAAAACCTCCGCTTTTAACACAAAAGTCATTGCCTATATCGCTATGTAAAACCGTCTGGACATGCCCACAGACTACGTAATTATAGGCGTCTAGCGGTTTGTAGGCTCTTAGTTTTTTGCGTGTGTAAACACTCGGCTTGTCCACCAGATAGCAGTATATGGCGGGCAAGTGAATATCTGGCCAGTTGCTAACGTTGTCTACCCATTCTGTTAGGAGCTCGGGATCAGGCAGACAATCGCCATTAGCTAAAACAAGTTTAGAATGGTACTGTTCCCGGTCCTGTGGCGTCAAAGACAGTGCATACCTTGACACAATATGCCGGTCTATTAGCCGCGCCATTTTTCTGACCCCATGCTGCGCGCACCCAACCTAGGCTTTCGATGTTTACAAACATTGAAGGGGTCTATAGCCTCGTGCGATTATCAAATTAAATGCTGCAATTTAATAAAAAAACTGTATAGTCTGATACTCTGTTTTATAGTGGAACATTATGATAATTATCAAATATTAATTTTGTTTATAGTGCAATTGCAATTTACAGCAGTGATATATTTCTGTTAAAACACTACTACTACTATTTTTACTACTAATCTTTTTATTATTACATAATTATAAACACACACACACACACACACACACACACACACACACATATATATCAAATGATTATTAGCGACATTCAAGAACTGTCAACATGCTTACTGGAGATATTTCAAGTAAATATTTTATATACAGGGATTTGGCTGAGTTTGGAAATCCATGATCTAATGCATAGTGTTATTAACGTTAATGTACTATTATAGGTTTTATTAATATAAAAAAAAAAAATATATATATATATATATATATATATATATATATATACATATATATATATTTATTTATTTTTTTTTTTTTTGAGATTCCAAAAATATTTTGCATTTTTATTTAATTTTTTTAAAATTTATTTTAGTTATACTACGGGGCCGTTGAATGCTTGAATCTGATTGGCTGACGAACGTTCTAAGGTGTGCAATTATTTTCAGGGAAACGCACGGCGAACGTAGTTCCAGGCACCGCATCACATGACCATATCACTTCACCAAATGATTTATGTTATTTCAAAGGTCCTTACAGCCTCAAACAGCAAAAGAACCAAAACCCACAACGACATGCCAAACAAATAAATATAGTAAACAAAAGGATAAAAACGACAGATCATATCCATGTTTTTGCCACAAAATTATGTTTTATGTACGGAAAGCACATACTCTCTCTCTCCCTCACAGACAGCTTGCACACACATTAACATACACGCTAATGATTGGCGTGATTTTATCAGTAACATAGTTTAACTACTTAAAAACTACATGGCTTCTCACAACAACAACGGCGCTGTTCGTGAAGAAAATTGAACTTTAAGTTTCACTATAACTAGAGACATTGCTGCCGAACACTTTTGAGAGACACAGAGACTCACAGAGGTAACGTTAATCTCTCTCTCTCTGTCATAACTTGGTTATTAACTGCATTAGTCTGCTATCAACGGCTCAAGCCTCCGTTACGGTTTAAAATGACGGTTTGGAATTAGCAACGGAGGCGTTGGATGAGATGCGGAAGAAATAATCCTCCTCACAATAGTGATTTAAGTAGAAAAACCGGACGAATGCCTTGAAATATATCATCTGATCGATGTCTTGAGGTGTGGCACCAGATTTGTAGAAGTGCAGTTTGCTTCAGGGTTATTACTGTTAACTGAAACTAAAACCATCAAAAACATTTTGGTTGCTTGAAATATTTCAAAATGGATAAGATATAAAAAAAAAAAAAAAAAAAGTCGTCAAGGAATAATTGACGACGGGCCGTTGAATTATTAGAAAATGAATGCACACCACATCGTGACCGCATCACCTCGGGTGTGCATTATTTTTCTAATAATTCAACGGCCCGTCGTCAATTATTCCTTGCTTAAAGTTTTAGTAATTTTATTGTTTTTGTCGTTTTTTGTTCTTTTTAATACGTCTGTATAGTTTTTATTGCATTTTTATTACAGTTAAAATTTTAGTTATTTTTAGCAAATAAGAAATGTTGCAACTAAATTAAAATAAGGCCAAGTAAGTTTATTATATATTTTATTTCAGTTAGCATTTATTTTATTTCAAGCAACCAAAATGTTTTTGATGGTTTCAGTTTTAGTTAACAGTAATAACCCTGAAGCACACTGCACTTCTACAAATCTCAAGCTCCAATCAGATTTCACTAAGTGGGCGTAATAAGCCACTGACGTCTGTCTAGTCGTGTTCAGTCTCGTTCTCAAAGGAACCGACTCGAGCCTCCAGCAGAAGTTCAGTCATACGTCTCCTCGAGGTTAACGAGGCTCATGGGAACGGCTTGTATGCCCTTGAAAACTCTGCTCAAGCCTCTGCAGATGTTGTGTTGGCTGCAGGCTCGTATGTGCCGGCACTGAATGATGTGTGGATGTAAAAACACACAGCAGGTCCCTGATTAACACCAGAGCCGTGTAGAGGACACACCAGCTAACACAGCTTTTACTGCTGCTTTTTAAACATAAGGTGCCATAGCAATAGCCAAATTTTGCAGGCAAAAAACAGAAATAAATGCCTAAAGTTCTCCTGCAAAATCTGCATTTCACATGAAATTCCCAATCGTGTGGATTCCTATTGAAATGACTGGATTTTGCTGGAAATTTTCTTTTCCAGTCTCTCTGACTATTCAAGCCTCTGTCATATAGAGACACTTTTCACCATGCAATGGTTTTCAAGTCTGTCGTCTGTGTTGTTCCCATCAGGCAGTATGATCTGAGAGAGAGCAGTAAACGATCTGAGGTGTTAATTGATCTGACGGAGTATTGTGGGCAGCTCGTGGAAGCCAAATGTCTGGCCATTAACCCTCGGGACAACAACTACATGGCTGTGGGAGCCAACGGGCCCTTCGTCCGGCTCTACGACATCAGAATGATCCACAATCACAGGTGATTTCAGTGTTATTAAAGAAATAATTCACTAATAAACACAGAATGTGTGACAAGAATAGTCAATGGTGATTATTATTGTTCAAATGAACAGACAGACATTATTTGTTAATAATTTCCTCTCAAATCTCATTCACTTGTTCAATTAAAATCTCATTATTGAATTTTTAAATTATTTTTTTTCCCCTTGGAATATATACACCAATATATTTAAATACTGTTACTGTATTTTTCTGAAAATAAGCTGCACCTGGTCAAAATTGCATTATGAATCGCAATGGTGAATAAAGCCTCGTTTTATTATTTAATTCAGAAATAAGTAAAAACTGGAAATTAAAACAAAACTTGGTACACTTTACAATAAGGTGTCATTTGTTAACATTAATGTATTAACTAACATGAACAAACAACGATCAATACATTTATTACACTATTTATTCATCTTTGTTGACGTTAGTTAATAAAAATACAGTCGTTCATTGTTAGTTCAACTAATGTTAACAAACACAACTTGAGATTTTAATAATGCACTAGTAAAGGCTGAATGAAAAGTATAAAATGAATATTAATTTTATAGCATTATTATAAACTTATTAGTATAAACGACTAAAATTAAAACTGGCATTATTTTAATATCACTGACATAGTATTATAATTTATTATTTTGAATTAGTTTTTATTTTAAGATTTTTAGTCAAAGCTTTAGTAATTTTACTGTGTATTTTACTATTTTTTTATAACGTCTGTATAATTTTTATACATTTTAAATTTAGTTTGTTATTTTTAGTGCTGTCAAATGATTAATCGCATCCAAAATAAGTGTTTGTTTACATAATATATGTGTGTACTGTGTATATTTATTATGTATATATAAATACACACACACATGAATGTATATATTTAAAAAAATGTTACGTTTATATATTAAATATATTTATATATGATATAATTTATATGAATATAAATATATATACATGCAAATACATGTAAAATATATGCTGTATGCGTGTGTATTTATATAGACATAAATATACACAGTACACACATATATTATGTAAACAAATACTTTTATTTTTGATGCGATTAATCGTTTAACAGCACTAGTTATTTTAGTAAACCTTAAACTAAATATAAATGTTGCCTTGCGACTAGCTGAAACTAAATGTTTAAGTTTTTTGATATTTGATTTTATTTCAGTTATCATTTATTTCAAGTATTGCACATATTTTGACGTTAGTCGCATTATATGGACGTTTTATATTATAAGTCGCGACACGTTTCAGACGTGACTTATATTCCAGAAAATACAATCTTAGTTCTAGATCCATGTTGTTATAATTTTGAGGGATGTTTTCTTCAGTGTGTAACGTTACGCTCTTCTCAACCTTCTTCTAGGAAGTCTATGAGTCAGAGTACCTCAGCCGGCGTTCACACGTTTTGTGACAAGCGGAAATCGATGCCGGACGGCGCTGGACAGTACTATGTCGCAGGTTTGTCGACAGTATCGCTGTGTTTCTCATCTTCTGCATAGAGACAGAGCGACACGCGTCATAATCTCTAAACCACGCCCACCGGAGGAGAAACAATCCAACGCTCTCCATTGACTTTGTATTGCTGGAAGCCGTGTCCTTGTCATTTCTGACTTATAACAAAAAACAGAACAATGTCTAAAAGCTGCTGTGTGACGAGGTGTCCAGCAAACAAGATAAATAACTCACAACTACGTTTTTATAAACTGTCGACCCAAAAAATGAGTGTTTAAGGACACAGAAATAGAGCGCAATGTGTCTATTACTCTGAGAACTGCACACACTGGAAGGAAACGTAATCGGTGACAGAAAACATTCATTATTTTAACCACGTCAAAGGCTTATTTCACCACCCGATGTGAACCTGAGAGGAGGAGATATATAGAGAAACTAAATTTTATTGGTCTATGTCAGTGCCTCTTTTCCTTACCTTCTTTTTGTTTGCCCACTCAATGGCCCAACATGAAATACCCCGACATCTACAACTATTTGTGTCATTAAACCAGGGCTCTACGCTTACTTTTATTTTTAGGAGCGCTTGTGCTCCTAATTTAAAAAATTTAGGAGCACGGTCAAAAATTTAGGAGCACCTTCAAATCAATAATCAAAAATTAACCTTCCCGTTACGAGGTGATATTTGACTCCTTAAAGTGATTTACAGGGAATTTTAGTTTTTACCTTTGTAATGGCATTTTTCTAACGTTATTAAAAGTATGTCATCTTTTATGTCAAATTCAAAAAAAATATATTAATAAGCTTTTTATCATTTCTAATTAAAACAACAGAATAAAAACAAGTAGAATAAGATACCAATCAAATGAAATCAGTATTTAAGAAATAAATGTGTACTAGATGTGGCACACAAGTGGCTTGTAGGTGTATTTTCAGATGTTTAATTAGGCTCAGAGGTTGCATAAGTGCAATTAAATTCATAAATTCATGTTGCGGTTAATGTTTTAAATATACAATTTTGAATGTAGAAATATAAAATGATTTAAATAACAGAAAAGATGCTTTAAAAATTAAACTAAAACTGCCAGTAGGTGGCGGTATGTCACTGATTTGATCACTGAATCATTCATTTAATTGATTCGTTCGAACGGCTGATTCATTCAGAAGTACGTGACTGTCTTTATGAATGAGTCATTGAATCATTGACTCACTAGATTCGTTTAAAAACGCAGTTCATTCATAAACGAATCACCGCTGTGTTTGAGATGCGCTGGGACTTTGTCTGAAACGATTTTCGTTGATGAAATAGAGCAAAATAAGGCAATAGTGTTGTAGTCAGACAATATAAGTCACTTAATATTAACTTCTTGTTTAATGAACTGTTGTATTAAATCAATATCACATTTGCAAACTCCCTTAATAATCATTTAAAGCTGTCACTCATCTTAGTTCATCGCGATCTCACAAAACTCCATTATAATCAGCGAAGCTCCTTACGCTGCACAATGAATCTCTTATTTACACTGTCTACACTTTGTTTTGTTATAATGAGAGGATATGTCTGATACATTACTCAACGCTGCAAAAACACATAAGTATGTTAGAAACCTTTAAAGCTCCCTCAGCACAAACACTAATATGCTGATCGGGTCAGTTCATAGTCGCACGCAGTAGTTTTCAGTCGCAAATGCCACTGAATTGGTCGCACTGTAGAGCATTAAACGCTCGTTTTTTGGGGTCGACAGCTTATAAAAACAGTTCTGGGTTTTTTATAGGGATGCACGATATTGGATTTTTGCCGATATGCCGATACCGATATATAATTATTTAAAATTTTGGTTAGTTTTAAACAAGAACTTGTTTGTTAGAATTAAATAAACAATCATAAAGCTATTTTATAATGACAGTACATTGAAGATTTGAAAATAACTATAAATAAACTATATTTTAATCACTGCGTTTAATTTTTTCCAGAAAGATGCAGTGGTAACCTTAACATTTTATTTTATGATTTAACATTTGTAGATGGTCTAAAGCAGGGGTCATCAAACTTGATCCTGGAGGGCCGGTGTCCTGCAGAGTTTAGCTCCAACTTGCCTCAACACACCTGCCTGGAAGTTTCAAGTATACCTAGTAAGACCTTGATTAGCTGCTTCAGGTGTGTTTGATTAGGGTTGGAGCTAAACTCTGCAGGGACACCGGCCCTCCAGGACCGAACTTGGTGACCCCTGGTCTAAAGCAAGAGTTGTTAAAATTCTGAAAATCTTTTAGAGCTCAAAATTTTGATTAAAAAAATATAACATATTACACATTAATGAATAAATCGGTATATATATAAAATTATTTAATTTAAGTGTCATGTTTGTAATTTGTTTTTTGTTCATGTAAGCTATAGCTTCTGACCTTTAAATCAAAACATTAAACTCATGATTTTATGGCATCAATTACTGCTTTATTTAATCAGAAACAGTCTAAATATTATGTGTATTTTGCTTTAATGTTATTAGAAGTAGGCCAACAGCGCCCCCTACGGAATTAAACTCCTTACTGAGTGGGCATTAGGACCCGGGGGAGGCTGCCGCTGCACGTGCTGTTACTGTTTAAGGCTGATTTATACTCGACGCGTCCGCTTGGGTGCGCGCACCAAATATGACGTCATCGCGGTGTTAGCGGAAGTTCGCGCGACGTCGTTTCGCATGGCGGTGTGCACGACATTTTTTGTAACTTTCCTTAGCTCCGCTTCCGAAGATGCACGAGTTTTGGGCGATTCTAGCCGAACACTTTTTTTTTTTGCATAGTTTGTCCAAGGCTTTTTAATTGAAGTATGTTTTATTTTTATTGTATAAAATTGGAAATATAATTCATTTAGATACTATATATACGCTATTTGCTTAAAGTTGTCTTGTGTTTGACGCGAAATAAACACAATCTTAAGATTATTTTAATCAGTTTGTACATAAATTATTAATTTCCTCAACTCATTCTTCTTGTACCAGCAAATGACTTCTTCTCACCGGTGATTCCCGATGGTTTTAGAGGACAGTTACTCCTCGTCGCCCCCTGTTGTTTCAAAGAATAGTACAGCGTTGAACGTGTCAAGTATAAAAGCCTCGTACGCTTGTGAAGGTGCGCGCGCAGTGAGCGGAGGCTCACGAAGCGGAGCCAGGCGAAAGTATAAATCCCGCTTTACTCTATCATACACCGAACCCGTCGTGCTTTCACAGATTCACAGCGATCCAAAACAGTGAATCTAATCATCATTCAGGCAAAACTTTACTTCAAGAATGAGCCACACACTGCTGACGTGATCTAATCACACCCTGAGCACATGTGAGTTAATGTATTCCTATTATCGGCAAGACATATCGGCATCATTTTTCATATCGGGTCGATGCCGATATTTACATTTAAACCCATTATCGGCCGATTCCGATATTGGTCCGATAATATCGTGCATTCCTAGTTTTTTAGCTTGTTTGCTGTACACCTCGTCACACAGCAGCTTTTAGACATTAGCTGTGTCCGAAACCACTCCCTATCCACTATATAGTGCACTATATCGGGTGTCAGCCATTTTGTAGTGCTGTCCGAATTCTGAGTGAACGACTTCATTCCCTACATTCGTTCACTACTTTTTACCCACAATGCAATCTGATTTCGAGTGTACAACCAATGTACACTCGCTGAAGCACTATTTCCCACAATCCAATGCGGAGAAGCGACGAGCTGGAAAAGAGCGAGTTTGAATGAGAGATGCCGTTTACATCTTTCTTATTTCTGCTTTAAAGTTTATTTCATACATTATTTATATTAAAATATATTATGTAGGCAATAACTCAGTTTAATATTTTACTAATTTACTGAGGTGGCATCGTTGTTAACTTACAAAAATGATGATAATTTGGTGGATAATTAAAAAATGTTTGTTAATCACCTGTAGGTAGCATATTAATTCTGATTTAAATTAACGGTCGCCTGAGGGCGCTCTACGACCATTATCTTATCTGAGTAGGGTTGGGTATCGTTTGGTTTTTTTTCGATACCGGTGCCAAATCGATACTTTTAAAACGGTGCCGGTGCCTAAACGGTGCCTGAACCGATACTTGTTATATTTATATATATACATATACACACACACACACTGTATATGGAACTAATGAAGCTCCAGGAAATCCCCAATATGGACAAAGGCATTGCTATTCCTGTAACTGAGTAAACAGAAGATATAAACGTTTTGAATGATAAAACAAATACATTAAACACTCGACTACGACAATATATAGTTTGTCTGTGTTATTCAAGCCATCTCTGGTATTTTCATAATAATTAAGTATATTTAAAATCCATTGCTAATCAATGCATTAGTAGCCTATGGAACATATTTTCTGCCTCATTCTGTGACAAGAAGCTATCAGATCACAAAAGGAAGCATTTAACTGGTGTTGTGGACTAAAAAGGTTATAATGTTCTCTTTTGTTGGTTTAAACAGGTTTAAAAACGCGAATACAAGAGAATTTTAGCTTTAGGCATTTTAATTAAAGCTAGGGCTGGGCGGTATATAGAGTTTGTACGATATATCCATATATTCTTTATAATCGATACGTTATTATGAAGCAATACAGTTAATATTGATATACAGTAGTTTGATACGAGCGCATCTGATAAAATATCTAGGGAGGACACAGACTGAACTGCTGCGGAGAAAGTGCATCATACAATTTGTTCTAATTTAAACATGTGACAAGCTTTATATGAAGGGATATAAAAAAAAAACTGGTAAGATACAGTAGCCTATAGTTTATAGTTTCAGTTTAAAGCGGCTCGCGCTCTACCTGTCAGATGCTCTGCGTGTGCCGCTGACAGAGATGCTTCTCGCGCTGTTTAATGTGTTTGCTGTTTTAATGCATAACTTACAATTCACAGGTATATTCTCCATCTGTAAATGTTAGAAAGCCATGGAAATATTTCCATTTTGCTGTCAGAAGTGCGTGAGCTTTTGCTTTGCGATTCTCTGCTAAACTTCACAGACTTCATTCAGAACGAGCGCCGCCGTGCGCGTGTGCGCCAAACAGACGGCACGCAATGAAATAGGAGCGCAATAACTCTGACTAAAATATACATTTTGCTGAAATATTTGTAGTTGTAGCCTGTGATGCTTCTTACGTGCGTTTTGGAGAAACAAAGGACAAATATTTTAATAGATCGCTCAGGCATGGCACCGAAATGAGGCACCGAAATCTGCGTTCTGATTCGGTTCTAGTACATACCGGTTACATAGGTACCGGTGCCATATTGGTACCGGGTTTCGGTACCCAACCCTATATCTGAGCTCAAAACGCTGCTCGGGAGTTTCAAGATACTACAAATAATAAATACATAAAATTATGAACATGTGTTAATGTGTGTTTATTTTTGCTCTCAGTATTTTAATAGTATTTAATGATTATGAACATAAAAGCATTACAAAACAAATGAATAATATACCATCGATGAAACCACAAAGCTGACGCGGAGGTATGTATAATTACAATATATAGTCATTTTGAGTGTTATTGCTATTAGTATTATTTTCTAAAATAAGGTACATGTAATATAAAAGTACATATGTGACGAAGATGTTTTTGCAACAGTCTCAAGCGCAGTGTACACGTCACCGTCCGAATCCGTTCACTTATTTAGTTCACTCCTTTCTGATATAGTCCACTCAACTGCCATACACTATATAGGGATTAGTGAATGAGTGAACGAGTGAGCGATTTCGGACACAGCTATTGTTCTGTTTTTTGTTATAAGTCAGAAATGACAAGGACACAGCTTCCAGCAATACAAAGTCAATGGAGAGCGTTGGATTGTGTGGGCGTGGCCTAAATGTGCTCAGTCTCTATTGGGAAAAACACACTTTACAGATGTTTCCCTCCGTTTGTAGGTCACTTACCCGTGAAGCTTCCTGACTATAATAACAGATTACGAGTTCTGGTGGCCACCTACGTCACCTTCAGTCCTGACGGCACCGAGCTGCTGGTGAACATGGGTGGAGAGCAGGTAAACTAGCGACGCTTGCTGCTGATAGCTGCTGCCAAAGATGATTGATGCGCAGTTACGCAATACTGCTTCCTGTTTGCAGGTTTATTTATTTGATCTGACGTTCAAACAGAGGCCGTACACATTTCTGCTGCCCAAAAAATGCCACACGTCATCGGGTAAGATGTGAATGCTGTCGTAGAAACGGATTTTATTATTATAAATATATTAGTCAGTCATATTACTGCATTTAGGATCATAATCATTACTAGGGATGAACGATATAGCTAACTTTATTTTTTATTTTTTTAGGTTTTAAAAAATTATTTGCTTATTTTTAGTGCTGTCAAACGATTAATCACATCCAAAATAAAGTTTTTGTTTACATAATATATGTGTGTGTACTGTGTATTTATTATGTATATATATAAATACAAACACATGCAGTATATATTTTTGAAAAATGTATGTTTATGTTTTTAGATGTAATATACATTTTGAGAATATAAATGTATATACATGTAAATATTTAAAAAAATATTTACTGTATGTGTGTATTTATATATACATAATAAATATACACAGTACACATACATATATTATGTAAACAAAAACTTTATTTTGGATGCGATTTATCGTTTGACAGCACTAATTATTTCACTAAAAGATGTTCTAAATATAGATATAATATAGATATAATATAAAATATATAAATATATTTTTAAAGTAGATTAAAAATGTTTAACATCTTGCAGTGCAAGGTTATTATAGTTTACTTGAACTAAAATTAATACAACAAATAAAAAATTATTATATTAAAATACATACAATACAAAAACATGAACTGAAATAAAATATTAAAAAAATATTTTTTAAATTTTAGCTAGCTGCCAAGAATACTCATTTTCTTTTAGTTTATCTTGATGTACTAAAATACAACTAAAAGTAAAAAAAGACGACAAAAACACAGTTACTAAAACTTTAAAATTAAAACGGAAAATATTCAAATTAAAAAATTAAAACTATTATTAATAGTTATTAGCTATTATTAATAAAAATATTAATAAAATTTACAATAGCATCTTAATGATACTAAGATAATGTTGCAGTAAGCTCGTTTCCGCCACTAAATAAAAAATAAAAAAAGGTATTTGCGACTTTTTATCTCACAATTATGACTTGATTATAAAGACAGAATTGCGAGATATAAACTCAATTCTGAGAAAACAGTTCATTGAAACGTATAGAAATGTATCACTTCATCTTTAACTTACCGACTCTAAAGCTTTTACTACTGAAGTTTAAATGAGACGCTACTAAAACATCCGATCTCACTCTCAAATTCACAAATAACGAGACAAAGTCTTTCTAATCGTGTGCTCTTGACTCGTTTTTGTTCATGGCAGAGGTACAAAATGGGAAGACGACCAACGGTGTGTCCAATGGGATTCATCTTCCTGCTAGCCGCCTCAAACTGGCTAAAGTTTCCAGGTAAGCCTGATTTATGTGTGTAATGCTGACATTCTGTCTCCGTCACGTTCGTGTGATGTTATTACCATCAGAGACTAGTGTGAGCTGTGGTCTGTATTTGTGTCTCCAGCGGCTCCAGCGATCTTCCTCCTCATCTGGAGAGGATCAAGCATCAGGCTAACGATGCGTTCGCACGCCAGCAGTGGACTCAAGCCATCCAGCTCTACAGTCTGGGCATCCATGAAGCCGGGCACAACGCCATGCTGTACGGAAACCGCGCCGCCGCGTACATGAAGAGAAAGTGGTACGATAAACGCTTCCGATGCGGTTAATAAAACATCACATTGTCATGATTTCCACATTGGAAACAGCATGCATGCATCACATGCACAGTTTATATTTGTGTAGTTGCATTAAGGCATGACACTACAGCTGAATAGAGTAGACTTTTACTTCACCAGAACATGAAGTCAAGTTTTCTGAAATGCTATGTTAAAATGTGCAAATGAGGATAAATATGCACAAGGTTCAATATTGTGCATAATTCAAATTTGGGTGCAAACCTTCGACGGCAGACCTGTTGTGTTGTGCTTGTATTTGTATTGTTGAACCCATCTGTTCAAAATTAATTAAACTTACACTACCTTACTAGTGTTTAAACTAAACTTACTTAGTGTTTTGATTTTTTTTAAAGAATTCTCTTTTGCTCACCAAGCCTGCATTTATTTGATGCAAACTATAGCAAAAGCAGTAATATTGTGAAATATTATTATAATTTAAAACAGCTGTTTTCTATGTGAATATGTGTTAAACTGTAATTTATTTCTGTGATCAAAGCTGTATTTTCAGCATCATTACTGCAGTCTTCAGTGTCACATCAGGGTGTCCGCGGGGTCTTAAAAAGCTTAAAAAGTCTTAAATTTAGTTGTATCAAATTTAAGGCCTTAAAAAGTCTTAAATGTACAAGAAAGTCTTAATTATGATTTCAAGAGGTCTTAAATTGGAGACGGAAAGACCAAATGCGATTGGCTGAATGTGACGATTAAACTTCAAAAGGCTATGATTTCATTAAATAAACATGAGCGGCAGTTTAAAGTCCGGTGCTGCGCTGCTTCAGTTCTGTCTTTGCCGGGAAAACTGTTATATTTCAGCCAAACGCGACACCTGCTGGCAGAGATGTTAACAGGTTAAACTAGTGCGCGTACGAGTTTCACTGCACGTTCAGTCTATTAAAATACATTTAGAATGATCCATAATTTAAGATATGGTGGCAGAAAATGTATAGCCTAATTTACGGTATATAATTTAATACAGTTAATAATAACTCGAAGAGTGCCATCTTTTCTCCAAAAGTCAGCATGATTACAAGTGTGATTTTGATTTTATGCAACAGTTCAATAAACAATAAGTTAATATTAGAACTTACGTTTTAGACACCATATTTCCTGCTTTTGCTCCATTTCTCCAACAAAAATAATTCCAAACACAGTCACAGCACTGTTTTGCGTCTCTGAGCAACATGACAGTGATTCGTTCCTGAATGAATCAACCGTTTAAATGATTCGGTTCAGTCGCAATGACTCACTTATTAACACTGACTTACTGCCACCTATTGGCCGTTTTAATTTCACATTTAAAGTATCTTCATTTTTTAAAAATAATTTCAAACATCAGTTTTCACCGTTTTATGTTTCAAATATCAAAACATTATTTATGCATTTGTAACTGCAGGTTAGCATTCTGTGTCCTTCCGAGCTGCATTAAACAGTGTGTAAATACATCTAAATGCCACTTCATATGCATTGCAAAGATACATTTTGTTGATACTGATTTCATCTGCTTGGTAACAGCCCAAATGCAAGAATTTGACTCAAAAGATGATGCACACTTTTAGTAAAAAATGGCTTAAAGGTAAACATGGCCATAAAACTTGTTGAAATTTTTTTCAGACAGGGAGTCAGCTGTCAACGGTAATCTTTTAGATATCAGCACAATAACTCAATAACACTCAGCAAAATATCGTCTAACTATCGTTATCGATAAAATCCCAGAAAATATCAAGATATATTGTTTTGTCAATTTCACACACCCCTAATTCATGTTATTTAATTTATATAATAATTTATTGATAATAACTGCTAAAATCAATATAATTAATACTTTTGACTTATCCATTTTCTTAAAAGTGGTTTAAAGGCTGAAATGTAAAGTTTATGTTTTATAAAACTTATAGTTTTTGTGAAAACTTGTATATGAATTGTAAATTATGCTTTTGACAGTCATTTTACAGTTTAATATGGTACTATAGACATTGCCCCGACCCACTCATATGGTATTCATTTTATTTGTGGAGGTCTTAAAAAAGGTCTTAAAAAGTCTTAAATTTGAGCTTAAAAATCCTGCAGAAACCCTGCACATGATCTTCAGAAATCATAATAATATGCTGATTTGCTGCTCAAGAAACATTTCTGATTATTATTAATATTTAAAACAGTTGAGTACATTTTATTCAGGATCCAAAGATCAGCATTTATCTGAAATAAAAAGCTTTTTTAACATTATACCCTAAAGCTTGGAGTCAGTATGTATGTATGTGTATATATGGGAAAGAAATTATAGAAATTAATACTTTTATTTAGCAAGGATGCTTTAAATTGATCAAAAGTGATGATAAAGACATTCATAATGTTACAAAAGATTTCAATTTCAGATAAATGCTGTTCTTCTTAACTTTAACAAACTTTCTATTAATCAAAGAAACCTGAAAAAAAATCTACTCTGCTGTTTTCAACAATAATAATAATAATAAATGTTTTTTGAGCAGCAAATCAGCATATTATTATGATTTCTGAAGATCATGTGACACTGAAGACTGCAGTAATGATGCTGAAAATACAGCTTTGATCACAGAAATAAATTACAGTTTAACATAGTTTCACATAGAAAACAGCTGTTTTACATTATAATAATATTTCACAATATTACTGCTTTTGATATAGTTTGGATCAAATAAATGCAGGCTTGGTGAGCAGAAGAGAATTATTTAAAAAAAAAACATTAAAAATCTTTGTCCAAAAACTTTTGACTGGTAGTTGGTTGGTTTGGTTTTTTAAGACTTTAAAAAAAAAAAAGATCCCTATGAGGAAAAATTAGCGGGAAAATATTGCTGCTGAAAAAGTGGGCGGGACTAATGCACTCTATAAACACTTAAAGGGATAGTTCATCCAAAAAGGACAATTCTGTCATTAATTACTCACCCTCATGTCTTTCCAAACCCGTAAGACCTTCGTTCATCTTCAGAACAGATTCAGATATTTGGGATGAATTCTAATGAAGTTCACTAGCCTGAAACAAAGCACAAAATTGAGCAGTGCATGAACAAAAAAAAATTTCCCTGTAGTGTCTTGCCTTAATCAGTGTTTTAATGTGAAGTGCATGGTTTGCTCTGGTGTCTGTCAGGGACGGCGATCACTATGATGCTCTGCGTGACTGTCTGAAGGCCTTGTCTCTGAACCCGGGCCATCTGAAGGCACACTTCCGCTTAGCACGCTGCCTGTTTGAGCTCAAGTACGTGGCCGAGGCTCTGGAGTGTCTGGATGACTTCAAGGGCAAGTTTCCAGAGCAGGCGCACAGCAGTGCATGCGATGCCCTCGACAAAGACATCAAGGCGGCCCTCTTCTCAAAAACAGACTCCTGTAGGTTCAGTCTTGGATCTTGGATTTTTTTTGTGCATGCATTTGAATAATCAGGATATTATTTTTCATGCATCCAGCTGACGACAAGAAGGGGAACAGCTCCATCCGCTTCCATAACTTCAGCCGGAAGGAGTCCATCCCGGAGGACGAGATCGTGCTGAGAGAGCGAAGCTTCGACTACAAGCATCGCTACTGTGGCCACTGCAACACCACCACTGATATTAAGGAAGCCAACTTCTTCGGAAGGTCAGTTTACTGACATTATTCCCTTCTAATGAATCTGGGGTCCGTTCTTCGTATGTCGCTAACTCAGTTAGCTGGATTTGATTGTTGCCGATTTAGCTTGATCTTGGATCATTTGGTTCTTCGAAGCTCATCCTGGACTTGCTGTCATAGCAACAGGTCCATAAACTTAAACCTGCTCAGGAGCAGGCTTATTTAATGTAAACAGGATTAGATTGCTTCTTTTTAAGCAGAAATTATACTTAATATCTGCCCCAGCAAACGCTACTTTATTACAAGAGTACCCTACTGGTCCAGGGACAATAATTTAAAATAATAATCATTTAAAAATGAATTTGAAAATAATATGACTATGTTGTGTAGTCTATAATAGTATAGACACAGCCAGTTTTACTCATTGAAAGATTTATTAGTGATGAAATAATTACTTTATAACTGTATTGGAGTCTTACACACATGCTATACAGTTAATCTGAGCCGTGCATTAATTTGAGTGGCGACAGATATTATGGGATGTGGCTTGATGGAGCGCACGAGATGCAGATAACTCTAAGAAACTTTAATTAATGTCGTCACGTAACAAATCTGCTTCAAAGATAAAATTAAATGAATTGCTAATTACAACATTGAAATAAAAATGTAAAGCTTGTACAAATACTAGAAGTCATAAATATAAATAATTGGGAATCATGTAAAAAAAAAAAACACTTAAAAACAGTGCACATTTCATTTATCTATTTGACTCTCATTTATCTATTTATATCTATACATACATTTATGTAGTTTTGTTCGCTTGGCTGTTTCCTTATAAAGGTCCAGAAATTTGTCAAGTTTTCCGTCAGGTGTCTTTTTTAGTGATATGATGTCAGTACGTTGCTGTCTTGCCGCCAGCCAATTGCTGCATTGCTGATCGTGGTTTCGAGTATCGATACATCTGCCCTTTTCAGGGAACACGAGAACACGCAGTAATCTTAGACAACTTAATCCAGATATTTTTATCTAATACACAAATTAGTTTGAAGAACCAAATTAGCCAGAGATCAGTTATCATGATTAGAAGATCTGGCATCTTTCACATCATCTCAGATGTATTAAGCGAGGTACGAAGAACGGACCCCGGGTCTGGGTGATGTATTTAGTATATGCTATTAATAATATTGTGATTCAGAGGTGTTTTAATAGCATCTCGCATTTTAACTTCAGCCTTGATTACTTGCATTAAATTTTTACTAGTGCTGGGTAATGATTAATCGCATCCAAAATAAAAGTTTTTATTTATTATGTATATATAAAGACACACACATACAGTATATATATTTAAAATATTTACATGTATATATTTATATTATATTTCATATATAAACATAATTTTTTTCTTAAATATATACCTACATGCATGTGTGTGTATTTATATATACATAATACATATACACAGTACACACACGTATACTATGCACACAAAAACTTTTATTTTAGATGTGATTAATCGTTGCCCAGCACTCATTTTTACCGTATTTTTCTTTTTACGTGAAGCATTCTGAATCTACATGTTTAGTTGAAATAATGCATTCCTGTAGTTTGAACTGTAGAGTAATGGCACATGCAACGCCAGGGTCATGGGTTCGATCCCCAGGGAATGCATGACTGATAAAAGCTTGAATGCATTGTAAGTTGCTTTGGATAAAAGCATCTGCCAAATGCATTAAAGAGTAAGTTTACCAGTTTTCAACCAGCGTTGTATTGTTACAATATCGGTAGTATATGTGAATTAACAGTGTGTACACTTTCTCTATGACACCTGCATCCAGATATCCCTGATTATCTGCCAGCAAAAATCATCCGTGTTATGCAAAACACTTTTTTATTAAAACTAAAGATTGAGTTTTTGCATTTTTGTAAACAGTCAGATCGACAGATAGACAGGCAAAATTAAAAGTGCATTATCGGTGTTGAAGTTGTTGGTGTTGACAGACCTTTTTCAGATTTCAAAATGTTTTTCGCATTTCTACTGCATAGACAGTCTATTTTTATTAAAAGCCATGTTGTCAGTGGTGAATTCCCTCTTTGATATAAATGTAAATAATGTCTTGTATCCATATATAATGAATGTCGTATGTGTTTCTAAAGGAGTATGTGTGAGAGCGCAGCACTTGACTCGTTCGGTTGTCTCTCTACAGTAAAGGCCAGTACATTGTGAGCGGTTCAGACGACGGCTCGTTCTTCATCTGGGAGAAAGAGACGACGAACCTGGTGCGGATCTTACAGGGGGACGAGTCTATCGTGAACTGTCTGCAGCCGCATCCCAGCTACTGCTTTCTGGCCACCAGCGGCATCGACCCCGTGGTGCGGATCTGGAGCCCCAGACCGGAGGTACGATCCGACTCACTGACTCACGATTCACTGACTTACTGACTCACGATTCACTGACTTACTGACTCACGATTCACTGACTTACTGACTCACGATTCACTGACTCACGATCACTGACTTACTGACTTACTGACTCACGATTCACTGTCTCACTGACTCACGATTCACTGACTGACTCACGATTCACTGACTCACTGACTCACGATTCACTGTCTCACTGACTCACGATTAACTGTCTCACTGACTCACAATTAACTGTCTCACTGACTCACAATTCACTGACTTACTGACTCACGATTCACTGACTTACTGACTCACGATTCACTGACTCACGATTCACTGACTTACTGACTCACGATTCACTGACTCACGATTCACTGACTTACTGACTCACGATTCACTGACTCACAATTCACTGACTCACGATTCACTGACTTACTGACTCACGATTCACTGACTCACGATTCACTGACTCACGATTCACTGACTCACGATTCACTGACTCACGATTCACTGACTCACGATTCACTGACTCACAATTCACTGACTCACGATTCACTGACTTACTGACTCACGATTCACTGTCTCACTGACTCACGATTCACTGATTCACTGACTCACTGACTCACGATTCACTGACTCACAATTCACTGACTCACGATTCACTGTTCACTGACAATTCACTGACTTACTGACTCACGACTTGACTCACGACTCACTGATTCACTGACTCACTCACTGACTCACGATTCACTGTCTCACTGACTCACGATTCACTGTCTCACTGACTCACGATTCACTGTCTCACTGACTCACGATTCACTGACTCACGATTCACTGTCTCACTGACTCACGATTCACTGTCTCACGATTCACTGACTCACGATTCACTGTTCACTGACTTACTGACTCACTCACACTGACTTCACTGACTCACGACTTCACTGACTCACGATTCACTGATTCACTGACTCACGATTCACTCACTGACTCACGATTCACTGTTCACTGACTCACGACTCACTGACTAATTCACTGACTCACTGACTCACAATTCACTGACTTACTGACTCACGATTCACTGATTCACTGACTCACTGACTCACAATTCACGATTCACTGACTCACAACTCACTGGCTCACGATTCACTGACTCACAATTCACTGTCTCACTGACTCACAGATTCACTGACTCACAATTCACTGACTCACAATTCACTGACTCACAATTCACTGACTTACTGACTCACGATTCACTGACTCACAATTCACTGACTTACTGACTCATAATTCACTGTCTCACTGACTCACGATTCACTCACTGACTCACAATTCATTCACTGACTCAGACTCACGATTCACTGACTGTCTCACTCATTCAAATTCACTGACTCAGACTGACTGACTCACTGGACTCACGATTCACTGACTCACACTGTCTCACTGCTCACACTCACGATTCACTGGCTCACGATTCACTGACTCACAGATTCACTGGCTCACGATTCACTGGTTTTCATTTCAGTATTTTATTTAGTATTTCATTCAGTTTGATTTGATGCACTGAACTAGGGCTGCAACTAATGTTTATTTTGGTTAATCTGTTAATTATTTATTTGATTAATCAAATGAAAAAATCCAAAAATGCAAAAAAAAATTGAAATAAAATCATTTTAAACTTTTTTTTATTGTTATTCCACATCCTCAGTGTTATCCAATGTGCAAATTGCAATAAAAACAAATATAGTGAATATAACCATGTAGGCTATGTGCTATTAAACATGGAAAAAGGGATTAAAATTTAGACTTGTTACAATTTAAAAGTAAATCACTAAATTAAAAATGATATCAAAGAAAAACAAAAGCAAGGAACACAAATTCACTCATGTCAACATTACTGTCAATGCTTTCATAAAATACAATTACAATTAAACTTAGATTTAATGTCTAACAAGAAATGTTTTAGAAATATGTATTTTTAGTCAGAATTATTGTGCTCCTTTTCTATTGCGCTCTGTTAAACATGTTTAAGCACTTGTTTGAAGACATGATTAATTGATAATTAAATACGTTATCAGTTATTTTCATTGATTCGTTGTTGCAGCCCTACACTGAACAGTGAGTTGATTTAGTAACTTTTTAAAATGCATTAAAGGACTATTTCACTCAAAAATGAAAATTAGCTGTAAATGTGCTCTCCCTCAGTTCATCCGAGATCAGGATGAGTTTGTTTCTTCATCAGGTTTGTAGAAATGTGTCTCTGCATCAGTGTCTCAGCAATGGATGCTCTGCAGTGAATGGGTGCCGTCAGAATGAGAGTCTGATAAAAACATCACAATAATCCACAGCACTCCAGTCCATCAGTTAACATCTGGAGAAGACAAAAGCTGAGACAAATCCAGCATTAAGATGTTTTTAACTCAAATACCATAGAGTCCATAATCCATAATAACTCTTCCTCCAGTGAAAAAGTGCATCTGCTGTTGTCTCTCACATCAAAATCCAGACACATATTAGTTTAGAGCTGTTTTGGACTGTTTTGGCATCTGTGCAGATTTCTCTCCTGATTCAGACCAGAACACTTTTTCACTGGAGGAAGAGTTATTATGGATTATGGACTCATATTTGAGTTAAAAACGTCTTAATGCTGGATTTGTTTCAGCTTTTGTGTTCTCCAGATGTTAACTGATGGACTGGAGTGGTGTGGATTATTGTGATGTTTTTATCAGACTCTCATTCTGACGGCACCCATTCACTGCAGAGCATCCATTGCTGAGACATCCTAATCTCAGATGGCATATCTTTAGGGCGAGTTGATTGCACCAAAGTAAGCTGTTTTCTCTCTGATCACCAGTCGGAAAACGAGAACTGTCGGGTGGTGGAGGACATGGATAGCGCGGCTCAAGCCAACCAGAGGCGCATGAATGCGGATCCGCTGGAGGTGATGCTGCTAAACATGGGCTACCGCATCTCGGGTCTGAGCAGCCGAGGCACCGAGGGCTCAGATGATGAAGAGAGCTCAGACGGCCAGGTTCAGTGCCGCTCCAGCTAGAACACCGTCTCCACGTCCCGCCTTCGACAAGAGAGCGAAGCACCTTAGATATTTACTTTGCCATTTCAGTTCTTCGAGTGAATGAATGCTGCCGCTCCGCACTATGCAGATGGAAGCGAGAAACCCAACTTTCCTCCGTGAGTTTCACAATCCAAGCGAAGCACCTATAAATCAATATCCGCAACACATTCGGCGTGCCGTCGGATTAAAGCTTGTTTCCACAGTCACGCAGCGCTTGGGTCTTTCTAATGCGGGGCTTGCTTTCGGACACGATTTTGTCTCTTTTTGTTTGAACTTGATGATCTTTGAGCGCCAGAGGACAGAAAATGAGTGTTATTGTTCATAGAAATATGTTTGTAGGTCTGCAGCACTTTCGTTTGGAATTTATTCTGGAAAAATAAACAGTGTTTCTGTTCGACCCAGACTTGCATTGTGAATGTTTTGCTGGGTTTTGCTGGGACTGAAAATGTTTGATGATGATGATGATGTTTTGAAGGGGATTTGTTATTATTTTTTTACCTTCTTCATCATCGGCACGAGCAGGACTTCTGACTGTTGCCCTTTTATCTTCATCGATGAACCTGAGAAGAGAAGAATAGAGATTTTTCACAGTTTGCTATGAGAAGATGAGATTTAACAGCAGTAAAAAGAAACTAGAATCGGGTTTATTTTGGGATATGTGTGTTTGGTTCACTGTGTTCAGTTCATTTCAGTATAGTTTAGTGCAACACAATAAAGTTTAACACAATAAATGACATTTAAAGCTCTGCAGCAGCTCTGTCGTTGCTGTCATGATCATTGCTGGGGTTTTTCAGAGGAAAACATTATATTATATATTTCTCATCAACAGCATGGCTTTATAAACGCATTAATAATGGAGACAAACTAGATTGATCTTATTTCAGACGTAGAGCCGTCGGAAGCGCCGGACACAACGCACAGCCACTCTATTTTCCCATCCGTCTCAAATAAAGTTAATTTATTTACAAATATTATGTGTGAATTTTTTTTTAAATATTTACTTCTTAAAGCCAGCTCATTATGCAGGGTTTCTGCAGGTTTTATGAATTTCAATTTAAGTCCTTTTTAAGACCAAGTAAAGAATTTTTCAAGTAACAATTTTTTATGTGTTAAGTTTTACTTACCTATAATAATCTTGACACTAGAATAATAAATAATAACTTTTGCTGTACCTTCTAGGGCTGGGCATTATGTAAAAAATATCAACGATAATCACCTTAATATCGCGATATCCGATAATATAGTCTATCCCAGCCCCGTCAACAATACTGACATTGCACCATAAATATGGTAACAACAAATTAACCATGGTATTTGTAGTAAAACTGTGGTTATACAAAAAACCATACACTTTTACTATAGTAAAACCACAGCTAATTTTCTTAAGGGATTTGTATTTGTGTATACTTTTCTTTCTTTTTATAACTTTAGGCCTACTGCCTTAATGGTTTGATGTTTTGTACGGTTTAATAAAAAGAAATCAGAAAAAAAAGACTCACGAACCCACTCCGAAGTCCTGATCTGAATCAAATGATTCGTGAACCCCGCAAATAATGATTTGCGAACCATCATTTCAGATCAGGACTCGGAGAGCGGACCATGAATCATTAAATTCGCGAAATGATTCGCGAACCTGCTCCGAAGTTCTGATCTATATAAAATGATTCATGAACCTGCTCCGAAGTTCAGATCTATATAAAATGATTCACGAACCTGCTCTGAAGTTCAGATCTATATAAAATGATTCATGAACCTGCTCCGAAGTTCAGATCTATATAAAATGATTCACGAACCTGCTCCGAAGTTCAGATCTATATAAAATGATTCACGAACCTGCTCCGAAGTTCAGATCTATATAAAATGATTCACGAACCTGCTCTGAAGTTCAGATCTATATAAAATGATTCACGAACCTGCTCCGAAGTTCAGATCTATATAAAATGATTCACGAACCTGCTCTGAAGTTCAGATCTATATAAAATGATTCACGAACCTGCTCCGAAGTTCAGATCTATATAAAATGATTCACGAACCTGCTCTGAAGTTCAGATCTATATAAAATGATTCACGAACCTGCTCCGAAGTTCAGATCTATATAAAATGATTCATGAACCTGCTCTGAAGTTCAGATCTATATAAAATGATTCATGAACCTGCTCCGAAGTTCAGATCTATATAAAATGATTCACGAACCTGCTCCGAAGTTCAGATCTATATAAAATGATTCACGAACCTGCTCTGAAGTTCAGATCTATATAAAATGATTCACGAACCTGCTCTGAAGTTCAGATCTATATAAAATGATTCATGAACCTGCTCCGAAGTTCAGATCTATATAAAATGATTCACGAACCTGCTCTGAAGTTCAGATCTATATAAAATGATTCATGAACCTGCTCTGAAGTTCAGATCTATATAAAATGATTCATGAACCTGCTCCTGAAGTTCAGATCTATATAAAATGATTCACGAACCTGCTCCGAAGTTCAGATCTATATAAAATGATTCATGAACCTGCTCTGAAGTTCAGATCTATATAAAATGATTCACGAACCTGCTCCTGAAGTTCAGATCTATATAAAATGATTCACGAACCTGCTCTGAAGTTCAGATCTATATAAAATGATTCACGAACCTGCTCTGAAGTTCAGATCTATATAAAATGATTCACGAACCTGCTCCGAAGTTCAGATCTATATAAAATGATTCACGAACCTGCTCTGAAGTTCAGATCTATATAAAATGATTCGCGAACCTGCTCCGAAGTTCAGATCTATATAAAATGATTCATGAACCTGCTCGAAGTTCAGATCTATATAAAATGATTC
The DNA here is from genome assembly GCA_027422415.1 of Schizothorax lantsangensis. Taxonomy (NCBI): domain Eukaryota; kingdom Metazoa; phylum Chordata; class Actinopteri; order Cypriniformes; family Cyprinidae; genus Schizothorax; species Schizothorax lantsangensis. The sequence goes on along the minus strand of CM049850.1, from coordinate 35,081,447 downwards.
ACGAACCTGCTCCGAAGTTCAGATCTATATAAAATGATTCACGAACCTGCTCTGAAGTTCAGATCTATATAAAATGATTCACGAACCTGCTCCGAAGTTCAGATCTATATAAAATGATTCACGAACCTGCTCGAAGTTCAGATCTATATAAAATGATTCACGAACCTGCTCCGAAGTTCAGATCTATATAAAATGATTCACGAACCTGCTCTGAAGTTCAGATCTATATAAAATGATTCATGAACCTGCTCCGAAGTTCAGATCTATATAAAATGATTCACGAACCTGCTCCGAAGTTCAGATCTATATAAAATGATTCACGAACCTGCTCCGAAGTTCAGATCTATATAAAATGATTCACGAACCTGCTCCGAAGTTCAGATCTATATAAAATGATTCACGAACCTGCTCCGAAGTTCAGATCTATATAAAATGATTCACGAACCTGCTCCGAAGTTCAGATCTATATAAAATGATTCACGAACCTGCTCTGAAGTTCAGATCTATATAAAATGATTCACGAACCTGCTCTGAAGTTCAGATCTATATAAAATGATTCACGAACCTGCTCTGAAGTTCAGATCTATATAAAATGATTCACGAACCTGCTCCGAAGTTCAGATCTATATAAAATGATTCACGAACCTGCTCCGAAGTTCAGATCTATATAAAATGATTCACGAACCTGCTCTCAGATCTATATAAAATGATTCACGAACCTGCTCGAAGTTCAGATCTATATAAAATGATTCACGAACCTGCTCCGAAGTTCAGATCTATATAAAATGATTCACGAACCTGCTCGAAGTTCAGATCTATATAAAATGATTCGCGAATGAAGTTCTATATAAAATGATTCACGAACCTGCTCGAAGTTCAGATCTATATAAAATGATTGAACCTGCTCGAAGTTCAGATCTATATAAAATGATTCGCGAACCTGCTCCGAAGTTCAGATCTATATAAAATGATTCGCGAACCTGCTCCGAAGTTCAGATCTATATAAAATGATTCGCGAACCTGCTCCGAAGTTCAGATCTATATAAAATGATTCACGAACCTGCTCTGAATCTATATAAAATGATTCGCGAACCTGCTCCGAAGTTCAGATCTATATAAAATGATTCACGAACCTGCTCCGAAGTTCAGATCTATATAAAATGATTCACGAACCTGCTCCGAAGTTCAGATCTATATAAAATGATTCACGAACCTGCTCCGAAGTTCAGATCTATATAAAATGATTCACGAACCTGCTCCGAAGTTCAGATCTATATAAAATGATTCGAACCTGCTCGAATCAGATCTATATAAAATGATTCATGAACCTGCTCTGAAGTTCAGATCTATATAAAATGATTCACGAACCTGCTCCGAAGTTCAGATCTATATAAAATGATTCACGAACCTGCTCCGAAGTTCAGATCTATATAAAATGATTCACGAACCTGCTCCGAAGTTCAGATCTATATAAAATGATTCACGAACCTGCTCCGAAGTTCAGATCTATATAAAATGATTCACGAACCTGCTCCGAAGTTCAGATCTATATAAAATGATTCACGAACCTGCTCGAAGTTCAGATCTATATAAAATGATTCACGAACCTGCTCCTGAAGTTCAGATCTATATAAAATGATTCACGAACCTGCTCCGAAGTTCAGATCTATATAAAATGATTCACGAACCTGCTCCGAAGTTCAGATCTATATAAAATGATTCACGAACAGATTTTGATCAGTTTCTCAGAAAACAAGACTTCATATGTTCATATCGCTTCTCCAGTATATGTGTCCCTGCAGCACAAAAGCAGTCATAAGTAACACAGGTATATTTGTAGCAATAGACAACAATACATTGTATGGGTCAAAATTATTGATTTTTATTTTATGCCAAAAATCATTAGGATATTATGTAAAGATCATGTTCCATGAAGATATTATGTAAATTTCCTACCGTAAATATATCAAAACTTAATTATTGATTAGTAATATGCATTGCTAAGAACTTCATTTGAACAACTTTAAAGGTGATTTTCTCAATATTTTGATTTTTTTGCACCCTCAGATTCCAGATTTACAAATATTGTCCAATCATAACAAACCATACATCAATGGAAAGATTATTTATTCAGCTTTCAGATGATGTATAAATCTCAATTTCGAAAAACTGACCCTTAATGACTGGTTTTGTGCTCCAGGGTCACAAATGATGTTTAGATATTTGTACTGGAAATTGAGATGAAAATACTAAGCAAGATATTCATTTTCTTTTATTATTTTTTATGCAGTGCATGCAACATTTAATGCCATGACTTTATGAATGCATGACTTTCTGCTCCAATTTAAGACCTTCTATTGTGGAAGGGAGACTTTTTAAGACCCACACAAACCCTGTGATGCATCTGACCTATTTTTGTTTTTAACATATGAATGATTGAACACAAAACAACCCATGCAACCAATGGAAATAAAGTAGAACAAATGTTATTTTGATTTTACAGTATCTAAAGCATAGCCTCAAGATTGCAATGCAGATGTGGTTCTCGCAGCTGATTGGCTGCTCTGAATTGACGCAAATACATTCGTCGCCGAATCCCTGAGTGCTGCTTTGATGAAGGTGTTACGTTCACTTTCTCTGCCCACAATTATTCAAACTCTGTTTTTTGCTGAATAGTTAGTTTTATTCTCCGTTTGCTGCTGTGAAGGAAACCTGTGTCCTCTAAAGGCCACCTGACCTACATACACTAATGAGGAAAGTATAGCACACATCTAGGCTAGATTAGAATAGCATACTATGTAGTATGCATACTGTGAATGACATACTACATTTGCCACCTTCCATTGCATTTTTAACATTTCTATATTTTGACTCATTATTTGATCAGACTTATAAAGCTGTTAAAATGAATCACAATAACTGTATTCCCAAGATGATTACTGGACATTGTAATTGTTACCAAGTGATTTGTAGTCAATTGTTAGTGATTTTCACCTGATTTAACCCATAAAAATGTGTTTTGTGATTTGGTGTAAATTATTTGTTTGGTATAATTTATTAATTTATTTATTGTGTTGTGGTATAAATTAAAGTATTTGGGCTGATTCAGTGCATGGTCGTAATAGTCAAAGGAAACTAAAATTAAAACTATTAAAAAAGAGATTGTAGTTTAAAATAAAGGTTAACTGAAATAAAATATAATACTTAAAAAAAAAATAATAATAAAAAAAAAATAAAATCTCTCATTTTAATTTAGTTTAACTTAAAATGAAATAAAAATATAAAAACTATACATATATATATTAAAATACAAAACCATTCAAAATATTAACAAAAAGTATAATAGTCTCAATTATACTAAAATAACACTGATTTAGTGATGTTAAATAACGCTGATGTGAAAAAACTTGATAATTGATTTTTTCAGTGTACAATGTAAGTCGCATTAATCACATGTAGTATATTACGCAACATTTCACTCGCAGTATTCACTATGTAGTAAGCTATAGTAGTATGTACCACAGTCCACATTACTGTAGTGCAGTAAATGTCCTTTGCTTCAATAGAATCTATTAAATCTGTCTCATATATCTGCTGGCATGCTGTCAGAAGAGCGCAGCTGTGCTCCAGTTGTTACACTGTGAGTGTAGTACAGTAACTGAGTCATTAGTGTGATGAAGCGTACGGTGGCCCAGATGTCACGCTACAGAAAGTGTCACTTCAACACAAGACACACCTGGGATCTAATGCATGAAGCCCTGGCCTCGTTTATACACAAACTTTATACGGGAAGAAATTATGAAGTCAATTAAAGGGATAGTTCACTTTGAAATTAAAATGTGGTATCTATCAGCTTACCCCAAGGGCATCCAAGATGTAGGTGTCTTTTTTTCTTCAGTAGATCCAATTTTGATGTTTTTAGGTCAAACCGTTCTAGTCTGTCAGTCATATAATGGTAGGTATAGGTCACTGTCTCTATAAGAGGGAAAAAGAACATGCACAGAGAAATCCAAATTAAACAATTCCCCATCGTAACTACACATTGATGGCCTAAGACACGAAACGAGCGGTTTGTGTGAGAAAACGAACAGTATTTATATCGTTTTTTACCTCTTGTACACAACCATGTCCAAGTGATCTGAGTGTGCACACACACACGGAGGGCGTGTCTGAAGCGTGGTGCTGACGCAACTTTTCAAGCGCCAACGGAGGCGTCAGCCAATCAGATCGCCTCATGCAAATACCCAATCCCGTTCATGCAACACCAGAGAAGTATGTGATTGGTTGTTGTAACTATGACGGCGCGTCAGCACCACGCTTCAGACACGCCCTCCGTCAAGCGTTGACGCCGACGCCCCGTGTGAATGCAGCGTGAGCCAGAGCGCGCGCACACACACGTCACACACCGGATGCGTGCGCACACTCAGATCACTTGGACATGGTTGTGTACAAGAGGTAAAAAACGATATAAATACTGTTCTTTTCTCACACAAACCGCTCGTTTCATGTCTTAGGCCATCAATGTGTAGTTACGATGGGGAATTGTTTAATTTGGATTTCTCTGTGCATGTTCTTTTTCCCTCTTATAGAGACAGTGACCTATACCTGCCATTATATGACTGACAGACTAGAACGGTTTGACCTAAAAACATCAAAATTGGATCTACTGAAGAAAAAAAGACACCTACATCTTGGATGCCCTTGGGGTAAGCTGATAGATACCAAATTTTAATTTCAAAGTGAACTATCCCTTTAAGTATATATTTACATAGGTCACTTTGACCTTTTTTTTTGGTCAAAAAGAAAACCCTTATTAGCCTAATATTATGTGTAATATTATACATGTGATATTTCACTGGCTGTCAACATTTTGGAATAATTAATATTGTTTTATGTTTTGGAGAAAGAAATTCTACATACCAAGGCTGCATTTATTTGATCAAAATTACTGTAAAAATTGCAAAATATTATTATAATGTAAAACAGCTGTTTTCTATGTGAATATGTGTTAAACTGTAATTTATTTCTGTGATCAAAGCTGTATTTTCAGCATCATTACTCCAGTCTTCAGTGTCACATGATCTTCAGAAATCATAATAATATGCTGATTTCTGCTCAAGAAACATTTCTGATTATTATCAATGTTGAAAACAGTTTACATTATATTTTTCAGAATTCACAGATGAATAGAAAGTTAAAAAAGAACAGCATTTATTAGAAATAGAAATCATATCATAATTGTCACTTTTAATCAAATCCTTGAGGAATATATATATATATATTTTTCTTTTTTATTAAATAAAATTTTTCTGACCCCAAACTTTTAAAAGGTGTATATTTAAATCACATTTAAAGGTACAGTTCAAACAATCAACATGAAGCACCAGTCACAACTCATTTTACTAATACAACATGACATTTTTGAGTGCAAAGAATATTAAAAGAGAAAAATTATGTGTTTTTAATATTAATAATATTAACTAATGCAACTTCTGATTGTAAAAATGTCTTTTAATCAAGTTTAATAAATGTTTTAAAAGTATTTATCATTGTTAGCTCATGTTAACTTTAACTAAACTTAAAATAAAAACAGAAAATATATAAAAACTAATTCAAAATATTAATAAATACTTATGAGATAAAAGCATCCATTTTTTTTTTTTTTTTTTAAATCAGCATATTATTATGATTTCTGAAGATCACGTGACACTGAAGACTGGAGTAATGATGCTGAAAGTACAGCTTTGATCACAGAAATAAATTACAGTTTAACACATATTCACATAGAAAACAGCTGTTTTAAATTGCAATAATATTTCACTGTTTCTCCTGTATTTTTATTCAAATAAACGCAGCCTTGGCGAGCAGAAGAGACTTCTATCAAACATATTGTACTGGTGGCACGCACGCACGCACGCTCCGGCGCGATGACGTCACCGCGCACAGACGGTGATGGCGGATGTTACCGAGATAGACACGATGAAGAACTTCCACGGCGGTTTCGAGAAAATCGACAAAGAATCGTGCCGTTATCCGCACTGCATCGTCTGGACTCCCATCCCGGTTCTGACGTGAGTGTCGACCGGAGCCGTTCTGACGCGCTTAACGCTCGCTCTGTTCTGTTATAATAACATCAACTGTTGTGATGCAGCGCGAGGCTGAACTGAGCTCATAATAATCCTCACGACAGTAAACATACACTTCAGCTATAAACACAGATCACTGTTTGTCATGCTGACATCTCGAATTGTTGTTATTAAGTCAAGTCACCTTTATTTATACAGTGCTTTTAACAATACAGATTGTGTCAAAGCAGCTTTACAGTATCAAATAGCAAAATAGTGTGTCAATAATGCAAAAGAACAATAGTAAACACTCAATTTTCAGTTAAAATATGCTGATTTTTTTAGTTCTGTCAAACGATTAATCGCATCCAAAATAAAAGTTTGTTTACGTAATATATGTATGTGTATATGTATATTTATGTATATATAAATACACACACATACAGCATATATTTTGAAAATATTTACATGTATATACATTTATATTCTTATATTTTAAATTATATATTAATATGTAAACATATATTTTTCTTAAATATATACATGCATGTGTTTGTATTTATCTATAGCCTACATAATAAATATTCACAGTATACACATATATTATGTTAACAAAAACTTTTTTGGATGCGATTAATCATTTGACAGCACTAATATATTTATATTCTCATATTTTATATTATATATAAATATATTTAATATATAAACATAACATATTTTTCTTAAATATATACATGCATGTGTTTGTATTTATATATACATAATAATAATAATATTTTTTATTTGTAATGCGCCTTTCTTAAACTCAAAGCGCTACAACATATACAACAAAATAACAAATCAACCAAAATAAAATCACAATAAATAATCATACATTAAAAGCTTTACTAAAGAGGTGTGTCTTAAGGAGTTTCTTAAAACAATCCAAGGAAGCAGCATTCCTAATGAACGCAGGTAATGCGATCCATAGCTTAGGCCCATTATAAGAAAAAGCCCTCCCTCCCATGGTTTTTAATTTACAACGAGGCTGATACACGGAGAGACAACCAGCAGAGCGGAGAGAGCGAGAAGGAGTGGAAAGAGTGACCAAGTCACAGATGTAATCTGGAGCCAGCCTATGCACTGCTTTATAGGTTAAAATCAGAGCTTTAAATTCAATACGTGATTGAACCGGGAGCCAATGAAGTTGCTGGAGCACTGGGGTAATGTGATGGCGTGCAGATGTATGAGTCAAAACTCGCGCTTTAAATTCAGCTGAGTTTACACGGAGAGACAACCAGCAGAGCGGAGAGAGCGAGAAGGAGTGTATATATGACCAAGTGCAATCTCTTAACAGAATTTGCTGGTAAACCCCCGAAGAGAGAATAACAATAATCGAGCCGTGATGTGATGAAGGCATGAATAAGCCTCTCAGCATCAGGCCTGGAAAGAAAGGGTCTAATGCGAGCAATGTTACGAAGATGGATAAAAGCAACTTTAGTTATGTTTTTGAAATGAGAATTAAAAGTCAGCTGAGCATCAAAAATCACGCCTAAATTACGCACCTGGGCAGAAGAAGATATTTGAGTATTGTCAACTGAAAGTTTAAAATTACTGCACTTAACATTAGATGGAGTGCCAATTAATACAATTTCAGTTTTAGAACAATTTAACTTTAAAAATGAGTGTTTCATCCATGCCTTGATTTCCAGCAAACAGGCAGAAAGAGTCAAAGTGGAATCAGGCTGAGTGCTTATATAAATCTGTGTGTCGTCCGCGTAACAATGATAACCCAGGCCATACTTCTGAATAATCTGCTCAAGAGATAGCATGTAAACACTAAATAAAACAGGACCCAGAACTGATCCCTGAGGGACACCCTGACACAAAGGCACAGTCTGAGATCTGTTAGTACCCAGGTAAACAAACTGAGAACATTGTGAAAGATAAGATTTAAACCAGCTCAACACAGTTCCAGAAAGACCAATCCATCTATGTAGTTTGTCCAGTAATATACTGTGACATATCGTGTCGAATGCAGCACTAAGATCTAACGGAACCAAAATGCCACAAGCCCCAGAATCGGTTATAACGAGAAGGTCAATCAAGACCCTAACTAAAGCAGTCTCCGTGCTGTGTCCAGACCTAAACCCAGATTGAAAAGGCTCCAGTAGGTTGTTCGTGTAAAGATGAGTTTGGAATTGGCTAACAACCACTCGCTCAAGGACTTTTGCCAGGAATGGTAAATTAGAAATTGGCCGATAATTGGACATCTCCGCAATATCACTCCCAAGCTTTAGAACCGGTGTAACTGCTGCCATTTTTAAAGCAGGTGAAACAATCCCTTCACTGACAATAGCAGTAATGTGCGGTACAATAACAGACAAACAGTTTTTCAGTACAGTAGTAGGGAAAGGATCCAATATACAAGTAGTTGAATTCATTGACAAAACAAGTTTAGAAATGAAATCAGAATCAACAACCTTGAAACTTGAGAGAACATGATCAGAGAGATTCGGAGGATGCAACTCAACAAATTCAGACGCATGATCACAGGCAATAGAAGTATAGATATTGTCAATTTTAGATGAAAAGTAATTGAGAAACTCATTACACTGCTCAGTAGTGGAACAGTTAGTGTTACTAGGAGGTTTAATACGATTGTTGACTGCTCTAAACAGAGCTCTGGGATTAGAGATGTCTAATAATTGTAGAATAATATGCCATTTTTGCAGCTTTGAGAGCATTGTGATAATCAATCTGATGCTGATCAAACATTGATAGACCAGATTTTTTGTATATCCGCTCCAGCTGCCTGCCTTTAGCTTTCATTCGACGTAACTCAGATGTATACCATGGAGATGATCTCCTGAAAGAAACAACACGTTTCTTCAAAGGGGCAATCTCATCCAGAATACATGTAAAAACAGCATTATACTGGTCAACAGAGGTCACAACCGGTAAGTCACCAATAGTAAGACTAAGATGGTCAAGATCAATATCACTGATTTTCCTAAAACAGATAACACGCTCTTTCACAGTCTGCAAGGATGGAGGAATCAGACTGAACTGGTCAACAGAGCCTGTCACAACCGGTAACTTCACCAATACAGTACATCAGTACAATGGTCAAGAGTTGTCAATCAATGATTGATTTTCCTGAAGATGCATTCTTTCACAGTCTGCAAGGATCTGGAGGAATGTGTCAGACCGTGAACGTGAGGAGCCTTGGTCACGTTGGAAAGTTACATATGCTGAGTGAGATTAAAACAATCTAAAAGTTGTTCAATAAAGATTACTCCTGAACCGTGTTGCAAACCAGATCTAATCCACGTTGTCAACATGTTTAAATCACCATGCGTTGGAAAGTAAAAGAGCAACTGGACAGATTGCACTGGCAAGCGTCAGAAACTCGGTAAATTCTGAGAAAAACACATGTCCAGTTAGGTTTGGGAGGACGCTAAATACCGTGTTAACACCAAAAGCGCTGGTGAGAGATCCATTCAATTTAAATGCCAAGCATGTTTAAATCAAAGTTAAAAGAGCAACTGAAAAACAAGGCAATGCGACTTCAGTTGGCAAGCGTCAGCAAACTCAGATCGATAAATGACAGCAAGACATAATAAATATACACACATGTAAATAAAAACTTATTTTCGATGCGATTAATCACGATTAATCGTTTGACAGCACTAGTTGTTATTATTGTTGTTGTTGTGTTTGCAGGTGGTTCCTGCCCTTCATTGGTCACATGGGCATCTGCACATCCACCGGTGTGATCAGGGACTTCGCAGGGCCTTATTTCGTATCAGTGAGTTTCTATCTGATGATTGAGCTGACTGTGTTTTTATCATAAATGCATTGATGCACTGACTACTTCATGTCTATTTTCCACAGGAGGACAACATGGCGTTTGGAAAACCAACAAAGTGAGTTTAAAACTGGTGAATGTAGCTATGTTCCATCCAAAGTTACGAATTAAACTTACGCGCAAAATTGGAATATCGCATAAAACATTTGCGAATAAAGCACCGTTTCCATCCAGTCAGTTGAAGAGAACGAAATCATCACTTCCTTAATAACTTGTGCTAAATATCACTGTATGTAATAATTTTTGAATACAATAAATTACGAGCTTCAGAGCACGCAGACAAAACACGGTCATGTGATCTTATTTTCAGAGCCTGCTGTTTGGGAACACAGTTCTGGGAGTTAATTGACGAGACTTTGCTCAAGCTTTTTAGAATGACAAAATTAGCATTTTAGATGCTGTGCAATGAGATCGGTCCGTTGATTGATCCAGTTTTATGCCATCCCATCGCAAATGTCTTTTTTGATGCGCATTAAGGAATTTATTCGGTAAAAGTGTTTCCATTAGGGATGCATGATATTATCCGACTGATATCGGTATCGGCCGATAATGGGTTTAAATGTAAATATCGGCATCGGCCCGATATGAAACATTACGCCGATATGTCTCGCCGATAAGAGGAATACATTAACTCACATGTGCTCAGGGTGTGTTAGTGATTAGATCAGTGTGTGGATCATTCTTGAAGCACAGTTTTGTCTGAATGATGATTATATTGAGTGTTATGATCTCTGTATTTAATCTGTGAAGCACTACAGAATGTGTTGGGTGTGTGATAGAGTAAACAGTAATAGCTCCTCCGGGTCTGTGAGGAGTTCAATCTGTAGGGGGCGCTGTTGGTCTCTAATTGGCTTCTAATTAAATTAAAAGTAAAATAGCCTACACAAGTAACATTTAGACTGTTTCTGATTAAATAAAGCGGTAATTGATGTCATAAAATAATGAGTAATAAAGGTCAGAAGCTATAGCTTACATGAAAAAAAAAAATCAAACATGACACTTGTAAATTAAATAATTGTATATATACTGATTTATTCATTAATGTGTAATATGTTTTATTTTTTAAACAAATCATAAGCTCTAAAAGATTTTCAGAATGCAGCGATTGATTTATAGTTTATTTATAGTTATTTTCAAAGCTTCAATGTGCTGTCAAAAAACCTTCATTATGGTTTATTTAATTCTAACAAATAAGTTCTTGTTAAAAACTAACCAAAATTAAAAATATTTTGCTTATAATTTCTGCACAGGAGAGACTTGGTGTTGTTTCCAAACAAAAAGGAAATATATCGGTATCGGTATCGGCCAAAATGAGGTGAAAAATATCGGCATATCGGATATCGGCAAAAATCCAATATCGTGCATCCCTAGTTTCCATCGTAGTTTATGTGCATGTTTTCTTACCGGACAATACATTTATCCTACTTAGTTGAGCGCATACATTTTTTATGCATATTTTTAGAATTTGGTGTTTCCATCCAGCGTTTTTTTATTTATGCGATATCCCAAAATGTGCTTAAAAATAGGTGCATGTAAACATAGCTTGTGACAGATATCACCTGTTGCATATGAGACTGAATACAGTAGAAATAGTGTGTGACTAATTCAATGACTGCTGTTTTAGGTACTGGAAGCTGGATAAGAATAAAGTATACGGCGGCGGAGCGAACGCCTGGGATTTAGCCGTGCATGAGGCGTCCGAGGTGTACAAAACCAGAATGGTCAGAGCTCTACTGTAATGTTTACTGTACTGTAAAATGTCCGGGTTTTGGCTTTGTCTTCCTATTGTTTTCATTCTTGCTGAAGGTAATGAGTGAAAAATTGTTTGACCAATAGCATGCAGGCGTTGTGCATAATTGACCAATTGTTTCACGCAAGAAGGCGGGATCTACAGTAGGGGTGTGCGATATTGACAAAAAAATTATATCTCAATATTTTCTAGAATTTTATCAATAATGATATTTTGCTGAGTGTGTTATTATGCTGGTATCGTACCGTGGACAGCTGACTCCTACAGTTTTGATATTCTTCATATTCTGTGTGGTGTCAGTTCACACTAATAGAAATTCATATTTTCCAATAAGTTTAATATTTTACCTTTTAATAGGCATTTACCTTACCTTCTAAAAGTGTGCATTATCTTTTGAGTCAAATTCTTACATTTAATCAGTGAATTAGAATAATAAGACATTCGGGCTGTTACCAAGAAAATAAATCAGTATCAATAAAATTAATCTTTGCAATGCAGAGGAAACACAGAAGCTGCACGAGATGTGATGACGATGTAAGTGTCGTTGCATTTTAATGCTTTTCATAACTTATCCACTAGATGCAGCACTGCTACGTTGTTCATTCATAATATTGCTGAAAAATAGATCATCAATACGGAGAAGATGTTGTTTACGTCAAAACTGAAACAAGTCGTTCACACAGAACTCATATTTATCACATTTTCTATAGAGACATCTATCAGCGTTGCACTCGCGTCTCGCACAAGAGAGACACATGTTTAGAAAGCATGTAAAATTAATGCAAGTTAATGTCTCGAGACTTTATGGCGGTTTTTCTGCATCTCATGTTTTTAAATGAAAAGTACTCTGTGATTGGTTTTCGGTCCTTTGTATTAAACTATACATATATGCATGATGCTGTTTTGTTTCTAATTGTTTAAGCAGCTTAATTATATATGGTTTATAAACATTATGCACTTTTTTCAAAGATAGTCGTGTTATTTTATTGCTTTGAATAAACGTGCATTAGTAATATTTCACTCGATGCGCCCTCTTGTGGTCTCAGGAGAGAAGACAAAAGCTTTTTTTTACCCCCTAACTGAAATTATGCCTTTTAAATTTGAATATAATTTGAATATTGATCATATTTAAGTACAAAATTCTAATTGAGTTTTTCAGCTATTTTGACAGCCCTAATACCTGACGCTGCTCTGTTGTGTTTGCAGCACAATCTGTGTTGTGATAACTGTCACTCTCATGTGGCCATGGCTCTGAACCTCATGCGCTATAATAACAGCTCGTCCTGGAACATGGTCAACCTCTGCCTGCTGTCCTTCATCCACAGCAAACACGTCAGGTGAGCACACGTCTGAGTGAAGTCCGGATCAAATTCTGTTTTTTTGCATGCATGCATGTTATTGATTCATCCATGTGTTTCTTTTTTATATGTGTCCCTGGAGCACAAAAGCAGTCATAAGTAACACAGGTATATTTGTAGCAATAGACAACAATACATTGTATGGGTCAAAATTATCCATTTTTCTTTGATGACAAAAATCATTAGGATATTAAGTAAAGATCATGTTCCATGAAGATATTTTGTAAATTTCCTACCGTAAATATATCAAAACTTAATTTTTGATTATTAATATGCATTGCTAAGAACTTCATTTGAACAACTTTAAAGATGATTTTCTCAATATTTAGATTTTTTTGCATAACATAAAACAAATCATACATCAATGGAAAGCTAATGTATTCATCTTTCAGATGATGCATAAATCTCAATTTCACAAAATTGACCCTATGACTGGTTTTGTGCTCCAGGGTCACATATATTTCTTGAATGTCATAACTGCATAACTAGTGACATATGCAAGGCTTAAGCTCCACCCCTTCAAGCTTGCACTCATCTGCATACACTTTTGAAAACCACGCCCCCGTATCACAACATCCAATCAACAGCCGATGCACAGAACCAAGTCCCGCCCCTTTGTTTATTCTTTTCTGTTAAATTGTTGCACTCGGATGTACGTCGCTGTACAAAATGTAGCTTTTTTCGTTTCAATGCAACTTTAATTTATATAACGGCAAAAAATGCATTATAGTTGTTTTGCATTACAACTTGTTTTAGGTCTAATTATTACTTCTCCTTGACAAAAATAAGACGCTCCTTCTGGAAAGTGACGTTTTTAAGCTACATGACATCTAAAACTGTGTCGATCTGATGAAGAGAGGCTGATGAGATTATATATACATAAAAACACATTGCTCATGGAAGAGTTTTTAAGGAAATGCAATGAATTCTATGTATATTTATCAGGTTTTCTGAAGATAAATGTAAGATTTTTAAGACCAAGTAAGGAAAATGTAAGGAATAAATTAAAGGGAGCACAATAAATCAAAATGGTCTCTAAATGTAAATATCTTGTATTTGCAGCGCTTCAGATTTAAAAAATACAATTTCCAACAGATCTCTATTACTTTTTAATTCATTTTCAAGCTTTGCTCCCAACTTTTAGTTTCTGATCACGCTGCAAAAACGTAAAAAAAAAATGACATGAGATATTAAGTCTCGTTTCATGAGAAATTTATCAAAATAAAGTGAATTTATAATTAAAACAAGAACAAATATCTGCCAATGTAGTTAGAAATATCAACTTACTCGAAAGGAAAACAAGTATTCATTTTCTAGATAGACAGATATTTGTTCTTGTTTTAATCATAAACTCAGTTAATTTCTTTCTCATATGTTAGTTTTGCATCTGATTTAGGGATGTTTAGATATTAGTACTGGAAAACAGAACAAAATACTGATGAAGATATTTATTATCTGCAGTGCTTGCAACATTTAATGCCACGACTTTTAGTTCAGATTTAAGACCTGTTAAGATATTAATTTGTGGAAGGGAGAATTAAAGGTGACGTATCATGAAAATCTGACTTTTCCAGGTTTTAAGTGCTATAATCAGGTCCCCAGTGCATCTATCAACCAAGGAAACGTGAAAAAGATTTAACACAGTAACTTAGTTTTAGTAAGCCTTGTTCTGCAAGTGTCTGATTTCACTCCCTTGGTGACGTGGCAAAGGGATCTCATTATAATATTACCGCCCCTTAATCTGTAAGTTTCCACCCGCTGCGCCCTCATTTTATTTCGCAAGCGACAACGGTGTAGCAGTTCTAATACCATGGTGAAAGATTGAGTAAAACATGCTAACTGTTGTGTGTTTGTCTGCACAGACGAGCACTGAACACTGTTTAGAGTCCCAGCCTCAGAGGAGACAACAGAGCAGTGCATTTAGTGATTTATTTACTGTATGCTGCTGCCACACAGATCTAAAATAATCATGTGATTTATTTCCCAGCTGTTTACCTTCACAGACATAACTGACTGTTTGTGTGTGTTTTTAACGTAAACTTGTGTGTGAATGAGAACTTAGTTTACTCACATGCTGTGACAGACGCTTCGGATGTGTGCGCTCAGAAAACTGTATATCAGAAGTTTAAATATGGTTTAAAACGCATGATTTCAGCACGATAAACATGATAATCAGAACCAAAACAGATGATTTTGGTAGGTACAAGCTGCTCTATTCTGGAAAGGGGGCGGGGTCAGCAGCTCATTTGCATTTAAAGAAACAGGCACGAATATCAGAGTGTTTCTGCTTCAACTAAAAATAGGCATTTTCAAAATGATATAATAAATGATCTGTGGGGTATTTTGAGCTGAAACCTCACAGACACATTCTGGGGACACCAGAGACTTAAAAAGGGGCATAATATGTCTCCTTTAAGACTTTTTAAGACCCTGATTTATAATCAGAATTCCCTTGTTGCATCTGCTCAGTGCATTCTGGGATTGGTATACACACGATGCAGTCTCAGCTTTTAGAAGTCGTTGTGTCCTTACCTTTGACTGAATGATTTATCGCAGTGTTTCTTCTTTATATGTCAGTGTTTTGTCCGCTGGGGCTCTCAGAGGACGCTTTCTGCAGAGAGAGAGATGGATTGTGGGTTTCTGTGTAAGATTATCCTCAAAAGTCAGCATTTTAAAGCAATAGTTAAAGCAAAAAACAATCTGCCTTAGCAAGGTTTCTGTGGATGCTAACAAGGTCTTAAAAAGTCTTCAACAAATAAGGTCTTAAATCAGAGCGGAACGTCTTAAATTCATAAAGACATGGCTTTAAATGTTGTTTAAATCTTGTTTACAAATATCTAAACATCCTTAAATCAAGATGCATTGAATGGAGATGCAAAATGACTTAAAATATTAAGTCTTGTTTTCTCACAAAAAAAAAAGTTTTTATTTAATACAAGAAACAAATATCTGCCAACGAGGTAAGAAAATTACACTTGTTTTCCTTTTGAATTATGATCTTTTTTTTTATTACACTTGTTATAAATTAAAATAATTTTTCTGAGCCCATTGAAAGATATTTTTTCTCATTGTAAGCAAAAACTAACAAAATCAAGAACGTTTAGATATTTATACTGGAAAACAAGACAAAAATACTAAGTAAGAATTTTTATTTTTTTGCAGCGTAACAGATTATTATTATTTTTTTTTACTTTTTATATGTAAGAATATTTAGACATTTGCAGTGAAAAACAAGATAATAAATACTGAAGAAGAACATCACTTTTTTTGGAAAAAAAACAGCTATTCAAGCCATAAAATTATTAAAAAGTAATGGAGTTCTATTTTCAATCTTCATTTCTATTTTGGTCTTGTTTTCCAGTACAAATATCTAAACATCCTTAAATCAAGATACATTTACTGGAGATGCAAAATGACTTAAAATATTGTCTTTTCTCAAAAAAAAAAAAAATTCAAAATTTTGTTAGTTTTTGCTTAAAACAAGGAAAAAATATCTGCCAGTGAGGTAATAAAAATACACTTGTTTTCCTTTTGAATTAAGATCTTTTTCTGAGCCCATTGAAAGATATTATTTCTCGTTGTAAGCAAAAACTGACAAAATGTTGATAAATCTTTCAGAAAACAAGACTTAATATCTCAAGTCACTTTGCTTCTCAAGTAAATGCATCTTGATTCTGAATGTTTAGATATTTATGCTGGAAAACAAAACAAGGAAGAATTTTCCGCCACAGAATAAAAAATGTAAAAAACTTTTTTAAAAAAGGCTAATTATAAGTTTTTTCTCACAATTCTGACATTTAAGAAAAATTCTGGAAAAAAAATTTAATTGTGAGAAATAAACTTTATATAAACAATTATGAGAAAAAGTCAGAATTGCACGATATAAACTCACAATTCTGCTTTTTTTTGTTTCCACGGCAGAATTAAAAATAAAAAAGGTAATTTGGGGTTTTTGCAATTCTGAGAAAAAAAAATTGCAAGAATCTTAATATCTTAAAAATTAATATCTTGAATCTTTAATATCTTAAGTCATTTTGCTTCTCAAGTAAATGCATCTTGATTCAAGAATGTTTATATTGATATTTATGCTGGAAAACAAGACAAAAATACTAAGAATTGTCGGCACAGAATTAAAAATTTAAAAAACATTTTTAAAAAAAGGGTAATTGTAACTTTTTTCTCACAATTCTGACATTTAAGAAAAATGGAAAAAAAATTAAGAAAAATTCTGGAAAAAAAATTGATATAAACTCACAATTCTGCTTTTTTTTGTGAGAAATATTTGGGGTTTTTGCAACTTTGACAAGATATCTGAGAAGAATTATGAAAACAAGAAAAAGTCAGCTTCTCAATTGCACGATATTATTCTGCTTTTTTTTGTTTCCACGGCAGAATTAAAAATAAAAAAAATTTGGGGTTTTTGCAATGAGAAAAAAAATTTTATAAAAAAAAGAAGGTACAATTTCAGAAAACAAGACTTAATATCTCAAGTCACTTTGCTTCTCAAGTAAATGCATCTTGATTCAAGAATGTTTATATTGATATTTATTTTTTTTTTTTGCAGTGTAGCAGATATTTGTTTTTTACTTTTTAGACAATCTTTAGACATTTGCACTGAAAAACCAAATAAAAAATACCGAAGAGAACATTACTTTTTTCTGCAGTGTGATCAGAAGGTACAACAAAAGTCATTTTTTTATATTGTAATATTTGTAAACTGCTATTCAAGCCATAAAATGATTAAAAAAGTCATGGAGATTGGTAGGAAGTTCTATTTTCGATCTTTAAAATGCTGCTAAAACAACTCATTGCATTCCCTAAAATGCCTTAAATTTGCCTTCATGAAACCTGCATAGAAATGGGTTTGGAACGACATAAAGCTGAGTAAATAATGACAGAGTTGATATTTTTGTTTAAACTAGCCCCTGAGTGTTATGTGCTTCTCTAAAAGGCCAGTGTTTTTATCTACACTGTTAAAGCAGCTGGTTTGAAGGTCTTTCTCGTGTCCTGCAGCTTCGTGGGGTTCCTGAAGACCTGGCTGCCTTTCCTGATGATCTGTGGGGTCATCGTCACCATCGCCCTCGCCGTCCACCTGCGATGAGTCTGGATGAGGATCAAACCCTGAGAGAGATGCTGTTTACACTCAGGATCACGACGAGCCGCGTCTGAATACAGAGACCTCTGAGCATCTAATGACACGAGACACTGTAGCAGTACCATGGCAAATAACTCAAATACAGGGACTTTTTACATCACATAAGCTTTTGCATTTGATATATTTGTAATATAATACGTGGATGGGGCTAAATTAAACATAGCAGCAGTTTCCAGTCAAAATGATGAGAATTAAGATCATTTTCAACTCTTTGCATTTAAGTCGATTTTGATCAGTTGTTTTAAATGATCCTGGATGTTCACAGGAGTGTATTGTTTTACGTTTCTGCAAATTTGCTTAATTTCAGGTTCACTCCTTTTGATGTTTTTTTATGTTTACATCTTCATTTGTATCATATGAGCAAATACAAAAGTATATCCATAATGTTTGTCCTCATTTTTTAATGTTTGTCCTCACTTACGATGCACTTACATGCACAAAATATAATATTGTTCAGAAAGCAAGCACATGTTTTTGTAGTTCCTCAGAATTCTGGCTTTCCATCTTACAATTTTTTGTTTCTGCCACAGAATTAAAAATAAAAAAGGCACTTTTGACTTTTTTTCTTTCAGTTCTGAGAGAAAATGTAAAACTGCAAGATATAAACTTACCAATCTGAGAAAAAGTTTGAATTTTGATATATGAACTATATGCAATTCTGACTTTTTTCTCAGAATTTTGACTTTACATCTTGCAATATTTTTTTGTTTCCGCCAAAGAATTTAAAATTTTTAAAAAAGGCTAATTGTAACTTTTTTCTCACAATTCTGACATTTAAGAAAAAAATCTGAAAAAAAATTAAATGTGAGAAATAAACTTTATATAAACAATTATGAGGAAAAGTCAGAATTGCACGATATAAACGCAGAATTTGTGCTTTTTTTAGTTTACATCTAGCAATTCTGCTTTTTTTGTTTCTACAGCAGAATTAAAAATAAAAAAGGTAATTTGGGGTTTTTGCAATTCTGAGAAAAAAAAAATTACAAGATATAAACTTACCATTCTGAGAAGAATTTTGATACATAAACTCAGAATTCTGACCTTTTTCTCAGAATTCCGACATCTTGCAATTGTTTCTTTTTTTGTTTCTGCCACAAAATAAAAGATAAAATGGTACTTTTTCATCACACAATTCTGACATTTCAGAAAAATTCAGATTTTTTTTTGTGAGAATTTTTTTTGCACTAAAACAGTTTGTGAATATTAGAACAACTGCTCACAGATCTACAAGGGCTGGGGAAAGAGGGGACTGTATTATTCCTCTCAAAAGAAGTAAGTTCAGTCAGTGTATTTTCAGTCAAAGCTGCAAGGGAATGGAACTCCATCCCTTCAACAATTAGACGATTACATACTTTTGGCTCTTTTCAGTCTCATCTTAAAAAATGGTTACTGACAACTCAGCACTGTCAACATTAGTATTGTATTCTTGACAATAGACTTCCTTGTACTAATTGCTCTTGGCTATGTTGCTCTCTCCTGTTGCCATCTTTCTCTTTCTCTCATGTTTACTTTGTTTTAGATAATTCACTTATAGTTTGTATTTTAGTAGCGATTTTTCTGATTGTGTGTGATTTTTGTTTTCTGTATTTTTTTTAATTCTCTCTCCATATGATGTGTATATGTGTGATGCTCTGTCTTTGTTTTTAGGGTGACCTTTTAACATTCTGTCAAGGGTCTACAGATGAAAAATAGCCTTTTGGGCTAATTCTGGCACGTTTACAGTTATGTTTATTAATGTGCATTGCCCCTGTAAATAAATAAACTAAAAAAAAAAACATTTATATAAACAATTTTGAGAAAAAGTCAGAATTGTAAGATATAAATCCAGAATTTTTCACACAATTCTGCTTTTTTTTTTTTGTTTGTTTCTGCAACGGAATTAAAAATAAAGTTAATTGTCACTTTTAATCTCACAATGATATATGACAAAAAATTGCAAGAAAAAAAGAATTGAGACATCACAATGTGAGATATACTCAGAATTGTGAGGAAAAAAGTCTGAATTGTGAGATAAAATGTTGCAATTAGGTCTACCTTTTAATTTTTTTCGTCTTGAAACCAATCTTCCATACTTTATGATGTTTGATTCGTCTGAATGTGTTTGAATCAAATGTGTTGTTAATATTTAGTGGATGTATATAGTCAGTTCACAAGTTGACACAGGTGTAGAGATTCACATTAACTACCAACACCATCCACTAACTAACCACAAAAACACAATACTGTCTTCATCTTCAACATTAATTGCTTTAGCATTTTAAACCCAACAAACTAATCAACTGTTTTGATTGTAAAGTGTGTTTGTGCATTTTTCTTTACAGCAGTATAGCTGGGAGTTTAATGCATGACAAAGGAAAGATGAGAGTTGTTAATATTTCCCAACAGTGCATTTTACATCTGAACAAAGCACAAGCTGCTCTAGAAATGATCAGACAGCCCGATCTCATGAAAGTGTGTATTAAAAACAAAAACCGTGGTATTGATATGCAAAAAACGTGTATAGTACGCATTTTACATCTGCACGAACAATGCAGCACAAGCTGCTCTAGAAATGATCAGACAGCCCGATCTCATGAAAGTGTGTATAAATAGTACGCCAGATAAAAACAAAAACTTGTGGTATTGATATGCAAAAATTGACTTTGGCATGTATATGCTACGCAATGGGTAGGATTAGGGTTGTGGGGTAGATGCGTATCATATGCACGCGAAAACTGCGTATTATATGCACGGCAATAAATTTCGTATCATATGCACGCGAAAACTGCTTATTATATGCACGGCAATAAATTTCGTATCATATGCACGCGAAAACTGCTTATTATATGCACGGCAATAAATTTCGTATCATATGCACGCGAAAACTGCTTATTATATTATTTCGTTATATGCACGGCTTATTAATAAATTTCGTATCATATGCACGCGAAAACTGCTTATTATATTTGTATCATATGCACGCGCCAATAAATTTCGTATCATATGCACGCGAAAACTGCTTATTATATGCACGCCAATAAATTTCGTATCATATGCACGCGAAAACTGCTTATTATATGCACGCCAATAAATTTCGTATCATGTATCATATGCACGCGAAAACTGCGTATTATATGCACGCCAATAAATTTCGTATCATATGCACGCGAAAACTGCTTATTATATGCACGCCAATAAATTTCGTATCATATGCACGCGAAAACTGCTTATTATATGCACGCCAATAAATTTCGTATCATATGCACGCGAAAACTGCTTATTATATGCACGCCAATAAATTTCGTATCATATGCACGCGAAAACAGCTTATTATATGCACGCCAATAAATTTCGTATCATATGCACGCGAAAACTGCTTATTATATGCACGCCAATAAATTTCGTATCATGTGCACGCGAAAACTGCTTATTATATGCACGCCAATAAATTTCGTATCATGTGCACGCGAAAACTGCTTATTATATGCACGCCAATAAATTTCGTATCATATGCACGCGAAAACTGCTTATTATATGCACGCCAATAAATTTCGTATCATATGCACGCGAAAACTGCTTATTATATGCACGCCAATAAATTTCGTATCATATGCACGCGAAAACTGCTTATTATATGCACGGCAATAAATTTCGTATCATGTGCACGCGAAAACTGCTTATTATATGCACGCCAATAAATTTCGTATCATATGCACGCGAAAACTGCTTATTATATGCACGCCAATAAATTTCGTATCATATGCACGCGAAAACTGCTTATTATATGCACGCCAATAAATTTCGTATCATATGCACGCCAATAAATTTCGTATCATATGCACGCGAAAACTGCTTATTATATGCACGCCAACAAATTTCGTATCATATGCACGCCAAAGTCTTTTTTTTTTTTGCGTATCAATACCACAAGTTTTTGTTTTTATTTGGCGTACTATTTATGTGCATTTTCACGAGACAGGGCTATAGAGCACATATTAACCCCAGTGCTGTGAATGGAGTATATCCAGCTCCGCCCCCCCTCGCTCGCTTATATATCAGAGATCACAGGTGTTTCTGGTGGGTCTGTTAGTAAGGAGCTCCTGTAAAGCATGTGCACTTACTCTGCGCGCGGTGCCGTCAGATGCTCCGGACCGCGAGGATGATGCCGCTGACGCTCGTCTGCGCGATGCTGTGCGTCTCCGCGTGCGTCGCGTCGTGTCCGCCGCGCTGCGAGTGTTCTGAACGGACGGTCCGCTGCGCGTCTGCCGCGCTCCACTGCGTCCCCGCCGCGATCCCGCGCGACGCGAGCAGCCTGATCATCACCGGCAACGCGATTCACAGACTCGATCCCAGCGCCTTCAGCGGACCGCAGAACGCCACACTCCTGAACCTGAGTGACAACGGGTGAGAAACAACTAAACCTATCAGTCTACTGTCTGTCTAGACTAGAGTAATAATGGGTCACAAAAGATACTGTTAGTCAACAAAAATATCTATCTTTCTAGAGTGATAATGGGAAGAAAAGATATTGTTAATAAACAAAATCAATCAGTCTATCTATCTGTCTATATATCAATCTGTCCATCCATCCATCCATCCATCTATCTATCTATCTATCTATCTGTCTGTCTGTCTATCATTTATCTATCGTCTGTCTATCCATCTGTCTATTGTCTGTCTATGTATCTATCTCTCTATCATCTCTGTCTGTCTATAAATCTGTCTATACATCCATCTATCTCTGTATGTTTATTTATGAATCTGTCCATCCATCCATCCATCCGTCTATCTATCTATCTGTCTATCATTTATCTATCGTCTGTCTATCCATCTGTCTTTCTGTCTATTGTCTATGTATCTATCTCTCTGTCTGTCTATAAATCTGTCTATCCATCCATCTGTTTATATATGAATCTGTCCATCCATCTGTCTATCTATCTATATGTCTATCTACCATTTACCTATACAGTATATCTATCTATCTATCTATCCATCTATCTGTATGTCTATATATCAGTCTTGACTCTATCCATCCATCCATGTCTGTCTATCTATCTATCTATCTGTATGTCTGTCTATCTATCTATCTATCTAGCATTTATCTATGTATCCATCCATCTGTATGTCTGTCTGTCTGTCTATCTATCTATGTATGTATCTATCCATCTATCTGTCTGTCTATCTATATATCTATCTATCTATCTGTCCATCCATTCATTATAGTCTGTATTTTTACTCTTCTAACACTAATACAGATTTAGTCATGTGTTCTTGCTGATATTGCACCATTTAAAATCCTCACACTTTCTGTCTATCTCCCAGCATTATGGAGATCGGCTCGCATGCGTTCTCCTCTCTGCTCACGCTGCGTTCTCTAATCCTGAACAACAACCAGCTGGTTCTGATCCATCCCGAGGCGTTCTCCGTGCCCGGCAGCCCTCTGCAGGAGCTCAGCCTGCGCTCGTCGCTCTATAACTACACGACTCTGACAGACCTCATCACCGCCCTGCGCTGGGGAGAGCTCACCAACCTGCTGCGCCTCGATCTATCGGGAAACCACCTCGTCCTCTTACCCCCGGGGATGTTCGCTCCTCTTCCGAACCTGCAGCGTCTGAATTTGAGCAACAACTCTCTGGTGGCCGTCTACAACGACACGTTCGCTGGCGTCGAGCAGCTTCTAGAGCTGGACTTGACCGGAAACGCCTTCAGAACTATCAGCGACGAGGGTTTGCTCGAATTTGAGCGACTCGGTCGTGTGTGTTTACTTTTGGGTCAGAATCCGTATGCATGCACTTGCGAAGCGCAAGAGTTCGCAAACTGGCTAAACACTTCGAAAGTCAAAGTGGGTGATGCAGACGGGCTGTATTGCGAATTCCCTGCTTCTCTTCGTGGCGCATCTTTGCGGGGTATTAACACGCAGGCGTTGGGGTGTTACGGTAATGTTGGCGAAGAGATTACCGATTTGTCCCTACAAACATCCTATGTTTTCCTTGGATTAGTGTTGGGACTCGTAGGCATGGTCTTCCTCTTTGTTGTCTACCTCAATCGAAAGGACATTAAGAAGTGGATCACAGACATATATGAAGCCTGTCGAGATGTGCTGGAGGGGTATCATCACCGTTACGAAATGGACTCCGATCCACGACTGGGTCAGCAGGGTCGGCCTCGAATGGACCCGCGACCGGCGCACATCTCTACTGACGCCCGTATCACACAGATCCCATCCGACGTGACTCTATAACTGCACGATGAACCATTTCTGTAGAAATGTTTGTAGATATTTCGGTTTGTAGCAGAGTGGTGTACTTGACGTTTTCTAAATAGATAAAATCACGGAAAATCATTAGTGGTTGGCAGATATCATAAATTAGAAACATGTTTGACTGATAACTGATGCAGTTCCAATAAATGCATGATATATGCTAATCAGTGTTGGGAAGGTTACTTTGGAAATGTAATAGGTTATCATAAGTTCCCCTATTTAAAATGCAATACATTGTGTAACTATTTCAATTACTTTATTAATGTAACTGATTACATTTGATTACTTTTCTAAATTTCTAACGAATGCTTTTAACTGTTAATCATTTTGAAACATTTAAAGCAGGCCGGGTTAACCTTACAGTACACTGTTAGACATTTCAAAGGGTTTTTACAGTAACTTGTTGCCAGTAAGTTACTGTAATTAAGATTTACAGTAGCAAACTGTATTTGATTTACAGTTGCAAACTGTACTGTATTACATTCATTTTAATATA
>CM049850.1:35024032-35051532 GCA_027422415.1 Schizothorax lantsangensis | reverse complement strand
ATGGACTGTACTCACATTTTCTTATTTAACGTAAAAAATAATAATCTAGATATGCTTAATCACTGCATTGCACATTGAGAATAACTGATGTTAGACCAAGAGAACCTCTTAAAAAAGCAAACCTGTTAAAATTGTTTTGATGCATGAGAAATAACTATATATTTTATTTGTAGACATAAGCAATGCCTGTAATACCATAAAGTGATTGATTATTTTTTATTGCACATCCGTTTTCCACATATACTGTACATATTTTTCAATGAAATTGTTAATCTGGTTTTCATTTTTATTTGTACAATTAAACTGATGTATTTAATATTGGCAGAAAATGCCTTCCATAGTAGGCTATAAACACTGACAATAATGTATTGACGTTTTATTTGATTTAAAGGAACGCAGAAGGCGTTTAGGAGGTTTAAGCATCACATCCGCTTCAAGGGCGTGACGTCACCGCTCACCTGTAAGTGGGTGTTGGAGTTACCTGTAGCCGCAGGTAAAGTACGGCGCGCGGGGCGAAGGAACGAATCTCACCGAGCAACGCTTTAGTCTGAAAGCGCGTGCTGCGCGACGAAATCCACACGCTTGACCCGTTTTCAGTCAGTGAATCAAAACAACGATCGATGAAGCGGAGGTTATAACGCGTCGGAAGGAACATATTTGATATATCTCGGGCTACTTCCGCGATCTTGAAACGCTCAAAACAACCGAAGATTTCATCCGAGCCTATGCGGTAAGTGTGTGACACTTCGACAAACCATCTGCTCCGAGAACGACTCGATCTAGAACGACTCGATCAGTGGATTTGATCGGTAGGCCGCTTGCATTGGAAGTAATGGGACTTTCCAATGGATTATAGCCATATACATATTTCTGTGAAGCACATAAATATTGTTTGCATACAGACGAGAACAATTTGAGGGTGTTAAAAAAATACTAATATTGTCTGGACAGACAGGCAATGCATAAATAGTCCAAATAATGTTTTTGGGACTGGACCGCACTGTACAGGCCTGCCCTAGTGTATACCGAAATTAATAACCAGTCATTTTTGTGAATGCATTCTGGGTTTTTCTTTCCCATCTGCTTTATTATTCACAAGAGTTTCCTCAAACTGTCTAAGGTTGATGACGAGACTTCTCTATATCTATATCTCAGGCATTCACAGGATGACATGTTGCTTTCTAAGTGACGGGATTCATCAAAAACGCATGATTCTAGACACAAAACGCAATCTTTTGAGTCAAACACTGACTGTATGAAAGGTGAAGTCACCAGGGAGTGTGTTTTAGAAATGACTTGATGATCGCGTAATTCCAGCCCACCAAAGAAAACCCTCTTTACTAAATATAAACATGCTAAACTCTTAAAATCAAAGGCTCATAATTGGCATATTTGGTGCTATAAAAAAACGCACAAAAATGGTTCTTCTATGGCATACCTGTGAAAACCCTCTGTTGCAACTTTTATTTACATGAGCTACATAACACACAGCTTGTATTTTTCATGTGAAATATTAAAATCCTGATATGACTGCTCCTAACCCATCACGTTTTCCAGGCTTGCATAAATAACCCTTCTGTGCTATCTAGATACAGATCAGCTCGCTGTTGACATGCTTGAAATGCCTAACACATGTAGAGACAGACTGAAGCTGTCCACTGTGTGCTATTTTGACCCAGTCGGACAAAATATGGTCAGTGGTATACTGATGCAATGTTGATGATGAATTAATTTCATTATCTGATTTCTCCATCATCATTGCACGGTTGACTTGTATTTGTGTTATATCTCCAGGCTTGAGGAAGTCATTGTGCAATAAATGAGAATTCTGAGAAGTCTAAAATCAGAGAAATGAGAAATCTAACACTTTGAGGTTGTATATTCACTAAAATGTATATGTATATTCAGGGCCGTTGCTAGTGGGGTGAAAGGTGGTGACAATTCGCCCAGGGGGCCCCACAAAATCCAGGAATTATACTATATAGGCCCATGTTCTGTGAATAATTCTAATATTTTATTAGTTGTATAACTGAGATATTATGAAAACCACAAAAAAGCATGCTATTTGGTTCCATGCTTGTATATTGTACAGTATATGATGTGTGTGTGTGTGGGGGGCCCACATCAATATTTTTTCAGGGGGGCCCCGATCCTCTAGCTACGGCCCTGTGTATATTTACTAAATATACATTGCACTCACTGTTTATAATTCATTTTTTTGGCTCAGTTTCTGGAACTTGGCTTTATTGAAATATAACAAGGCCTGTTTCAGACATCTTTCATACATAGTATTTGCAACAGCATACATATTCAGAAGTTTGGGATCAGTAAGATTTTTTTTTAAAGAAGTTTCTTATGCTCATCAAGGCTGTCAAGTTGATCAAAAATACAGAAAAAAATTGAAATATTATTCTAATTTAAAATAACTGTTTTCTATGTGAATATGTGTTAAGCTGTAATTTATTTCTGTGATCAAAGCTGTATTTTCAGCATCATTACTGCAGTCTTCAGAGTCACATGATCTTCAGAAATCATAATAATATGCTGATTTATGATCAATGTTGGAAACAGTTTTGTTGTTTAATATTTTTTGGAACATGATACTTTTTTCAGGATTCTTTGATAAATAAAAAGTTCAAAATAAGTGTTTATTCAAAACAGAAATTCTGTGTTACAATATATACCACAATTCAAAAGTTTGGGGTGTTAATTTTTCTTTCTTTAAAAAAACCCCAGAAATTAATACTTTTATTCAGCAAGGATGTTACATAAAAATAGATAGTAAAGACTTCTTGTTAGAAAAGATTTCTATTTTGAATAAATGCTGTTCTTTTTAACTTTTTATTCATCAAAGAACCAAAGAAAAAAGTATCACAGGTTCCAAAAAAATATTAATCAGCATAACAGTTTCAACACTCATAATTAATCGGCATATTATTATGATTTCTGAAGATCATGTGACACTGAAGACTGGAGTAATGATGCTGAAAATACAGCTTTGATCACAGAAATAAATTATATTTTAAAGTGTATTAAAATAGGACACCAATTTTAGGAATTGCAATAATATTTCAAAATATTATTGTTTTTTCTGTATTTTTAAACAAATAAATACAGCCTTGATGAGCAGAAGAAACTCCATTATAAAACGTAAGAAATCAAACTCATCCCAAACTTTTGAACGGCAGTGTATGTACATTAATACCTATGCCATAAATGCTAAAATAGTTAGGAGAACCTGATTGAGAATCACACACTACATTAGAAGACCACACAAACATCTATATCACAATTAAGTGATGAAATCTAAAAGTGTGCTCATAAGCTGCTTAAATTGCCTGGTTTCAATCAGATGTTTGTCTGTCTGTCGCATGTAACTTGCATCAAGCCGTCTTTTTTTAATTGCCATTTCATGTTGCTCCAAAAAAGCCTAAATTGCAAATAATGCTGTATTTTAATCATGCACACAACATTCTGCAATAATAGGCTCAGGACATCTCTACATGCAGGTGCGATTGTGCTGCTTTGTTTATGCATGCAGTCTGAACGCTGCAACCTGTTAATATGTGTCCCTGGAGCACAAAAGCAGTCATAAGTAACACAGGTATATTTGTAGCAATAGACAACAATACATTGTATGGGTCAAAATTATACTTTTTTCTTTGATGCCAAAAATCATTAGGATATTAAGTAAAGATCATGTTCCATGAAGATATTTTGTAAATTTCATACCGTAAATATATCAACTTAATTTTTGATTAGTAATATGCATTGCTAAGGACTTCATTTGGACAATTTTAAATGCGATTTTCTCTTCTTCTTCTTTTTTTGCACCCTCAGATTCCAGATTTTCAAATACAGTAGTCAACATTTGAAGTGGATCACAAAAGTTAATCAAAGTTGTCCTAAGACAAGAATGCATTTTGGTTTTAGGTTTAAGGACAACTTTGATGAAAGGTTTTGATCCACTTCAAATGTTGACTACTGTAGTTGTATCTCAGCCAAATATTGTCCAATCCTAACAAACCATACATCAATGGAAAGCTTATTTATTCAGCATTCAGATGATGCATAAATCTCAATTTTAAAAAATTGACCCTTATGACTGGTTTTCATATTGACTCGGTTCATGGAACAAGCCTAAGAAGCAATGCTTTGTCTCAGCTCTTGATGCATTAACATCCGTCCTATGTTCCTGCAGGTCCTGAATGTGGTGAGTTATGCCTGGCCACAGCACAGGATCACATCACAAGACGCGGCCTCATAGCTCAAGCCGTTCTAGGGCCGATGGCTACAGGCAAAGCCGCAGCTACTCCAGGGACAGCAGCACCAGTCAGGAGACCTACAAGGAGAACTACAGCGAGCAACCTCGTAGCATAGACTCGCAGTTCCCCCGTAAAACCCATCCTCTCTACGCCAATGGACGAGGCTCAGAAACCCTGGGCTTTATCCCAGGGTCTGCCGACTCTCCTCAGGGTACGCAAGCCTGCGGCTCATGCGCCTCTCTTGGCTGGAGTGGTTGCAAAGCTCTGCTGTGCTGCGTTCTGACTTGTGGGCTTTATGGGTCTCGCAAACCCTGCTTGCCGGCCAACGAAAGCTCCACTGACAACCCTTTAAAAGCCGAGCCAGAGCCGAGGAAGCCTAATGGATTGGCTCTGTCCAATCCTACATGTGGCGTAAGCCTCGAACCAAGCAAACCGAGGCAGTTGCCAAGCTCAGGCAGCTTCAGGTACGGCGACGTCCATTTTGCTGGCAAGAAAGTGGAGTACCCTGTCAACTCCGAGGCGCCTTCAAAACGGACCAGAACGGCTGGGAAGGGCGACAACAACCAGCGTCCCATCAGCAATACCAGTATCTACTCAAGGGAGGATTTGGATCTAGACGACTTGGATGACGGCGGCACTGATATCGACTCGCTGATCACTAAAAAGCTTCTAGAACTTTATAAAATGCACCAGATCGAGCAGCTTGCCAAATGCACATCCGACGTGTCCTTCTCCCGGAAAACCATTGAGATCAGCGACCTGATCAACAGCATTGCTCAGGACTACAACTTGGAGGAGCAAGAAGCAGAGTGTCGACTGGTGCATGGCGTCATACGCATCAGCACCCGCAACAAATCCTCAAAAGGTTACAAAAGCAAAGACTATAAATCGCACGAAGCAATACAGCATACTAACGGGAGGAGGGATGGAACGCTGCCCGACAGTGGGAACGAGACCATGACCTTCACCTTTAGTGATGGTAAGTAGGGCTGAAACCATTAGTCGACATATTTTTGTTGTCGAGTAGATCTCATATGACCTAATAATGTATAAGCCTGCAATAATGCGGTTTGACCAGTGCGGCGCTGTAGCGCAAAACTGTAATTCAGCCGCCTTGGATGCAATTCAAGAGAAGAAGAGCAAACGCAGCCGAACCTTAAAGGAACACTCCACTTTTTTTAAAAATAGGCTCATTTTATATCTCCCCAAGAGTTAAACAGTAGAGTTTTACCGTTTTTGAATCCATTCAGCCGATGTCTGGCGGTAGCACTTTTAGCGTAGCTTAGCATAGATCATTGAATCTGATTAGACCGTTAGCATCTCGCTCAAAAATGACCAAAGAGTTTACATTTTTTTCCTATTTAAAGCTTGACTCTTCTGTAGTTACATCGTGTACTAAGACTGACGGAAAATGAAAAATTGTGATTTTCTAGGCCGATATGGCGAGGAACTATACTCTCATTCCGGCGTAATAATCAAGGAGCTTTGCTGCCGTACCATGAGTGCAGCAGATGATATTACACAGCACCTGAAAGTAGTCCCCAGCTATATCATAACTAGTTACCTAGCTGGGGACTACTTTCAGGCGCTGCGTAATGAGAGAATAGTTCCTCGCCATGTCGGCCTAGAAAATCGCAACTTTTCATTTTCTGTCAGTCTTAGTACACGATGTAACTACAGAAGAGTCAAGCTTTAAACGGGAAAAAAATGTAAACATTTTTGAGCGAGATGCTAGCGGTCTAATCAGATTCAATGATCTATGCTAAGCTACGCTAAAAGTGCTACCGCCAGACCCGGAGATCGACTGAATGGATTCAAAAACGGTAAAACTCTACTGTTTAACTCTTGGGGAGATATAAAATGAGCCTATTTTTAAAAAAAGTGTAGTGTTCCTTTAAGCTGCTGAGTGCGTTTGGATGAATATGTAAATATATGCTGCGTGCTTTCCTATCAATAACGAAATAAACACGACAAAACTGAGCACGGTGGGAAAGCAGCAGTTAAGAAAGCATCTGATTACAGCGACGTGGATGTTTGCAGGAGCTCTGCAGTAAAGTCCAGTCACGTTACGTTTGTTTATATAGTACTTTATGCAGCAGATAGCCTTAAATCAAGCAGCTTTATAGTATTAAACATGAAAAACCAGAGTCAGTGTTGCTTTTAGTTAGAATTACAACTTGATTTTCTGTTATAAAGCAGCTCTCCAGTGTGGAGCTAGCTAATGATAAAATCTTTTTATTAGTGGGGAAAAAAATAATATTTCATTAAAGTGATAGTTTGGTTTACAGAGATCAAAGCTTGATCTAGCTCAGGACTGTTTTGATTATCATAACCCTATAAGGTATTTTAAGAGAGATTATGTTGTGAATAAAATAGTTTATCCAAAAATAAACCTGTATTTTGTTTCTTATTCATATGACTTACAAAAGGAGATATGTAAAAAAAAAATAATAATCATATTTTCATGTAGCTAATTTAATGGTGAATGAAAGAGTTTCTCTATCATCTCATTTTGTGTGCCAAATACTGTATATTTAATTGTATAATAATTGTAATTACATAATATGGTTTTCAAAAGCTAAAGTGATAACCTTTATTTATTTGTTAGAATATGTATAACTCAGTATTTGAACTAATTGCAAAATCGGAGTTATCTACTGATTAATCAGTGAAATAATCGACGATTAGGCGATTAATCATTCGAATAATCGTTAGATTAATCGATTATCAAAATAATCGTTTGTTGCAGTGATGGCAGATAAGAGTGTTAGTAGGGCACGATGATGTCTGAATGTGTTTTGACGATATTTCTCTTTCCCTCAAGTTGAACCCGAGGTGTTAGTGTCAGAACTGACACAGTCAGATGAGCGCGCCCGAAATATGAGAGGCCCCAGCGGGAAAAGTAAGCATCTTGGTTCTTGCTTCTTACACTTTCTGGATGGCTTGAAGTGAAAGGATAATTTACCGCCATGTTAACCCTAGTCTCGCGTAGCCAGACCTTCAGACTGACGGCTGAAGGTCTGGAATGAATGGTAGCTTTCATTGGCCAAGGCCCGCCCTTGAGTTTGACTGACATGTCAAACAACCAATCACAGTTCGTTTCGTTCAGCGTCACGTGGAAATGGAGCCACAATAACAGACCGGTGTGTGAAACTCTCAGATGTTTCTATGCCGCGAATTTTAAATATTTCACATACTTTTGAAAATCCAGCGTTTATTTGATCCTGGTAAGCGTTCGTCGTCACATTTGTAAACATGACCGCTTTCACGTGAGGGGGTTTGGCGCCACAGCATTTTTGTTTCCAGGCGGAACGTTAAAGAACGCGACACACACGTCTCCCGGAAATCCTGTATAATTCAACCAATCCGACGACGACTTCGACACTCCTGAAGTGTTTCCAGATAAGTGTGCCTTATGCATCAGACGTTTAGCCAACGGTCCGTGGGTGTGACATCTGAGGCTGAGACTATGTTAACCCTAACCCAGGGCTCCAGACTGCGACTAAAACGGTCGCATTTGCGACCAAAAATATTAATTTGCGAGTGAAGTTTTTGCTGAGGTCGCCACTGGCGACTATATATATTTACATGCTTTGACTTAAAAATGTGCATGCAATGCCTTTTTTCCTGATTGTTTTGCGATCACATCTTTTGTTATATCCACGTATTAAACTTAAAATTAAAAGAAGATGCGCATCAAAGTTTTAGTGGAAAAAGAGCTTCAAACAGTCCTCGTCTCTGCCGCACATCAGCGCTGACGCACACAGTCTGCTGAACACAGCTCAGTTGTGCAGCGCGAGAGAGATCGAAATGACGGAGACGTGCAAGTGAAAGTGCAGAAAAGCTGTGTCTATTTCGTGCACAACTTGAACAAACTACAACAGGTAAAGCTGTCAGCTGTGTGGATATTGGCAATATCGTTAACAATTCTCGTTTATAAGCATTACTAAGTAATATGGCTACTTATCAAGCTCTATGTTCTGTTAATGTGTCAACTTCGTATTATTTGTAGCGCACTTGCCGTGCAGTAATCGCAAAAAGCTTAGTGCTTTGTTACTTTTTGATAAACAAAGTATCAGCATTAAAATGATGCCAAATTCATAACAAAATTCAAACAATACGGTTTTGGCGCTCTTTAATGCGGCAGACACGATCCTCTGGCGCCTCCGTTCAAGCGGCAGTGAACCCATTATAGGCTATCTTTCTATTTACTACTATAGTACGAAAAGAACATGAATTAACATCAAAAGGTAGGCTATTTTATAAGAGAGCCTACAGTACAACTTAGTGAAATGTCTCATGTAAAAGCTCATTCAGTGTTTCAAACTGAGGAAAACGTGTAAAGCTTGTAAACATTGCATTGTAATAATACATTTACCTCAGAATAACCACTCAGTGTCCATAAGCTCATCAGTCAGCTAGAAAAATAACTATAAAGAGGAGCATTTTGCTATATTTATGCGCAATTGCATATTAATATTTTTACTTAATCTGCTGTCTACATGATTGAACTCCTCCTATAAAATAGCATTTTACTAATGAAGAAAAACAGACTGAATGTGTGAAAGACACATGACAACATTTATAGGATGCACTGAGGAGCCCAAACTACACTCAGTGGCCAAGTGATGCTTATGATCCATGATATTGGTACAGATTCTGTGTAACGAACAATTCTTTGTGACTGTATATTTCAAGTTGGAAAAGACATTTAGTTCCCTTTAAGTGAACATAAGTTCCCAGGTCGACCTGATCATCTACAAGATGGATTAAAATGCTGATAAAGTCAAGAAAAATTAGACATAAACACAGGACAGTATGATTGAAATGTTAAAATGTAGGGAAAAAAAATATTATAATAAAATAAAACAATTCTGTGGCACCTAAAAAAATAATTTGGCGCCTAAGTTTTTTTTCTTATAGGAGCCAATGGCTCCTTACTCGATTTTTTTGTCTGGAGCCCTGTAACCATGGTGGAATTGCACCCCGAGGATGGCGTATTCTTTTCTCAATGCTCTATTGTAACGGTTCCATTTCCAAACATTTTCTCACTCATTCTCTGTCGAATTGGCATTCCTGTCTTTGATCTATGCCCCCCAAAGTATATTGCCCTCTACGTAAACTGTAGTTGCAGGGCCTGAATCTTCTGACAGTGAACACTGAAGCTTCTCATCTCACTTTACAAACGTGAGGGTCCTTAGCTTGCCTCCAAGCAGTTTATACAGTATTGCTCCATATCGGATCACATCTACCCTTCCTCACATAATGGTGGTGCTCTCATTATGTAACTTGTCTGAAGGTCTCGGTTTT
This sequence comes from Schizothorax lantsangensis, assembly GCA_027422415.1. Lineage (NCBI taxonomy): Eukaryota > Metazoa > Chordata > Actinopteri > Cypriniformes > Cyprinidae > Schizothorax > Schizothorax lantsangensis. Next base: position 35,041,957 of record CM049850.1, on the reverse strand, counting down.
CTTGCGCTGTGGAATCTTTCCATGCTAGAGACGTGTGCAAATGTGGGGTGTTGCATCCCTCTGATCAGCATGTGCTACATTATATTACTATAATTAAACATATTTTTGGAAAATTAAACAGTTTCTTACAAACTTATGTGATTTGATAAAATACATAATGAAATATAATCATATATGGGTAACGGAGAAATTACAATTAGCTTCAAGCTACACATGACAATTAATGAGATTAATACAACACTTCTGCTTGAATGTCACTGTTAATCACTATTGAGTGTTTGTAATAACTAATAATGTGGATTTTGATCAAATGATGAGGCAGAAATATGTTATTAGTAACATTTATGTGGAAGATACATTGTTACAACTTCTGTGGGACGTGAAGAAACAATGTAACTAATTACTGTTGCCAGAAAGTAACAAGTAAAGTAACAATATTACTTTTGAAAGGAGTAACTAGTACTGAGTAATATATTACATTCTTTGAGTAACTAGCCCAACACTGCTTGTAATGTTACCCCCAACACTGCCTGTTTTTAGCATCGTCCACTGGTGATCAGATCGACAAAAACACATCTTAAAACCAGGTGTAAACAGGGCCTATGTTACGAATCTCCACCCATACAGAGGTCACTGCCAAATAAAGTCTTGCTTTTGGTCGGCGCTGCGTATTGACATGTCAAAGTTCGCCAAACAATGAAAAAATTCACTTAGGGAAGTTTGCCCGATTTCGACGATTTTACATGACTGTCCCTTACAACATTTGCTGAATGCAGAGTTGCACTCTGAGGTTTGAAGTCTATAAATATGTTCTTTTCCTTCACAGATTACTACTCGAGCTCGGCCACAGACTCATCAGGGGCTCCGCTACTACGCTAACAGCTGTTCCCTCTCGGTTACTACTGCCTAACTAGTGTTCATCTCTGTCCTTGCGCTCCTCTCATATTTCACTGAAAGCAGTTATTATGCCAAGGACAGTTTGTGTTTGTCTGAATGCCCAAAGACTGCTGTCGTCCCACAGCTTCTGTCATGAGTGTAATGTTAAACAAAGGAGCCTGTTGCAGAAAAACAATGGTTTCCTACTGCCCTTGCCTAGCCATGTGGATTGTTACATAATGGACAAGTTTCCTGACCAAACCATTGGCATCAAAGGGTATCTAAGTATTGCTTCTAATTATACTTTTAGAGACTGTTGGTGATGTATTTAGTAAATATGCATGTATTCAGCACTGATTAATAGCAACAACGCTATTCATCGGACTGCTTTGCTCTAGTAGCCCATCCTTCAAGTGTTGCCTCACATGAACAATTTGTTTTTGTTTAATGATTTAATGCCATTAAATGTTGTTTTGGGACTGTTTGATGTCAGCCACATCTGTATGGTGGAATATCAGTTTTGAAATGCGTTGTACAGATTTTTTTTTTTTTCATCTCCAACTTTTTTGTATTGAAATAAAAAGTTTCCTCTCATTTTGTGTTTTTATTCATCACCGTATTAGTTTAAACGGTAACACTTTACAATAAGGTTCAACATTAGTTAACATGAACTAAGAATGACCAATACCTCTACCGTATGTATTAATCTTAGTTAATTATAAAATGCATTATTAAAATCACAAGTTGTGTTTGTTAACATGCACCGTGAGCTAACAATGAACGACTATTTTTATTAACTAACATTAACAAAGATGAATAAATACTGTAATGTACTGATCATTGTTTGTTCATGTTAGTTATGACACCTTATTGTAAAGTGTTACCATTTAAACTATACGCACCGTTTTGTCTGTTATGCTGAGTGTGTTGTTTTAGAAAACAACTAGTTTTTGATCATATTTACACTCATACGTGTTAACCACAGAAGATTTCTTTCTTTACCGCGTAGCATTTTTCTAAGACGATCCTCCCTCTTTCCCTCGGGTCACTGTGTTATGAACTTGTTTGGCTGGTTTGACAATAGAAAGGAAATAAAACCCTAGTGTTTGTTGGAGTTGTACATTGCGGAGGAGGGGAAAATTCCCCTCGCAACTGTACTCTTTTGACTACAGTAAAAGCTAGCTACTCCGTTTTACTAGTCACGAGAACTTTGTGATATCTAACATAGTTTTTATGGATTAATGGGAAATTACCAATCATCATAATGTTTTTCTTTTTTTTTTAACATGCATTCTGCTGTCCTGCTTTTGGATCGTAAACCATTTCGGACCCAATTAATTACATAAAAATTGCATCTTTCATAACTCAATTTTTGGTCAGAATAACAAAAGTTCAGATGTTTATGCAAGATGAGATTGAAAACCCACATGAAAAAATACTATAGTAATTTATAGTAAATACTATAGTGTTTTTGAACCATACTAAAGTACTTTGTTGTGGTAATATAACAACTATAGTAATATAAACAAATTACTTTACCCAATACTAAGTTTTCTACAACAATAGGTTATATTATACTACAGTTTACTGTAGTAAAAACTAAAGTATTTATTACAGTTCATCAGTTCACTATAGTTAATACTACATTCATTAACAAAGAGTTGTAAATACTATACTATATACAGTATAATACACTTTAGTATGGTTCAAAAACACTAGTATTTACTATAAATCACTATAGTATTTTTTCATGTAACAACCATTTCATTTTTGACATATATTGATACTATAGTAAAAGTCATGTCACTGCAATGCATTGAACTACAGTTTCAAATGGTTATCGTTCTAAAATGCATAATTTCATATACTGTTTTAGACAGCTTCAGAAACTTTTTTTTTCTTTGTGTTGGTCTTAATCATCACAAGAGGGCACTATAGTACACACTATCTAGAGAGGAATCTAAACCTGGAGCCGCTGATGCAATAAAGACCAGATATGAGTTGTTTTCATATGTATTTGTGTGTATGGTCAGTTCAGACATTATAATATTATGTCTTTAATTTGTGTACAAATCTGTGCATCGAGCGCTATTGCACTAGTATTCAGGCCATACATACTACCATAATACTAATTCTGGAGTATATAGCATAATATACATAATAATATACATATAATGCATATTCTATGTAAATATGCATACCCTTTGTCCATGCAATGCTTAAACCTGTATGCAACAGGTCACACTATTCTACAATTGAATGCAAATTGTAACAGAAATGTGGATTAATGTGATTTTTTTTTTCCTAGAATGATAACTGGATGCCATTTTCTAACATGCAACGTTTGAAACAGTTTATAATTGCAAAATATTGCACATGCTATTAAAAAAAATGCAGTATGCATTTTCCAGGATTTCCAAATCGCCTAAAAACTCTGGGTTTTGACTGTTTTTCCTTTTGAGTTGCTCTCTATAGTCCTCATACATTAAATAGCTTTGACCGTTCCCTGTAGATCCCACCTTTTCAGTCATTACCTTACAAAGCCAAAACCTAGACATTTTATGCAATTAACATGATGCAAGATCACCCTCTATATTCATATGCTGCTCAATGTATAGCCTGACATCACAAAAGAGCCTGTTTAAGCACCAAAGAACTGTAATTTCTCACAAGTCACTGACAGAGCAATCATCTGCTATAAAAACCAATATGCAGGAACGTACTGTTCAAACAATGCATTAACCTTTGTGCCGCTGACCCTGTAGTGTCACCATCAGACTTCCTCTGGGTACACGTATCAGCAAACACAACTTGTTTTATTACAATTACGCAATTTGGACTTCTTTCAGAAATAAACCTCTAACACTGACAAAGCGTGAGGCTGCAGAAGCCAACGTTTGCAACGCTTTGACAGCAAACATGGTTAAGTTTGGAAAGAAATACTAGCTTACTGAATATCACGTTAAACTAAATGCATACACAATCACACGACATTACGTGTTTAAAGGAACAGTTCATCCAAAAATGAACATTAGCTGAAAATGTGTAGATAAAGGTGTAGATGAGTTTGTTTCTTCATCAGGTTTGTAGAAATGTGTCGCTGCATCAGTGTCTCAGCAATGGATGCTCTGCAGTGAATGGGTGCCGTCAGAATGAGAGTCTGATAAACACATCACAATAATCCACACCACTCCAGTCCATCAGTTAACATCTTGGAGAAGCCTCATTTATAAAGCGTGCATACGCTCAGCATTGATCTTAGATGCGTTTTAACTCTTAAATCCACGCCAGCGCTCATATTTATAAATAACGGTCTTTTGACAGTGGAAAAAGTGCTTAGCGTGAATCAGGAGGTGCATCAGATCAAGCAGACGTTTACAAGACACTTTTTAACATAAATATATGTGGCTGATTTTGATGCGAGAGACAACAGCAGATGCACTTTTTCACTAAGAGTTATTATGGATTATGGTGACTCTATTTATAGTTAATGAAACATCTTAATGCTAGGATGTGTTTCATCTTTTGTCTTCTCAAGGCAGAGAGCCTCATTTATAAATTGTTGTGCAGAAACCAGTCCTAAATTTGATCTTACGATCATTTCTAAGATATGCGTACGTGCGATTCATAGATTTCAATGAAAGAGACCGTACGAACAGAAATCGCGCGTACTCGTCTCTTTCAGATGTGAAATCTATGAATCGCAACGCATTATCTTGAAACTGATCGTAAGATCAAATTAGGATGGTTTCTGCTCAACAATTTATAAATGAGGCCCCTTGAGAAGACAAAAGTAAACGACATCCTAATTAATATGTTTCATTAACATATAAAAGATCACCATGATCATCATAATAGAACTCTTCCTCAGTGAAAAAGTGCATCTGCTGTTGTCTCTCATCATCAAGAATCCAGCCACATATTATATTTAGAGCTGTTTTGTCTTGTAAACGCTGCTTGATCTGATGCAGATTTCTCTCCTGATTCAGACCAGCTAAGCACTTTTTCCACTGTCAGGAAGACCGTTTTTAGAAATATGATGGATTTAAGCGTACTCTATGGTATTTGAGTTAAAGATCATCTTAATCTGAGCGTATGTTTCACGCTTTATAAATGAGTCTTCTCCAGATGTTAACTGATGGACTGGAGTGGTGTGGATTATTGTGATGTTTTTATCAGACTCTCATTCTGACGGCACCCATTCACTGCAGAGCATCCATTGCTGAGACACTGATGCAGAGACACATTTCTACAAACCTGATGAAGAAACAAACTCATCTACATCTCTGAAGGCCTGAGGGTGAGCACATTTTCAGATAAAGTTCATTTTTGGGTGAACTATACCTATAATTGAGTGGCGAGTTGTGCAGTGTGCTCTCTTGTATAAAGCTTATTTTGGCAACTTGGTTATTTGTGTAATCCATACAGTGCATGCACACTATACATATTATATACTGCAGAAATACTGTGTAGTTCATCACATTAACTATGAACAGGTTCCACATAACATTACAGTTTTCTTTAACACTAAATCTATTGTTTTAGCATTTCAAATTGAACAAACTTGTAAAGTGTGTGCATCTTTTCCTTCAGTAAATGACATTTGCCTTGATATTTGCATTGATGATGATGTTTTCACATTTTTAAACATGATTTATGTGACCGAATACTCTTATGGAGCACATTAGTTAAATTGTTTTAGGGTTTCTCTTGTATGCAAGAAATAACATCAAATGTGAGAATCGTTCTAATTATAAGTTCAGTATTCATAGACGTGATTTAGATGTATGACAAACACAAGTTTTGATAATATCAAAATCTGTAAAAACATATTTAATTGCAGTATATTTATGAACATACACATGTTTTCCTCTAGCTTTCTCACAGAGACAATAGATCTTTTCTATAGAGTTTCATCAAGGAATACGTTCACAATCATCCCGTACAAAAAAGCTACAAAAAACAAAGGCAACAATTAATAAATCACATACTCGTGACCTAAATACCATTACAAAGGTGCAGTAATTTCATTAAACCGTGTAAACAATAAAGATGTGCGAAGGTCTGTAACTTGTCAAATATTTCAAACGTAACCCTTACGCATCCAGCGCTCACGCCTCAGTTTTCCACGAACACTGGAGAAAATAATGCTCTATGGAAAGTCCGTGAGTCTTTGGTTCGCTACCTCGAGAAAAGCATCTCCATCAACAAGTCCAGCAGATCTGCCTGACCGATGACCGGCCGAAAGAAGAGCTCTGTGATGAGGCTCGGAGTGATGGTCTTTAAAGCGGACGCGGTGAGGAGGATTCGAGCAAATCGCCCTCGATCCTGTGGATAAAGAGGCAGCAGGACCTCCTTCAGAGCGTGCTGAGCTTCATACTGCAGACCCTCGATGAACAGAGACGCCTTCAGACCCGGCACATCTGCAGAGGGAAAATAATGTGAGTGCATTGTCAAATGTATGGCTTTTATAAAATTTAATTATAAATAAATAAAAATAGATAGATCATTTTAAATAATGAAATATATTTTAATAAAACTACATTATAAATGCATTGTTTAATGTTTAATTATATATCATTTTAATTATTATTTATTACAATTTAATTTTTAATTAAGTAATTTTAAATAATTAAATATATATTTTAATAAAATTTAATTACAATCCATTATTTATAAAATTATAGATATAATTTTTAATAGCTTAATATATTTAAATAAAGTTACATTTTAAATTAATTAAATAAATAATTTTAAATAATTAAATATAAATCTAATTAAATTACAAATACATTATATATAATTATTTATTTGAATAAAAAATTATTTATTAAATAAAATAATTAATAACTACTAAATGTTATTACAAGTAATAAATTATATATAACTTTTAAAATTTAATAAATCATTTTAAATAATTACATGTATTTTAATAAACTTAAGTTAAGAATACTTAGTTTATAAAATAATTATTTATTTATATAATTATAAAAAAAAAAAATTATATTCATTTTCATATTCATTTATATTCATTTGCAAAAACAGGTAACCCCATTTTTAACAATTTTCAAAAATCATGTTTTTCATTGTGCATTCCAATTAATCTCAATCAAGCAAAAAAATAAAGGTAAAAAAAATAAATACAGCTAACTAACACAATAAACCAATAAAAAACATGATTTTTGAAAATGTAAGAAATTTGAGAGTTATCCATTTTTGCAAATAAACTCATATATATATATATATTTTTTTTTTTTATTACATTTTAATAATTTTTTGTGTAGTATTTGATATTATAACTTCACATCATTTAAATATAACTTAGTGTCTAAATATGTTAATGTGCAACACCATGTTGGTTTTGGAGAGCGTACCTGGATTGAATATCACGGTGCCTTTCAGATAAGCGAACTCCTTGGGGCTTAAATCCAGACTCCAGAACTTCTTGAGGCAGGCTTTGAGCGTCTGCACGCCGGCCAGCGTGGGCTGCTCTGGATCAGAGCTCGGCGTCTCTTGGCCGTTGAGCAGGATTCTCTTCAGCATGCTGGGCGCCGGAGAGTCATGCACCTCGAAGCGAACCCGGTCCTGTGCCAGACCCAGAATGAAAAGCGGCGCCCAGCAGTTCTGCAGCAGAGACAGCTGGTCTTTGGGCGGCAGCTGCTGGAACGCCGGCAAGCTCTTCATGAAGTGCACGGTCTTCACCAGCACGTCTGAAGCCACCGGACACGTCTCGCTGGGCGTCTTCAGACAAACCGTCCGGCGTTTCTCGCAGTGGCACGTATGAGGAACCCGCTTGTAGCTCGGCTCGCTCGGAGTCGACTCGCCTCGGCTGAGGATGTTGAAGAGGATGGCGTTGGACTGGCCATTACCTAAACAATCACATTCACAATCCATGTTCTCACCAAACACACCTCTAGAACTCAAACCTCTGAAGCTCCTATTTATAACAAGCACTCCTGAACCTTGACCTGTCAATCTACATCTGCTGTGAACAAAACAACTGTTTAGCAATTGGGTAAACGGTGATAAGGCACTTCAGAGCAAAGCCACTGGGATATACTGGAGGTGAGGCAATATTATCTCTGCTGAAGTCATTACACCAGGCCGTACCAAGCGACCAAGGACTCCTCAATTACTCATTATATGGTCCCTATCATTACAGACCTATAAACCCACAAACAGACGAATCCAGCACAGTAAAAGAAGTGAGAGGTGAATGACCCTTGAGGACGGGAAGGATGACTATTACTTCATTATAGCTGAAGATTAGAAGCTCAAGCAGACGTTGAAATGATAGTTCAAATGAATAACAGAAATTAATGTTCAAACATTAATAAAACAAAAATTTTAAAATAAAAAAAAACACGTTATTCCAAATCTTTCTTCTGTAAAACACAAAAGAATGTATTTTGTGTGGTTTTAGTTCCTGACATTCTTCAAAATATATAGTGTTTCACAGAAGAAAGTCAATCATACAGGTTTGAAACAGGAGTAAATGATAACAATGATCTTTTTTGGGAGAACTATCACATGAAGATGCATTTAATTAACCTGTTAACTTATATAAAATATTAAAATTTAAATATTTACATTTTTGTTTTCATGAACAAACCTTTACTAACTTTTTTCACTTCTACAATCATCTACCAAGTGTCTTTAGGTTGAAGTTGTAAATGTCATTTTTGGTTCTATGCTACAGTTAACAGGTTAAAAATGTAATTTTTTAGACAAAATCCAAAGCCTGAAAGTATTTGGCAGAAGTGTATTTAAAATAAAGATTTCCAAGCTGTGAGGGATTTTCTCCTCTTCCATTATATTTACTACGTACTAACAATGTCTCAAGGTTTAGCTGGTTAATTGGTTAGTTAATTGGTTAATCTCCCTGCTGGTAGATGAAGTAACGGTGTCATTTTGAGGGAAAAATCATTTTCTCTATCTTTAAAAGTAGCTGTGTGTTCTGATAAAATCATAATTTTTGGAAGGATCAATATAAATCACAAATATTATATTATATTATATTTTTAATGTTTTACCAGTCCAGCGGGTGTTTATTCGTCTGTTTGCAAAAGTACAATTTGTTAAACATAGTTATAAATCTTCATGCTTTAATGTGTCACATCCAAAGTCATTGTAAGACTATGTTACTATATTACACAAATGTCAATTATTTTTATAACATCTAACTGTTTATTGAACATTGTCGTTTCATTAATATCGCTGCTGCGCTGTAAAAAAAAAAATACTTTTGGGGATGCAAGTTGTAAATAAAAGATTATTGGAGTATGTTTTAATAAAATTTAAAAAAAGAAAACACTACAATTTCAGTTTTTCTACTTCAAAATGTCACTTTTAAGTCAATGTGTTCCTTGCTGTTTCTTTGTAAATTCACTAGCAATTTCTGAGTGAAACCAATTTTTTAATGTGGTGTCTGAAACCAATGTGTTACAGTGATTTTACCACAGTACGCAGTGTTCTTATGCATAACACTGAGATCTACTCAGACTTAATCTACTCCTTATAGTAGGGCTGCTCGATTATGACAAAAATCATAATCACGATTATTTTGGTCAATATTGTAATCACGATTATTTAACACGATTAATAGCGGGCTGTAAAACCAAAAAAAAATTCACTAATGTATTCAGTTAACAGTCTACTATAAAAATTGAATAATCAAATGTAAAATAAAACCGCGTAGTCTTCACTGTAAGAATTAAACTTCCTTTGTTTCTTATTAAAGCTACAAAAGACCTTCTGTGAAGAGCAGTGAGTGATTTTGTCTTTGTCTTTTGTTGTTTGATTAATATTAAGCACAAAGGCGAAGCAGGAAAATAGCGCGCTGTCACTTTAAGAGCCGCACGGATCCAATTTACTGTTACTGTGCGTTCACACCGCAGGCGGCGAGAGCGTCAAAGTGGCCGGAAGTCATTCATTTTCAATGTGAGCCGGCGGCGAGCTCCGGCGAGAGCGGCGCGGCGCATTTTGGACGGTGAGAGCGTCGAGGAGAGTTGAAATCAAGTCAACTTTATGGTAATGAGCTATGACGCGGTTCGGCGGCAACCAATCGGAATGTAGAAGTCCTCCGCTTTGGTTCCGACCACATTAGTTCCCAAGCATTTTAGCGCTAGAACGCTTTGTTTTTTCAGCGGGAATGCTATTCATTTCCTCAAAACAACATAGTTGACCAATTACATTAAGGCTACACTTCAACCAGGACAGTTTGGAATGTAGGCTGCGCACAAATTAACGTTAATGTTAATTAAAGACCTAGGCTAGTAAACATCTCCTATAAACTGCATGTTGAAATTAGACTAACTTAACCATGAACACAAAAAACACACCACACAAATGGCATTTATTGGTTTATTTTGTTAGCAAACATGTAACTATAATTGTTGTAACTATAAAGCTCTTTCCATTGATTCTTACTTTCACAATTAAAATATTTAATGAGGTTAACTACTTGTGATCAGTCTGCACAAGATCAACATGCTTGTTTCCTTTTCGGCTCCTTTAAATACAAGACAAGCGTTCGATCGTCAGAGCGTCAACGAATCTTTCTACAGCGTCGTTGGCAGAGCGGCCAGAGCGAATTTTGACGCTCTCGCCGGCGGCGGTGTGAACGCACAGTTACACGCGTATTTTCAGTATCATCTGTTTACATTCATTTATTACATAACCGACGAGGGTTTACGTGAATAATCACTAAGCGCCGCATTTTGACACATTTTTGCGTGTATTTGAGCGTTTAGGCGCATACGTTCAGCTAAAGGATGACTTCACATGCTCCGTCTCTGAGCGCATACACAGATATCCTCCTGAGGAACAGCGCAAGCTCTCTTTAAAACATTAATAAATCTAATCAACTTTAATAACTCAAGCACGTCCAATTTTGCAAAAGTCACGTTACATGATTTTACTGATTTACACGTGAAAATGGGCTTTTATGGAGGAGTGAAAGCGCACTGCTGGAAAGGGGGCGGAATAGGGCGCCATAATCGTTTTATCTCGATTATTGTATTTTCATAATCGTTGGAGGCCGAAATCAAAATCGAAACTGAATTTCGATAAATTGCACAGCCCTACCTTATACTACCTTCTAGTGTTTATTTGTTTGCCTTTTACTGTTTTCAGACTTGCTGCAGAAAAGACAGTCTGGCTGTTAATTCATTAAAGAAAATCAGTCAGATAAATTGACTTTTGACCTAAACTGAAGTGATCAAACTCTTGAATCATATGTAAATTAACACACAGACAAGGTTGTGACTCAAACTGTAATGTGATCAATGAAGCGGTCTCAAAATTAATCAACACCGTGAAACATTCATCAATCAGAATCAATTCAGATTTTTTTTATCACTTTCTTAATTATTCCTGCTATCATTGAGATGTTTTCTGTAACATCACGATCATGTGTGGCTTGTCCTGGTTTATTATCTCAGCAGTGCCTAGCACAGAGAGCTTAACCAGATAAGCTAATTACTATATTGCTTTCAATCAAATCAACAAGTAGCTACTTGTGTAATTCCACTTACATTTCCATTATAATTATTATGTTCTCTGCAGACGCTCACCAAAGCCAATGATAGGAAATAGTTTGCTGTTAATATAAATTACTCTTTTGGTTTTAAAACTACTATAAATTGATCTGCAGTATCTCTTTACATCTGTCATAATTCAAAGTCGCTATGTTCTTTGTGCACTTCAGCAGAATGTCAGATATATTCAATCTCTCACTGATGATGATGTTTTGTGGCTCATAGTGAACATGCACTTCATCACGAGTGGAAAGAGTCTAAATCAATGTCTGAATAGCGATTGAATCACGGGTTGTAAATGGGTTTGATAAGACAGTGTTTATTGAAGGTCGAGGCAGTCTGAGACAGACACTGAGGACACCACCTTATCAACAACTCGATAGTAAAAGAGAAAAAATAACTCGAGCCAGACAAACGAAACCAGAAAACAACTGCTATTGACTATTTCACTCATTTAAAAAAAGGCCTCTAACACTAGCTTGCTCTATTCTTTTTCTATTCTATCTATTATATAATTAAAAAAAACAGACTTGTCATAGCACTTGCATATCATTCCTCTTTTGATTGCTTCTATTGTCCTCATTTGAAAGTCGCTTTGGATAAAAGCATCTTCTAAATGACTAAATATAAATGTAATGTACATTTCAGAAATGACTATATGTCAAATACCCATAAACAAGCATTCACATGTCCTTTGACATGCTAGATCTAGAATGATTTAACATTTAGCTTATGCTTTAATAATACGCATGCTATATTTATGAGCTCATGTTAATTGAATAAGAAGTGTTGATTCTCAAAGTCATTCATAGAGCATACATAACTCCTTACAAAAGATTTAAAATGAAACTACAGTAAAATTTGAACTGCCATATATGTAACACTACATCATCAGGCACTTTTCTTCATATGTTTTGGGAATGTCCTGTCGTCATCAGTCTATGGACACATGTAAACCTGGTTTTGTCATCATTACTGCGAATTGATTGGTCTGTTAACTAGAGGTCGACCGATAGTGGATTTTACCGATACCGATAGCTAGGTTGGACCCACTGCCCGACGGGCTACCTCCCTGCAGTTTCTTAAAAACTCCTAAAGTGAGTTGTATCAAACTTAGTGCCATAAAAGCAGTAACAGTACTGAACCATACTTTGTAAATGGTATAATAAAAAACTATTAATATTATTTTTTATATTGATCATTAAAGTTATTTCATAGTTTGCTAATGTTGGGGACGGAAAGACAAAGTCAGAACTGGATTCAACTTCAAAAGGCAAATGCCATTGAATAAATGAGCTGCACTTTTCAAGTCAAAACACGGTACGGAGCTAATAGTGAATGTTGAAATCTGAAGGGAACCGACTGTCCTAACAAGGAAACGTGTCGTTGGCAATACTTCTACAGTTTTCATTTTAATGCTACGAATTCCTGATTAAGCACTCTTGAGCGCGGAGCTGCTTTGTTCCAATCGTATTACCGGGGAAACGCATTTCATTTCAACAGCCATGCTCCTAAAGATGACCATCTTTAAATATCTACACAAGGCCATAGCATTAAAATTACATACATATGAGAAAGAAGATATTGTATGTGTACTCTAAACACTTAAGACAGTAACATTTGCTTCTATTTTTAACAATTTATATGCTTGATAATTATCCCTTTAATAAAAAAAACAAAAAATGGTCACACACCGGGCTGAAGCGCAGCGCTGCTGTTGTATAAGATTTCTAGAACTCAGAGGTATCACACACTGTTACACATTGTCCACACACCAGACGCTCACACTGTGTTCATTTTACTTCAAGTGCAGCGGTCTGAAAATGGGTCAGTTTATGCCTTAATTACCAAACGGACATAAGTTTGCTTTAAGAACTCTGAACAATACCCTGGCATAAATGAGTTTGAAGTTCGGTGTATAAAAAAACAGAGCAAGCAGAAAGAGAAAGTGTGATCTACTACAGCTCTATATTTGTTGAAGCATACAGATTTACGTATTAGAGCCACAGAAAGACAAAGGTTTTGCTGATCGATTTAAACTCCTGTCTGCACAATACATAATTTATAGCCTAGGTTAAAGTCATTATGTACATTCACAACGATTTGGGACAAATATAATGTAATTTAATAGAAAAAATTATGTGAATGGCGCTCTGTTCCGCGGCAGGATTTTCTGTATTTGGGCTAGTATTTAAATGCGAGTCTGGAGTTTCCCGCTCTGTGCAGTGCGCAGTGTCACGTGTCAAAATCTGAAGAGTACCTGCCCGAAGATGTGCTACCAGGTGATTTTGAAATTTTGCCTCTAGAGGCCGCTGTTTCTGCGTACTGTTTTGGGAATGTCCTGTCGGACCCTTCATCAGCAACTGACGCGAACCATGTAACTATCGGCATGGATTTTTGCCGATAACCGATAGTTGCGGCAATCAACTATCGGTGCCGATTAATCGGCAACACCGATTAATCGGTCGACCTCTACTGTTAACCCAAGTTTGTGTCTTCTTAATGATGATTCAGGTCTCTGTATTAGTTCAATGCAAAAGAGAATGTTGTTTGCTGGTTTTACAGCTGTGAAGAAGACAATAATTCAGAACTGGTTTACACCACACATGTGTAGAAAAACATATTGGATCCGTAGCCTCCTGCAAATAGTGACGTGTGAATGTACAACGGCGTGAGTCGGTGGGGCCAGGCCTTCGACCATTGATGCTTGGCAGTGTTTTTTGTTGAATATACGTGATTATATAAAGGAGTGACTTTTGTGTTCTTGTTGTCCTTCCCTCTCTCCCTCCCTTTTGACTGGACCTTGAGATGTTGAGTATGTGTCTGTTGTTTTGTTTTGGATGTTATGTTGTGTTATGTGTGAAAAAAAATTAATAAAAAACTGTTGATAACAAAAAAAAAGAAATAAAAATAAAGTCATTTACACACTAAAAAAAATAAATAAAAAAAAATAAAAATAGTGTTGATTCTATTCATGGTGCAAGTTCTTAACTTTTTAAGATTTTATATTGATTTCTCTTATTTGAATCATAAATTTCAGTTCAGTTTCGCATTTTGTTCGTATCTTACGACATTTTGCATCTCTAGTAAATGCATCTTGATTTAAGGCCTGGCTTCACAGACAGGGTTTAGACTAAGCCAGGATTAGGCCATAGTTCAAATAGGACATATAATTAATTTTTATAAACGTGCCTTAGAAAAAAACATTCCTGGTGACCATCCTGAGACTAAACAAAAGCACTGATATATTTTAAGATCAGTCAGTGCAAGTTTATTTCAGTTAAAACAGCTCAGACTTACATTTTAGTCTGGGACTAAGCTTAAACCTTGTCTGTGAAACCAGAGGATAGATATGTGTACGTGTAAAGTGAGACAAAAATACTGGAAGATATGTTTTTTGTGCAAAACATGCATCATTAATGCCATATACACACACAATATTTTATCAGACGCAAAAATCTAAATGATGTTCAGCTATGTAGTAAAACAGCGCGTCCTAACCGTGTTCCTTGAGGTCCTCAGAAGTACACAGTGTGTGGATGTGTTTCTGGTGTGTTTGATTAGGGACACATACAACATGTGCATTATTGGTGGAGCAGGGTGATAAAACACTGATAAAAAAACAGCACAACATGAACAAAGAAAAAGCCAAGTAGGTGAAGAGCTTTTATCATGCTGTATAATAATCATATGTGAACCTGGAGCACAAAACCAGTCTTAAGTCGCTGGGGGTATATTTATAGCAATAGCCAAAAATACATTGTATGGGTCAAAATTATCAATTTTATTTTTATGCCAAAAATCATTAGGATATTAAGTAAAGATCATGTTCCATGAAGATATTTTGTAAATTTCTTACTGTAAATATATCAAAACTTCATTTTTGATTAGTAATATGCATTGCTAAGGACTTAATTTGAACAACTTTAAAGGTGATTTTCTCAATATTTAGATTTTTTTGCACCCTCAGATTCCAGATTTTCAAATAGTTGTATCTCAGCCAAATATTGTCCTATCATAACAAACCATACATCAATGGAAAGATTATTTATTCAAATCTCAATTTCGAAACACTGACACTTAAAGGGATAGTTCACTTTGAAATTAAAATGTGGTATCTATCAGCTTACCCCAAGGGCATCCAAGATGTAGGTGTCTTTTTTTCTTCAGTAGATCCAATTTTGATGTTTTTAGGTCAAACCGTTCTAGTCTGTCAGTCATATAATGGCAGGTATAGGTCACTGTCTCTATAAGAGGGAAAAAGAACATGCACAGAGAAATCCAAATTAAACAATTCCCCATCGTAACTACACATTGATGGCCTAAGACACGAAACGAGCGGTTTGTGTGAGAAAACGAACAGTATTTATATCGTTTTTTACCTCTTGTACACAACCATGTCCAAGTGATCTGAGTGCGCACACACACACGGAGGGCGTGTCTGAAGCGTGGTGCTGACGCAACTTTTCAAGCGCCAACGGAGGCGTCAGCCAATCAGATCGCCTCATGCAAATACCCAATCCCGTTCATGCAACACCAGAGAAGTATGTGATTGGTTGTTGTAACTATGACGGCGCGTCAGCACCACGCTTCAGACACGCCCTCCGTCAAGCGTTGACGCCGACGCCCCGTGTGAATGCAGCGTGAGCCAGAGCGCGCGCACACACACGTCACACACCGGATGCGTGTGCACACTCAGATCACTTGGACATGGTTGTGTACAAGAGGTAAAAAACGATATAAATACTGTTCGTTTTCTCACACAAACCGCTCGTTTCGTGTCTTAGGCCATCAATGTGTAGTTACGATGGGGAATTGTTTAATTTGGATTTCTCTGTGCATGTTCTTTTTCCCTCTTATACAGACAGTGACCTATACCTGCCATTATATGACTGACAGACTAGAACGGTTTGACCTAAAAACATCAAAATTGGATCTACTGAAGAAAAAAAGACACCTACATCTTGGATGCCCTTGGGGTAAGCTGATAGATACCACATTTTAATTTCAAAGTGAACTATCCCTTTAAGACTAGTTTTGTGGTCCAGCGTCACATATGTTCCAAATATACAGAAGTTCATAAAATGATAAGCCTGCAAAAAATGCACTTTCCTGAACACACAAGCTAACTTTATCTACAAAGGTTTCCAAATAAAGACCTTCTACAACTTGCACGGGCAACGGACTGATTTTATCTCATGCAGCTTGTTGTTTAGGCTTGGATTTCATTGGTAAATCAATGGCAAAACATTGCAAAACTATTCAAACATGCTGACAGGACACTCAATCCATAAAGATGCATTCTCGGTGTGTGCAGACGTGAATTCATTCATGTACTGCAAACTCTTTATATTTAACATATTACATCTGAAAAGGGGATTTATGGTTTTATGACTGTTTGAAAGATCACATTTAACCAATTCAGCTTTAAACGTGATAATAAACCTTTAGAGCAGCATATTATTTCTCTTTTGTTGTTTTGATTGCTTCTATTGTCCTCATTTGTGTCACTTTGGATGAAAGCGTCTGCTAAATGACTAAATATAATGTTTATTTTAAATGCTAGATTCTATGCATGTGACATTTACTTAATGATTCTCAGCAGCTTTGACTGCAAACTACAACAAAACGAGGTTTAACATCATCCTGGATGCCAGAATCGAGCAAACACAGTTATATATACACATATTTCACTTTATTTTTGTACTGCACCTATTGATGACCTTCATATTCATATCAACAGGACGTGATTCATGTTTCTCAATGACAGCATCTCCAATCTATTTACATTCCAGCTTTTATGAGGGTCATAAGAATGAGCTGGAAAGTTGAAGGCCATGTTAAGATCGCTTAGTTTTCTTTCGGTTGGTGAACCCGAGTAACCTGTTTTCCTGTCAGTCTAAGATGAGTAACTATCAGGTTTTTAATTTAAAGGTTTTATAATCACACAGAGCGAGATATATTAACGAATAACGCGATTCCACGCGACTTCAATTCGCCTCAGAATTCAAACGTAAGACAATATTTTGATCTAAAGTTCACATTAACGTTCAGAAACATAAAAACAAACGTGTCTTCAGCTTAGTAAAAGTAATTGTTTCCAACTCACCGAATATGATGTGTGAAGATGCGGATATGAAGGCTTTAATATCTGACTGAATATAGATGAACACGCACGCGCTCGCGGTTTGCGCGCTAAAACTGAACTGCGATCCTAACGGTCGCCTCGGCTTTATAATTAATTATTATATGTATTTGTTTTTAAATGTACCTAATCTTTTCACAATATCTTAAAGTTATCCTACGTAATGAAATTATTAAAAATATAAATTTTAATTTTGGTGGCCAAATACGCTCATTAGCCTTATCGGGCTCCTAGAAAACGTTGTTTTTCTACATAAAATATAAAAAATATCATATAAAGAAAAAATGGCATGGTATACGTTACTTATATTTAAAAGTAAGTACTTAGTTTAATTTTGTGGCATGTTAAACACTGGTTTCCCAAAAT
>CM049850.1:34981532-35019032 GCA_027422415.1 Schizothorax lantsangensis | reverse complement strand
CAGGGAAAATGTGAGTATTTGCAGTAAATGGCACCATCTTGGTAAATTAAAAAAAAATAATAATAATTTTGAAGCCTTGCCAACAGAATGAAAGCATATTAACAAAGACTGCATCATTTTATAGTTAAATAGCCCTGGGATTAAACATTGTGGGTTTCAATGAGGACATTTTTGTCTTTAAGGTCCTGAAAGGAACTATTTTTTGTACCTAGTGTAAAATAGATTTATTGAGAAATAAGGAAATGAGGGTGAAATCTTAAAAATGGCAATAAAAATGCACACCTGTGCCAAAATTTATGCAGTTGGCATTAACAGGCAAAATGATAAATAAAAAAATAAAAGCTGAAAAAGACAAAAATGTCAATAAGGTCACAACAAGGGTTAAAAAAAACAACTATGTTTTGGTTTGGGGATGAAACACATTCTTGACATTTCATTATCACTAAAAGTGATGAGATCACATCACCGCTATCAGGAAAAACCCAATAACAAATCCCAGCATCCCATGAGCACTGACCTTTGACCTCAGGGACTCCGGAGACTCCAGCATGTGCAGCAGCTCAGAGTTATCGATCTCCAGCAGCATTCCGGTGATCTTTCCAGCCAGACTGGGATGCATGTTCTGGATGAGCGGGAACAGACGCTCACCTGTGGCAGAAGAGAGCATGTATGAGATATTCCACTGAAATTCTACTGACTTTTTAATTGACAAATTTTAAAATATGCAACTGACATCTTTAAAAATACACGTAGAATGCAAAATATAGGTATACTATACAAAAAAATTAAATGAGAAAATAAAATCACATTTTGGTGTATATATACACACTTTGTGCAATTTCTAATTTCAAAATTCAAATTATAAGTACTTGAAAAAAATGCTTTGTTTCAAATAACTAAAGTGTCAAAATATGGTTGAAATGATGTTCCACCATCATTCAGTGCAACATAATTATGTAAAATGAAAATGCATACCTATTCTGACCTATACCAACTAACATACATACATACATGCATACAATTAGGTAACACTATTTTATGGTTACATCTATTAGTTGCTTATTAGCATGCATATTACTAGAATATTAGCCGTGTATTAGTGCTAATTAAGCACATATTAATGCCTTATTCTACATCTCTAATCCTACCCAATACCTAAACTTAACAACTACCGCACTAACTATTAATAAGCAGCAAATTAGGAATTTATTGAGGGAAGAGTCGTAGTTAATAGTGAATAAGTGTTCCTTATTCTAAAGTGTGACCTAAAATTATTATACAGAACTGTATTATATTTTAAATGATTAAAAACATTGCTGACAAATGAGTAGAACCTAGTGGTTTACATGATAATAATGAAGACTGGTAACGATTTAAAATGACAATTAGTATTTTTAGGGCTGCACTGTAATCCTTAAATATTTTTAATGACAACTAATGATTCTAACTACGCCTGACGAGATGTTTTGGTATGTTAACTATTCTTGCAATGAATGGCATTTCAGTGGGTGTCTTCAGTTGATGACTTATTTTTGCTCAGAAACGGGACACATTCTAATACACGAAAAAAAGCAAAAAGAGGAACAAGAGAGAAACTCACCCAGCATCTGCTTCTGTTCTTGAGGAAGGGCGGCAGCCAACATGGACGCCGTCAGAGGCTCCTGACCCTGAACGTGGACAGCAGGCTGAATGGGAGACAAAAACAAACGTTAAGAAACACTATTTTTTGAGCAAGATACACAAGCAAACATGCACTCTGTGACGTTCTGGGGCAGAAAGTAAAATCCCTCTTCATTTTCACGTCGTTTCAGAGCAAGCTTGACAATAAATCATGATGTTAATGTTTCTCATCTTAATATCTTCATCTTCAAAGTCACATTTATCAGATTAGAGCTGGACAATAACAGTTACATCTTGCAATTTGCTACATAGTATTAAACATTGCTTTATGCATGCAATGAAGTTGCAGAGTTATGCATCCAGCTTTATATAAAGAGCTGGATAAGCTTTATTTTGTGACAAAAATAAGTTCAGGCAGTTGAGATTTACTATATAGTATATAATCACTTTTCAAGAGTGCACTATATGCATGTGGATGAAATTTAATACCTCTAACATTATACATAAAGTTAAAATTTTACAATATGCATAGTGTTATAAAAGCTATGCAAGGTGCAAAAGTTATGCAAACTTTTTATTAGGGTAAATAACACGATGCGGTACACGATACTGATTTCACGATACGATTTTCTCATGATTTTTAATAAAATTAGATTTAAGACAAATTTCGTTTTTATGAGTTTATTTCACTATACTCTCGTTTTCGTCGGTGTAAAAAAAATTAATCAAAAAGGCAAAAATTATTCAGCTTATTCGGCAACGAAATTAACACTGAACCAGAAATTTTGGAGAGTAAATAGGAAAAGCTCCAGCAAAAACAAAGCGAGTACAAAATACATAACTGATTCAAAAAGGGGTCTCAAAAATGGCAAAAAAAAATAATTTTTAATGTTAATAAAATATAAGTTAAATTGTGCTTTGTTGGTGTAGTGTCTGCTAGAATGTTAAAAAATGTTCAGTTTTAAGTAAATATTTTTAAATTGTTGTTTTGTAACTGATTTTTTCTTTGAAAAGCAAGCCATAAAAAGCACATTTTGTCTATTTAATTTGTAATTTAATGCAAAATATGAGGAAAAAAAATTAAAAATGCGAAAAACCGTGTTCGGTATTCGGCCCAGTGTTGCATTTTGTTCGGCTTCGGCCAAGAATTTTCATTTCGGTGCATCCCTAATCGTTACATCCCTACTTTTTATGCAATATGCATAAAATTCTCATTTTAAATTGGAACCAAATAGCACAAGCTCCAGTAAAAACAAAGCGAGTACCTGTTGCATGGGCACCTGCTGCTGAGTGGGCATGTGCTGCTGTTGGTTGCGGACTCCAGGTGTGTACTTGTACTGCGGCACACCTCTCACCTGAGCCACTCCTGTGGCTGCACCTGCGGCGGTGGGACGAGGACCCATGGCCTGAGACGCTGCGGGGAACACAGAGCACAATCTGGATCAGTGAACTGTGCAGAAACACACTCACGGTGCAGTGCTGCCAACTAACTTTCAGAGAAAGTTGCTAAAGGAAGGTCGATTTGTTGCTAAAAGTTGTTAAATTGTGTCACAACATCAAATCTCAGCAAAAAATATATTTTATATATATATGTTAATTTAGATTTGTTTGTAAAAATAATATGTATATAATATTAAAATATAAATAATTTTAAAATGCATTGAATTATTGAACACTTACACATTTTTGAATGATTACAACAATTTTTTTAATAGCTAGTAAACTAGTAATACTACACATTCTCAATAATAATGCTTTAAGCAGTGTATTAGTAGTTAGTTAGCATGCTACACTAAGAAAAGTCTGTACAAATAGGGCATAATCTACTACGTTAATATGAAAGAATTTTCCGTATTGTTTTTTTACCTGCATTTTAAATTAAACATTGTGTTTTCAGGTTACAATGGATAATTGATAATGTCCTGGGAAATTATTACTAGTATCTTTCATTTTTCTTACAGTGTACTAACTGATCAACAATCGCAGGTACAAGCTACTAACAAAGTGTATCGTCAATTATTATTATTATTAAATTGAACAATTGCAAATAGCAGCTAACTCACTTCACATGATGTGTGTACTGCTAGGCATCTTTGGTTTCCTCTTTTTGTGTAATTTGGAGGGAAAATGTGTGTTTTTTTATTGTATCTTATCAAAAGTTGCCAAATAAATTAAAAAAATGCTACATTTGTTAGGCGCCTTTGGAAAAAAAAAAAAAGTTGCTAGTAGTTAAAATTTAGCAACAAAATTGCTAGGTTGCAACACTGTCGCTGTGTGTGTATCCGCGAGGTTCATGGCTCACCCATGCGCTGGGGCGCGATCACCCGCGGGACCTGGGAGGTGGGACGCATGCCGCCGTAGGTCTGTGGACGGGGCGCAGAGGGCCTGACGGCGTTGGGCATGCCTTGGAAATCTGCAACGGAGATGAGAAACAGAAATTAAATTAAGAGCTTTGGTGGTCTCTGTAAGTGTGCGTGGGCGGGGCTAAGGGTGTGTGGGCGGAGACTCACGCTGAGGGCGGACACCCTGAGTAGCCCAGCGAGGACTGGGGCGGAGCTGAGCAAGCTGACTGGTGGGATAGTAAGCAGCACGATTCTGAGCCTGTCAATCACACAGAGAGAGAAACACAACCGGTTATGAGTAAAAACCACGTCAGGATTGCTGCTAATGCACGGTTACTTCCACAGGCAAAAAAAAGCTCAACTGTCTAAATGTAAACTGCAGGTTTTATGAAGGCCAACTTAAGTCCATGTAAAGCAATATTTAACGTGTGTTCTGAGCAGGGCCGTCAAAATGGCTGAAAAACGAAATTCTAATATCAATATTCGAATTATATTCTAATTTAAAATGTATAATTTCAGTTAGGGGGGAAAAAAGCTTTTGACTTCTCTCCTGAGGCCACAAGAGGGCGCATCGAGCAAAATATTACTAATGCACGTTTCTTCAGAGCAATAAAATAACACGACTATCTTTGAAAAAAAAAGTGCATGTTTAAATTAATGTTTATAAACCATATATAATTAAGCTGCTTAAACAATTAGAAACAAAACCGCATCATGCATGTATGTATAGTTTAATACAAAGGACCGAAAACCAATCACAGAGTACTTTTTCATTTAAAAACATGATGCAGAAAAACCGCCATAAAGTCTTGAGACATGTTTTTTTAAAAGTTGAACTTGCATTAATTTTACATGCTTTCGATATTATCGCACAGCGGTCTCTGACCTGTGGAATAGCGGCCATGAAGTATCCAGACGGCGGAGCAGGCTGGTAGGGGTTGAGGACGGGGTTGGGCACGGCTCTGACGGTGGCCATCCTCTGCATGTATTGACTGGTGAGATGTGCCTGGCGCTCCTCCTTCCTCTGAGCCAGAGCCACGTACAGCGGCTTGGTGGCCACGATACGACCGTTCATCTCCGTCACGGCCTTGGTGGCTTCTTCAGGAGACGAGAAGCAGACGAAGCCGAAGCCCCTACTGCGGCCGCCTTCCATCATCACCTGAACAAAACCATAACAGAGACGCTCGAGAGGGATTTCACTTCAGTTTAACACACACACCTGGAGGAAAAACACTGATGTTTGCTGTTGGGCTGGGTATTAACCTCCTGATACCATTTTGTTTTATGCAATGCGTGTAAAAATTTCCATAAACTGGTTTTCCCATTAAACACTAATTTAATGCATCTAATTTGCATATTAATGTGTTGCTGTTAAGACAGCATGTTGAAAAAAATTGTCATAATGGGAGTAATAATTGGCCAGATTTTCATAATATCTAATATTTCATAAGAAAATTTATATATCAAATATGATTTTTAAATATTCATACATATCGAATATAATAATTGTATTAATATACATCATTTTATAATATTTTTATATAAACATCTTGTTGCTACATTAATATGAAAGGTTAAAATATAGAACCTACATAATTTATAATCATTATAATATATTACATAAACTGCTATTTAAATTTAGATATTTATATATAATAGATACGTAATATTAAAACTATACATTCTATACATAATTTTAGATTTATTCATAAACATGCAAATACAAATTTAATTGCATAAAACATTTAAATTGCACATACACATTTTTTTATGTTTCTACTCAATTTGTTGCTGAAATATAAACATTCAAACATTCACAGTAATAAGTAGTTGTTTTTATTCAAGATTTATTCAAATATTTGTTTGAATTTCATGATAAAATTGACCTAATTTGAAAGATGAGAATGTTTTCTCTAAAGTATCTAAGCACAATGCTTTTTGTGATTATTGGATGGCAAGCGTGATACAAATAATGTTTAGTACAATTTTTTATCATGCATCAACAGGGAAAAAATTAAATTATAGGCTAAAAGATCGATCTTGGGATTTAGGAATTGATATGGATTCATTAAAATCAATCAATATCGTCCTTCAGCCCTAGTTAGTTCGTACCTTAGCGCTGGTGATGGTGCCAAACGGAGCAAATTCTTTACGCAGACGTTCGTCATCGAGGCCATCATCCAGATTTTTCACGTAGAGATTGACTCCCTGTTGAAAAAAGGAATTAAATTTCACATACAGACTTCATCAACCCTTTAGCGCTCTCATGTGCATCATCTACAGCTCATGTCACCTGGTAGCGAGTCATGCGGTCCTGCTTCATTTGCTCAAACTTGCGCTTGAGCTCCGTCTGACGCTCTCCCTTCTTCTGAGCGCGACCCACGTACACCTGCTTCCCGTTCATCTCTTTTCCATTCATCTCGTCCACGGCCTGACGACCAGAAGAAACACGTCAGGATACAACAACACTGCAGTGACCATAACAAAACCACACAGAGGCTAAACGCCGCTGCTCACCCTCTGGGCGTCCTCGTGCCTCTCGAAGCTGACGAAGCCAAAGCCTTTAGATTTGCCGCTGTCGTCGATCATGACGCGGATGCTCAGCGCTGGACCTGCAACCACAGAAACACGTCAGATCCGATTCATGCCACAAGATCAAAACATCTAGCAGGCAGGGTTATTACAATTAAACCAAAATCATTGGGGATTTTTTTTTTATTAAAGAAAATAAAAAAATATTTCAGCTAGTTGCCAAGCCAACATTTCTCATTTTAATTTAGTTTACCTTGATGTATTGTAACTAAAACATAATTGATAAATTATATAGACTTTGTATATATGTGTGTACTGTGTATATTTATTATGTTTATATAAATAGACATACATGCATGTATATTAGGGGTGTAACGTACACAAATATGACGGTTTTATACCTTTATATGCGAGTGTGTGTACATGTGTATATATCATTTTTATATTTGTTATATTTTATATAATATTTTTGTATGCATGTATGCATGTATGTGATAGTATATATATATATACCACTATGCTAGCGTTTAGCACAGCACCATTCATTCCTTAGGATCCAAACAGGGATGAATTTAGCAGCAGAAAAGTACTTCGCAGCACTTCTACGCAGTAATATCATCACTCCTGAAAACTCCCCCTCCTAAGTAATGAATGGTGCTAAGCTAAACGCTAGCATAGTGGTGCGGCGCGGTAGAGCGATTAAGTGCACGCACTGAGACGGGACAGGTATGCATCAACTCGTCTAAGTTGAGGGAAGAAAATATTGGAATATGGAAAAACGGTGGCGTTTTCCTTTAAGAGAGAGTAAACAGCTGAAAAATAAAACACATGTAACAGTGTATTGGATCCGGACTTCGGTCTTAAAGGGGAAGCGGTCCAATATTCATCCTGTCTGCCGTTCATATTAATCAAACAAGTGAGAGAAAATCTCACTGCTCTTGACTAAATCACTTGTAACTTTAAGAAATTAAATTAAATAATGATATATGTATAGAATCTATACTTAATACACGTGTTAATTATATCCATCATTGATAGATAGATATAATTAACACAGTGAAGACTAATTAATTTACACAATGTATGTAGCATTTCTTATTGTAGTTTTTTGTCCTATTGCTTGCAATTAATTAGTTTCTTATCTTTATTTCATCACTGTTTATTTATCTTCAGTGAGGTTTTTTGGTCATTTTAGGCTTGTATTAGTTTGATATTGACATTGGTGGCAAGGATTATGAAAATTCTATGGTATCAAAGATTTTAATATCAAAAATCTTTTTAAAAGAAAGAAATAACTATCGTGATATATCGTTATCGTGATATAAAATGAGTCATATCGTGATATAAGATTTTGGTCATTTCGCCCACCCCTACTATGATATCTCAAAAACTAAAAATATAATAAAAAATAAAACACTCACCATATTGGTTGAAGATTTCCCTCAGCTTCTCGTCATCCATATCTTCTCCGAAGTTTTTGATGTAAACGTTTGTGAACTCTTTTGCGCGGGCGCCCATCTCAGCCTCACGCTCCTTGCGAGACTTGAAGCGTCCGACGAATCTTTAAGAGGCAATAAGTCACCTTTATTATTCTGAATATTTATCATTTTTATATTCATTCATAATATTTATCATTCTATATTCATGGCAAAGAAGACTTAAAAATAATAATAAATATAATTTAACACTTTGTTTGAGACATAGCACGCTTCACTCCAAACCAAACACAGTTTAGTATAATGCGGTTAATTCAAATAAACACTTACACTTTGCGGTCATTGAGCAACATGCCGTTCATTTTCTCAATGGCTCTTTCTGCGGCCTCATGGGTCTCAAAGTGCACAAAGCCGTATCCTTTAGAGCCGTTCTCATCACAAACCACCTTCAGAGAGAGAACAGCAGCACTGAGCACGAGCACAAACAACACAAACATGCGTCTCACTGCAAACACTCGTTTGTACCTTGCAGGACAGAATGTTGCCGAAGGCAGAGAACGTGTCGTAGAGGGCCTTGTTGTCGATGGACTTGTCCAGATTCTTGATGAAGATGTTTCCCACGCCGCTCTTGCGCAGTGACGGGTCTCGCTGGGACCACATGATGCGGACGGGCCGGCCCTTGATCACGTCAAAGTTCATCGTGTCCAAGGCGCGCTCGGCTGAAACAGATAAAAACATGTGTAACGAGATTGCCAAGTAGTGTTGTCAAAAGTACCGACCTCGATACCATTCGGTACTGAAATTTTAAAAACGTCCATTTCCCGCTAAGATTTGAGCGGATTCTTAAACAGCGCTGATTGGTCATTGTGTTCACGTGCTCAACAGATACATCTGTGATTGGCTTCAATGATCAATGAAGTGCTCGGTGAAGAGCGTGAAGCGATGATCATTGAAGCCAATCACAGATGTATCTGTTGAGCACGTGAACACAATGACCAATCAGCGCTGTTTAATAATCTGCTCAAATCTTAGCGGGAAATGGACGTTTTTAAAATTTCAGTACCGAATGGTATCGAGGTCGGTACTTTTGACAACACTATTGCCAAGTATGCTCACACACACACACACACACACGGAACTTATCTTGACACTTCCAATACATACAAAATTAATATAAAACAATAAACATGTTTATATAAAATTTAACATTTACTATCTTATACAATTATAAAAAAATCTTATATAAATAAATATAAAAATACAGATTATAAAAAATATATATAAAACAATCTGAAGCCATTTATATAAATATTGTAAATTAAATTATCTAAAATACAAATGTAATATAAAATGTAGAATGTACATAAGTTGTCAAAAATAAAGAAATTATAAAAACTATATATATATATATATATATATATATATATATATATATATATATACACACACAAAACTAAATATAGAATATAAAATATATAACTTAAAATCCAAAATAAAAAAAAATTATACATTTTTTAAAACTACACAAAAATCTACAAAAAATAAAAAAATCCACTCTTCTATAATTAAAAAAACATATCTTAAATATAAATAAATATACAAATAGAATAAAATATACATAAAAATATATAACAATCTGAAACTATTTATATATTGTAATATATATATATAAAATAAAATACAAATGTAATATAAAAGTTGTTAAATTAAGCTATTATATAAATATAAACTTACATATACTTACGTATATATATAAAAATACATAAAACTAATATATAAACCAATCTAAAACAATGTATATAAATATTTTAAAATAAATATAATATTATGTAAAATATATAAACAAATTATAGAATTATTATAGAATATATATTTTATATAAAATATATTAAATTGTCTAAATAAACATACAATTTTATAAAATACATAATTTAAAACAATCTAATATATAATAAACAAATTATAAGTATAAAAATATATATTTCTAAAAATGAAAAACTAAATTTACAAAATATATATACAACGAACATATGTTAAAGTATATAATACGTATACATTAAAACATTGTATATTTTTACACATATATACACCTAAAATTAATTTATAAAAAGCTAAACTATTTCGATGAGATAGCGGTGGTTTGCTCACCGTCAGCGGGCTGCTGGAAGTTGACGTATGCGTAACCGAGCGAGCGGCGGGTCATCATGTCCCTGCACACCCGGATGGAGAGGATGGGTCCGGCTGGACTGAACTTCTCGTACAGCATGGCCTCGGTCACGTCCTGGTGCAGATCCCCCACATACAGAGAAGCCATCGGGTAACTGGGCGCGCTGGGGTTCATCTTCACACAGAAGAACGAAGAGCTGGAAACGCGGACCTGATTGAACACACGCGAACGGACGAGATCAAAACTGCTCGCTTTCCTCCTCGAACACGATTACACGCTCAAATACTCTTAAAGAACAGACTCAAAGACGAATTAAAACCGTTCGGTACCGATTTGGCGTCGATGTTTTGGCGGTATCGATGATTAAAATCTCCTCAGGCCTACTGCGGTGCTGCCGTGCGATTAAACTCCTCAAATCTGTCCGCGGAATCCTGCTTCACCGAGGTATTCGGTACTAAAAGTAGAATTTTTGTTGGTATTTTTTCAGTTTTGTGGATTTTTTTTTTTATTTTTGATTTTTTATATAAGATGTGTGCCGAAGCTCTGAGGCACACGCGCTCTCTCTCGCACCGCAGAAGTTAGGGGAAGAGAAGCGGAAGTACGACTCTGATAAGGAGGCGTCCTCGCCGGATGTTGCGTGAGGTTCCTTTAAATCTTTACGTAAGAGCAGAATAAGAGTCCGCGGGCTGATAGAATAAGAGTAGCGCGATTCACGAAAAAATATAAGAGTGAACGTAAAGGTCATATATGAACTGGTATGCCATATCATTCATATAATACATTTCATATCAATTCACAACAAGATGGAAAGCCGTTTCCGCCACGTGATAAACATTAAAAGGGCTATAAGCACGCAATTCTGAGAAAATAAAAAATAAATGTTATAATTTTTTTTTATCAAATACCATTTTTGTATCCAGTGGCAGCAGAAACAAGCTTCCATAGTTTTTCTCGTTTTCTTTTAATAAAAAACAGCTCAGTTATGATCTGCAATCAGTTTGTCTTTTTTTACTAATACACTATATTCATAATCCGTCATCTAAAGTTACATGCAGTACAGTATTGATTCTAAATAACACAGTATGCTCTTTTTTAATATTTATTTTTGGTATTTTCACCTTTATTACAATAGGACAGCTCAAAGCTGACTGGAAGTGAAGTGGGAGAGATTACTTGTTGTTTCCTATATATAATGTTTTGGCAATATTGTACTTTAATGTGGAAAATGAAGTGTGGTATTGTGATATAAAACAAAACATTAAAATATAAATGTCACGCAAAAAGCAAACCAGAAGGAAAAACATTTGCAAACACATTTACGCATTTTATTTATTGTTGCAGGACAATATTTTTTAATAGACATTTGTAAGATTATTGATGCCACAGAGAAACCTCTTCCTTTACTCAATATCTCTCTCTCTCCTCTCATTTCCATCTAAACACAGGACACTACAAGGATCATCGAAACCACCTTTCTTAATCAGAGTTGATTACAATGCAACTACTCATGCTTGATGTTGTTTGAAAGGTCTCTGTGTGTCTGGTAAAAGATCTCATTCTCATAACAATAGGACAGACGGCCATCAAGATTAGAAAACACTGAAGACAGACTACTCCCAGGTCTTTCACACCAATTACCTCCTGTATGTAAATCTTCCCACAGAAATCAAACTTACTCACATGCAACCCCCAAAAAGTGATGCAATAAACATTTAACTTTG
The DNA here is from genome assembly GCA_027422415.1 of Schizothorax lantsangensis. Classification (NCBI taxonomy): domain Eukaryota; kingdom Metazoa; phylum Chordata; class Actinopteri; order Cypriniformes; family Cyprinidae; genus Schizothorax; species Schizothorax lantsangensis. The sequence goes on along the minus strand of CM049850.1, from coordinate 35,007,214 downwards.
TAACTTTGGGGTTCTTCTGGATATTTAAGAGAGAGCTCGGGGAATCTGCAAACAGATAGTAAGTCTCTTAAAAAATAAAGGTGCTTCAAAAGTTTCTCAAGGTTCAAGGTTCTTGTTTATTTGTCACATACACAATCATACAGGGTATAATCAGTAGTGAAATGTAGGTCAGGATGGGTCCGCTCAATGGACAGTGCAAAAAATAAATAAAAAATGAAACATAACACAAGAGAATATATATAAATATAGGTAAGAATAAAATTAAAAGAAAAAAAAAATAAGGAGTAAAATGTGCAATACAGTCTACTGTGGATTTAATACATATTAATATAACCAGGGATGTGCAAGAGGAATGTGCAAACAGGTTGTACCGGGTATGTACACATAGCAGCAATGCGGATGATGGAGAATAATGAATGTTTTTACAGTTTATTAAATTGAGTCCTGTAGATGTTATGAGACTGAGTTTCAGGAGCCTGATGGCCTGAGGGTAGAAGCTCCTCCTCAGTCTCTCAGTTTTTGCCATCACGCTTCTGAAGCGCTTGCCAGATGGCAGTGTGATGAAAAGACGGTTACCGGGGTGATTTGAGTCCTTGATTATTTTTGCAGCTCTGCTTCTGCAGCGTTTGAGGTAGATGTCCTGCAGAGAGGGGAGGGCAGACCCAGAGATGCGCTCAGCTAAGCGCACGACTCTCTGCAGAGCTTTGCAGTCCTGATTTGTGGCGTTACTGTACCACACTGAGATGCACTGAGTCAATACACTTTCTATGGCCCCTGAATAGTTCAGGCTTTAGTTCAAGCGATGCCATAGAAGAACCATTTTTGGTTCCACAAAGAACCATTCAGTCAAAGAACCATTATATATGACGTCATCACACACGCAATGACATCACAACTTCATTTAGCAACAAATCGACCATCTCTTTCTTACCTTTTTATAATCTGAAGAACCTTCTTTCACCACAAAGAAGCTTTTGTGAAACAGAAAGGTTCTTCAGATGTTAAAGATTCTTATTTAGACAAAAAAGGTTCTTCTATGGCATCGTGAAGCACCTTTATTTTTAAGAGTGTAATAACACCGCAAATTTGCGCTCAGGTTAGTGATGGACTAAAATGATGTTTTAGAGCTCCGGCTAACACATTTGCATTAGTTATGTATACTTAGACCATAGAGGCTAATGGCTTTTTTCATTTAGGACAACAGTGAGTGTTTACCAACCTAAAGTCGGATCAGCCTCAACCTCTGATTATTGCAATATTATTCTAACTAAGTGTACGTGAGAAATCACGGCACGATTATATAAAGTTGCATTAGAAGAAGTGAAGTTGGTCAACTTGGTTCTATAGTAATGGTCATGACCTCTGGTTAGATATAGTCTTACTTTAATTAACCTGTTAACTGTCGGTTCCACTTTTTGAGTACAGGCCTGAAAATGATATTTCCGACTTAAATTGTTATACATTTTGAATACTTTGGAGCAGAGACTTAAGGTTGGTCTCATTTTAAAGAAGACACTTGGCAGATTATTGTAGAGGTGAAAAAAGTTATAAAAAAGTATATTACAAAAAAGTTATGGAAGTTTTAGTTTATGGAAATATAAAATGTAAAAATTAAAATATTTATGTTTTATATAAAATATATATTTTACAAATCATGTTTTACTCTAAAACTGCTAGAAAATCAAAACCAAAAATCTGAAGAAGTTGTGTTCCAAATTTGAGGTTGATATCTCAAAAAATGAGCTTTCAGTGAGATTTAGTTTGGGTGTAGTACCAAGCTTCTCCACTAGATGACCATCAAACCCCATTAGTGACCATATAAGAGCGTCTCCACTAGATGACCATATTAGTGAGGGCGTAGATCATCACCCCATTAGATGACCATCAAACCCCATTAGTGACCACATAAGGGCGTCTCCACTAGATGACCATAGACCCCATTAGTGACCACATAAGGGCGTCTCCACTAGATGACCATCAACCCCATTAGTGACCACATAAGGGCGTCTCCACACCATATTAGGGCGTCTCCACTAGATGACCATCAACCCCATTAGTGACCACATAAGGGCGTCTCCACTAGATGACCATCAACCCCATTAGTGACCACATAAGGGCGTCTTAGATGACCATCCACATAAGGGCGTCTCCACTAGATGACCATCAACCCCATTAGTGACCACATAAGGGCGTCTCCACTAGATGACCATCAGACCCCATTAGTGACCACATAAGGGCGTCTCCACTAGATGACCATCAACCCCATTAGTGACCACATAAGGGCGTCTCCACTAGATGACCATATTAGTGGGCGTCTCCACTAGATGACCATCAGACCCCATTAGTGACCACATAAGGGCGTCTCCACTAGATGACCATCAACCCCATTAGTGACCACATAAGGGCGTCTCCACTAGATGACCATCAACCCCATTAGTGACCACATAAGGGCGTCTCCACTAGATGACCATCAGACCCCATTAGTGACCACATAAGGGCGTCTCCACTAGATGACCATCAGACCCCATTAGTGACCACATAAGGGCGTCTCCACTAGATGACCATATTAGTGGGCGTCTCCACTAGATGACCATCAACCCCATTAGTGACCACATAAGGCGTCTCCACTAGATGACCATCACCCCATTAGTGACCACATAAGAGCGTCTCCACTAGATGACCATCAACCCCATTAGTGACCACATAAGGGCGTCTCCACTAGATGACCATCAGACCCCATTAGTGACCACATAAGGGCGTCTCCACTAGATGACCATCAGACCCCATTAGTGACCACATAAGGGCGTCTCCACTAGATGACCATCAAACCCCATTAGTGACCACATAAGGGCGTCTCCACTAGATGACCATCAGACCCCATTAGTGACCACATAAGGGCGTCTCCACTAGATGACCATCAGACCCCATTAGTGACCATATAAGGGCGTCTCCACTAGATGACCATCAAACCCCATTAGTGACCATATAAGGGCGTCTCCACTAGATGACCATCAAACCCCATTAGTGACCATATAAGGGCGTCTCCACTAGATGACCATCAAACCCCATTAGTGACCATATAAGGGCGTCTCCACTAGATGACCATCAAACCCCATTAGTGACCATATAAGGGCGTCTCCACTAGATGACCATCAAACCCCATTAGTGACCATATAAGGGCGTCTCCACTAGATGACCATCAAACCCCATTAGTGACCATATAAGGGCGTCTCCACTAGATGACCATCAAACCCCATTAGTGACCATATAAGGGCGTCTCCACTAGATGACCATCAAACCCCATTAGTGACCACATAAGGGCGTCTCCACTAGATGACCATCAAACCCCATTAGTGACCATATAAGGCGTCTCCACTAGATGACCATCAAACCCCATTAGTGACCATATAAGGGCGTCTCCACTAGATGACCATCAAACCCCATTAGTGACCATATAAGGGCGTCTCCACTAGATGACCATCAAACCCCATTAGTGACCATATAAGGGCGTCTCCACTAGATGACCATCAAACCCCATTAGTGACCATATAAGGGCGTCTCCACTAGATGACCATCAAACCCCATTAGTGACCATATAAGGGCGTCTCCACTAGATGACCATCAAACCCCATTAGTGACCATATAAGGGCGTCTCCACTAGATGACCATCAAACCCCATTAGTGACCATATAAGGGCGTCTCCACTAGATGACCATCAAACCCCATTAGTGACCATATAAGGGCGTCTCCATTTCCATATATGGTTTGAGTGATCTGAAACATGTTTTTCCATACTTTTCTCAATATTTATGACATAGACATCACATTCAGAAGTATTAAGGGTAGTATGGCAGTATTGGATTTCAATTCAACCTCAAAAAACACATAAAAGACATGCAACAAGAACCCTGGATGTACGTTATAGTTCATGCTGCATCAAAAATTGAGAACCTATTGTTTTTCTTTATATTCAAAACACTTTTAGACATTTTTTTCTCAAAAAATAGAATGAATGTTATCTTTTGAACACTTGACATGAGCATGAATGGAGATTTTTGCTGATTTTTCATGATTTTATACATGTATCACTATTTCAAAGTAAAGGTCAGAACTCGCTCTCTGACTCTGATCAGTACTCTTCTTACAAATTAATAAATTACGGTTGCTCTGTACAATATTTTAAAAATCAGTCATTACGATATATAGTTTGTCAAGATTGCTTTATGTTCAGACTAAGATATTACTGTTTAAAACATGTAAAGGCAAGTGGACCCGTGACAGTATCAGGTTAAGTGTGTACGGATCTATGGGGACTTATAAAAGTATTCTGGAATGAGCAAAGTATGGCACGGGCCGTGTAGAATATTAGTCAATCACCTCTGTCTAATGACCAAGACTGACGAGTTTGTGGGTAAGAAGTATATCAAACGGATATAAGACTCAATGTGCTATAGAAAACTGAATGAATGACTAAAACAAAGTAAAGGCTAAATCGATGATGCACTTAAATCACTGAAAAAACGAAGTGTGTTGGACACTTCATCCTCTCAACTGTCACAGCTTTAATTGAAATGAGCCAATTAAATGAGATAATAAAATTTAAATGAAAGAGCCAATCGCTGATTGGTAAAGTCATTGCATCACTGTTATAAGCTCCGGTTCCCATAGAAACCTGAGGCTAGAGCAGCCAATGCTTTTTTAGCACAATTTGAGCATTCATGGGGCAGTTCATTTCAGATTTTGTTGCTGATTTGAAATATGCATTTTAATTGCAATCCTCCCATTCATTTAGATAGGACTTGGTCTTGTTTGAGCTGCACGGAGGCGTTGCAAATATGGCCAAGTGAACAAATATCACAGAGTGAACAGACTTTCCTTGAAAGGGACCGCGTCCTGCACCAGCGGGAAGAGACTGAGACCTGCGGATCAAACTACATCAGACGAGAGCTGGACCAGATCCACAGAACACAATAATACAGGAGTGAACTTGCCCAGCATCTGCTTGTGGTTTTCTGCTGAGCTGGACACGGATGAGCTCAGAGTCTCCTGGAGCTGAACAAGCACAAGAAACCACACCAAACCGTTATAATGACTATTACACAGCGCACACACTTACAGGAATCCACAGGTATACAGTAATAAATCATCTGTTAGTCAGTGAGTGATCTGTGAGAGACCTCGTGATAATTGTGAACTTCAGGAGCGTCGGCCAGAGACTGATTCACTGTGAAGAAGAGAGATGATAAACAGGCAGTGCTGTAGAATCGGTGGGCGGGGCTAAACAGGCAGTGACGTAGAATCGGTGGGCGGGGCTAAACAGGCAGTGACGTAGAATAAACAGGCAGTGGTAGAATCGGGGCTAAACAGGCAGTAGGCGGGGCTAAACTAAACAGGCAGTGACGTAGAATTGGTGGGCGGTGTGTTGGGCTAAACAGGCAGTGACGTAGAATCGGTGTGTGGGGCTAAACAGGCAGTGACGTAGAATCGGTGTGTGGGGCTAAACAGGCAGGGACGTAGAATCGGTGTGTGCTGACGTAGAAGGGCTAAACAGGCGGGGCTAAACAGGCAGTGACGTAGAATCGTAGAATGGTGTGGGGCTAAACAGCAGCGTAGAAGTGCTAAACAGGCAGGGACGTAGAATCGGTGTGTGGGGCTAAACAGGCAGTGACGTAGAATCGGTAGGCGGGGCTAAACAGGCAGTGACGTAGAATCGGTGTGTGGGGCTAAACAAGCAGTGACGTAGAATCGGTGGCGGGGCTAAACAGGCAGTGACGTAGAATCGGTGTGTGGGGCTAAACAGGCAGCGATGTAGAAGCAGGCGTTGATCTTCTTCTGCGGAGGCGGTGCTTATCCACACTGTAAGATTTACAGAATCCCAGACACTTTGATCATCTGAGATACACTCATACACTTTGATAAACTGTAAAGCTGATGCCATTTGTCTGGACCAGAGGAGGGCCACAGTCTGAAAAGACAAAGAACTCTTACGAGAATCAACGTCTAACAAGCCTCACATCCTCATTCAAGACAACACACCCAACTGAGAGAGACAAAAGTTCACACCTTATGAATGATTACACTACAGAGAACACCGAAACCACTTCAGAGTTTATAACAATGCAACTGAAAGGTCTCTGTTACCCCCTTTCCACCAGCAGGAACCAGGTGCTAGTTCAGAGCCAGTGCTACTGCCAGTTCTTAGTTGGTTCGACTGGCGAGCCCTTTAAGAACGGTTCTTTTCCACAGGCTAGAGAGAATACAGAGCCAACGTCTACGTTTCACAACGCCAAACACAACAGACTTGTTCAGTGCATCAGCGCCACCAGATCATCGGCACACAACACACTAAAGCACCGCGAAGCGATCCAAAACATAAAGAGCCGTCAGCTTTCCAGTCGCTCCCCCAACTGACCGACGGTCCGCACAGCGCCGATCCATCCCAACAAGCCTAAACAAACTATCAACACGGACTTATGACGTTCATGGCTTTGATTACAACGGCTCCAAACACGGCGAATCCAACGTGTCCGTGTTTAGCTCCATTTCAAATATGGCGGTCCAAAGTTTCTGTTCGTCTTGTTGTTCACGGTAACTCCGCCCCTGACGCAAGCGGTTCTTCCTTCTAGCCCAGCAATGTTTTGGTGCTACTTACGAACCGCTTTTGCTGGTTCGGAGCTGGTGCTTTGTGTGTCGAAAGACAAAGAACCGGTTTGAAACTAGGCTCTGAACCAGCACTGGAACTGCCTTGGTGGAAAAGGGGTATGTGTGTCTGGTAAAAGGTCTCATTCTCTTAAACAATAGGACAGACAGCCATCAAGATTAGAAAATCCTGAAAACAGACTACTCCCAGTGTCTTTGATGCAAATTACCTTCTGTCCCAAAAGGTGATAACTCTACTTGATCAATGCAAATTACAATTGTTCGTCCCTGTCTCCATTTCGGGGGATGTTTATCTGGTCAGAGTACTTCTGTAGCCGTAATGAGCCCGTGGTGTGTTCACACACATCATATACTATGTATTTTTCTAAAGTGGTGATTTGGCGTCGATGTTTTGCCGGTATCGATTGATTAAAATCTACTGCGGTGCTGCCCTGTGATTAAACTCCTCAAATCTGTCCGCGGATTCAGTTCTGCCAACTAATTTTCAGAGAAAGTTGCTAAAGAAAAGTCGATTTGTTGCCAAAAGTAGTTGTGATGTCATTGCGTAATCACGACGCCAAATTGTGTCACAACATCAAATCTCAGCAAATTTTGTTTGTAAAATAATATGCATAATATAATATTAAAATATAAATAACTATTTTAAATGCATTGAATTATTGAACACTTACACATTTTTGAATGATTACAATTTAAGTGTTTTAAACAGCTAGTAAACTAGTACACATTCTCAACAATAATGCTTTAAGCATGTATTAGTAGTTAGTTAGTGTGCTACACACTAAGAAAAGTCTGTAGAAATAGGGCACAATCTACTGTTAATATGAAATAATTTTCCGTATTGGTTTTTACCTGCATTTTAAATTAAGCATTGTGTTTTCAGATTACAGGGTTACAATGGATTACTAGTATTACTAGTATTACTAAAATTACTAATATCTTTTCCTTTTTTTTTACAGTGTACTAACTGATCAACAATCGCAGGTTCAAGCTACTAACAAAGTGTGTCATAAATGAGCAATTATTAAATTATTATTATTATTATTATTAAATTGAACAATTGCAAACAGCATCTAACTCAATTCACGTGATGTGTGTACTGCGAGGCATCTTTGGTTTCCTCTTTTTGTGTAATTTGGATGGAAAATGTGTGCCTTTTTATTGTCTTATCAAAGTCACTTATCAAAAGTTGCCAAATAAATAAAAGAAAATGCTAAATTTGTTGCTAGGTGCTTTTGGAAGAAAAAGTTGCTAAGTTTAGCAACAAAATTGCGAAGTTGGCAACACTGGATCCTGCTTCACTGAGGTATTCGGTAATAAAAGTTTAGTTATTGTTTGTATTTTTTCTGTTTTGTAATTTTTGATTTTTTTTATATAAGATGTGTGTCAAGGCACAGGCGTCTCTCGCACCGCACAAGGGGGACAGGGTTGCCAGGTCTTCACAAAAAAACCCGCCTAATTGCTCCTCAAAACTGGCCCAATCACGTTTCGAGGGGTCCCCCGGTAAAAATCGCGTTCCGTGAGATATAATACACGTTTTTTTGGCGGGTTTCCCTGATAAAACTCGCATTCCAGAGGCTAAACATCACGTTATTGGAGTCGCTTTAACCCGCGGAAACAGTGTTAAAATAGCGCACTTGGCAACATAGAGAGAAGCGGAAGAAGAAGGCGTCCTCGCCGGATGTTGTTTTATTTATTTATTTATTTATTGTTCTAGCCTACAAGGCAGATATAAAGATATAACTGTCGTACAGTTTAAAGCAAGACAGAATAACAACAACAGAACATAAAATGAACATAAACATAAATATTAAAAAAATAATAATTCTAGGACAAAAAAGTGCTATATAATATTAGGGCAGTTACATAAATTTAAAAAGCTTTAGATTTTTTATTGTTTTTATATGTTTCTTATATTGTGATCTCATATTAGAAAGGGTTTGTAAATATATTTTAAGATCAGTGTTACAAAAGGTTATATATGATGGTTTCTTTGGAATTATTTTTGATTTATGAATATAAAACTTAATTAACAGAATGATAATTTTGTTTATCAGAAAAATATGCGTTTTGAAAACAAAGTAAAACATCACGAGGTTCAAAATGAAGGGCTTTTTTGTTATGTCTATCTTAAAATCAATCCAAAATTAAAATAAATGTTTAATATCTTCAACTGATATGTTTCAAAAGGTACATTAATCACAAACACTATGAATATATCTGCTAACGGCTGCATTTACAGGATAACATCTGTGAATAATTTTGTAAAGTACTTCTTTTTATTAGAAATAATATATTTATATGTCTGCGATTTTAAAAACTAATATTTGTGAGATATAAACTCAGAATTTATAGCTATAAAATCACAATTCTGAGAAAAAAAATCAGAAATTGATAGAAAAGACAGATTTGTGAGATTAAAAGCCACAATTATGTTTTATACCCATGGCTTCCATATGTTCATCTAAATGTTTCTTTCATAAAAATACAGCTCGTCTATGATCTGCAATAAGTTAGTATTTCTGATTTCTTGCTATACTTACACTATATTCATAATCCTGATTATGTGTCACTTGTCATACAGTAGACTCATGTATTTTTTAATAAAACAGAACACTCTTATTTTAAGAAATATTTTTATTGTTTGTTATTGTTATATTGTATATTTATTTTCCTTAACCCAATTACTCATTGACTTTGGAAACAACCTGTAATCAACTTTTTATTTATTATTTTTTAGTGGATTTACTTTCACTGTTATGGAAGTAAACTAATGATACATTTATTTGAAACAAAAAGCATAAAAAATGCATTGCATTAATAATGCTTGTATTGTATTTATGCATTATTGGCATTTATGTGCATTTATATTAATGGATTTTTTGTTTTGTTTTAATGGTTTGGCAATATTGAATGTAAACAACACAATCATGCCAATAAAGTTAATTAAATTAATTACACTAATAGTACCCAGAGAACTGTATGGATTCAGTGACAATAGCTTTTTATTGCACAGGTTACATCTGCCTCGACTTAACTTTAATGTGGAAAATGAAGTATGCATTGTGATTTAAAAACAAAAAACAAACAAAAAAAATTGTATAAAAAAACAAATAAAATACATATTTGCAAACACATTTATTTATCACAACAATATTTTTAATAGACACTGAATTATTAAATTCATTAAAAAAAAAAAAAAAAATGAAATGAATATTAATTTTTATAATTGTTCAGTCTGTGTGTGGTCATTGATATCTGTGTCTCAGACGGCTTGAATAGCAGGGCTGCTAAACGATATCTGAGCCGCTTCCATCGGCTGATGAGACTGAAGAACAGCAAGCGCTTCGTTCACCTGAACACACACACACACACAGACACACACACACAGACACAGACACAGACACAGACACAGACACAGACACACACAGACACACAGACACACACACACACACACACACACAGACACACACACACACACAGACACACACACACACAGACACACACACACACAGACACACACACACACAGACACACACACACACAGACACACACACACACAGACACACACACACACACACACACACACACAGACACACACACACACACACACACACAGACACACACACACACACAGACACACACACAGACACACACACACACACACACACACACACACACACACACACACACACACACACACACACACAGACACAGAGACACACACACACACACACACAGACACAGACACACAGACACAGACACACACACAGACACAGACACAGACAGACACACACACAGACACACACACACAGACACACACACACAGACACACACACACAGACACACACACACAGACACACACACACACACACAGACACACACACACAGACACACACACACACACACACACACTTCAGAAACAAATCACACATTAAAACAATTAGGGATGCACGATATTAGTTTTTTGCCGATATCCGATATGCCGATATTTTTCAACTCATTTTGGCCGTCTCTCCTGTGCGGAAATTATAAACAAATTATTTTTAATTTTGGTTAGTTTTGAGCTTATTTGTTAGGAGTAATAAACTTTATTAAAGTACATTGAAAGCCTTGAAAATAACTAATAAAATCAATCTTTGCTGTGTTTTTTTTTTTTTTTTTTTTCTCAGACAGATGCAGTTGAAACCTTAACATTTGCTGTAAAAATTCTAAAAAGCTTTTAGAGCTCCTTATATTTAAGTTTTCATAATCCACAAGTGTCATGTTTGTGATTTGTATTCATGGAAATACTGCGATACTGCTTTATTTATTCAGAAACACAAGTATCTTAACGATACTTGTGTAATTTACTTTCATTTTATTACAAGTAGGCCAGCAGCGCCCCCTCAGTAAATAAAACGCCTTACCTGTTGACTCTCTCGCACACCAGACGCATCGTTCTGTACATGATTCTCAAATTAATCTAATCATGATTCACACTGCTGATGTGATCTTATCACTATCCTGAGCACATGAGTTAATCCTCTTATCGGCAAGGCATATCGGCATCATTTTTCATATCGGGCCAATGCCGATATTTACATTTAAAGGGGACCTATTATGCAAAATTCACTTTTGCATGGTGTTTGGACATAAATGTGTGTTTGGCAGTGTGTGTACACAACCACCCTATAATGATAAAAATCCACCCACTCCTTTTTTTTTAATCCTCATAAATCATAAGCAGAGTCTCCCAACTACCTGTTTTCAATATTGGTGCTAATGTGACGTCACATTAGCCACAAGCCCCGCCCACCAATGTTGACAGACTGCCGTTTTAACATAGAACCGCCCTGAGCAAGTTCACAGCGAGTTGTACACAGTAGAGGTCTTCACGGGTCTACTTGGATCCAAAAACCCGAGGTCCGACCCGAGACCCGAGCGGGTTCGGATCCAAAACTTCTCCGAGTGCCTCGGACACGGGTCGGGTTCGGTATTAGCAGCCTCGGGTAATTAAAATAAATCTGCTTTTCCCCAATGGACCCAAATTCTTTTAAGCTTTCGCGGATGCGTAGCCTACTTGTGCGTTCATGTTAAGTTAATTTTTGATAAACGCACGTAAAGAAAGGAACATACGTTTGTAACCTCATAAATCCATCTTATAGATATGAGATCCATCATTACGCTGTGTATCAATGCAAGGCTTTTCTTTTGTGTGTGCAGAAGCCCTTCACCGGAGACGAGGTAAATAACGTTGCTGACAAAACTAGCAAATCCATGATTTATTAACCTATCGATTACATTTTTCTGACACTATCACATTTATAGGCTATTTCAAATCCACAAGCCAAACTCAGAAATAACATGTATCCATCAGGCAGGCAAATATATAAAGTAATAGGCTAATAAATAAGTAAATAAACTGAATGAAAGTAATGGAGTAGCAGCCAAATCAATCAGCAGGACCTCGGGATTTTTCCGGACCGATGCGGGGCAGGCTGTGCACACCTCAATGCCGTTTACGTTCGGGTCCAGTCGGGTCGGGTCGGACTCGGGTCTAATTTCATCGGGTCTGTCTCGGGTCGGGTTTATCTTTTAAAAAAATGATTTATGCACGTCGGGTTCGGGTAAGAAGTGATTCGGGTCGAGTCGGGTCGGGTATGGATTTTAGGACCCGAGAAGACCTCTAGTACACAGTCCACCATGGCTGCACTGACGAGAATGTCTCCCAAGTGTTTTAGGTGTTCTGTAGCTCTCCCCATTTACTCCCGAAATCTGAGCCGCTGAAGACGAGGTGGATTCATTTTGTTTTCGAAGAAAATGCTCCGAAATTCGGACTTTTTACACCGGACTGCTTTGTGAATGAGGGTCAGTATCAGTCGTGTAGCTACGGGCCCGGGCCCACCCACTTTCATCTGTGGCCCACCCAATGAGAAGTTGGTAATTTTCCAAATGGATGTAACTTATTAAACGATACTAATAAACATCTTATTTCACTGTAACTTTATATATGTATTAAAAAATATTAAATGCTTGTTTTCATGGTCAATTACAGGTCGTTAGTTTCCCCTCTTCCTATAGGTGCATCACGCTTGTCAAAATGATGATTCGTCCGTTTCTGTTAGTCCCACCCACAATGTTATGTTTACGACGTAAGGATATAATAGTAAAATGCGCACGTTTGTGAAGTTAAAGGGATACTCCACCCCAAAATGAAAATGTTGTCGTTTTTCACTTACCCCCATGTCGTTACGAACACGTAAAAGCTTCGTTAGTCTTCAGAACACAATTAAAGATATTTTGGATGAAAACCGGGAGGCTTGTGACTGTCCCATTGACTGCCAAGTAAATTGCACTGTCAAGGTCCATAAAAGTATGAAAAGCATCGCCAGAATACTCCATCTGCCATCAGTGGTTCAATCATAATGTTATGAAGCGACGAGAATACTTTTTGTATGGAAATAAAACAAAAATAACGACTTTATTAAAAAATTAGGCACAGTAACGTCTCTGATCAACTGATCAACAATCGCAGGTACAAGCTACTAACAAAGTGTATCATGAACAATTATTCGATCATTCAATTATTATTATTACTATTAAATTGAACAATTGCAGATAGCAGCTAAAAGTTGCTAAATTTATCAACAAAATTGCTAAGTTGCAACACTGCCTGAAAGAGCGTCTTGTCTCTCTGTAAGGCTAATAAAGCTATCATTGTCTGTGTGTTTTCACTGATGCTGCCAGAATGATCGTGAATAGGAATGTGGGAGTTAAAATTGCATATGAAAGCAATGTGAGTCGACCGCTGGAATTATTTGAGCTCATAATCACAAGTGGGGCTTATAAAGTTTGTGACAGCATGCGATGGCACCATGAGTTATTTTTATTGCACCGTGCTCCCGTCTGTGTAATTCATAAAGTGCTTTTTTTATGCACAGTACAATCAGATGACTGACTTGTAAACCGAGTGCGTTTTCTGTAAAGATAACAGGCTTGTATTAATAGGGGAGTGTTTATTTGCAAAGGCTAGCACCGGTATAGAGACAGAGCGCACTTAGGCCACTATATATATATATATATATATATATATTCTGGCTTCATCTGCTTGCCTGTACAAAATACACATAATCAATAATTGCCTGGAGCTTGAGCTCTTGATGCTCCGCCCTCTTCTCCGGGAGCACCAGCTCATTTGCATTTAAAGGGAAAGACACGAAAATGGCGCGCTTTGGCTCATACCCTAAAAGTGGCAATTTTAATAAGCTATAAAAAAATATCTGTAAGGTATTTTGAGCTAAAACTTCACATACACACTCTGTGGACATCAGAGACTTATTATACATCTTGTAAAAAGGGGCATAATAGGTCACCTTTAAAGCCATTATTAGCTGATAACGCTCCGATAATATTGTGCATCCCTAAAAGCAACCGAAGCTAAATCAGCAGGAACGGACCTTGATGCACAGAGACTGATGACAGCGCAGCATCTGCAGCAGCTCAGACTCATCCGTCTCCAGCAGCATCTCCGTGATCTGATTCGCCAGCGGCCCGACCGCGTCCTGCACCAGCGGGAAGAGACTGAGACCTGCGGATCAAACTACATCAGACGAGAGCTGGACCAGATCCACAGGACACAATAATACAGGAGTGAACTTGCCCAGCATCTGCTTGTGGTTTTCTGCTGAGCTGGACACGGATGAGCTCAGAGTCTCCTGGAGCTGAACAAGCACAAGAAACCACACCAAACCATTATAATGACTATTACACAGCGCGCAAACATACAAGAATCCACAGGTATACAGTAATAAATCAGCAGCTGTAAAGGCCCGTTCACACCAAGCATGATAACTATAAAGATAACGATAAAGATATAGTTCTCAATATTAAAGAACAGCAGAGTCCACACCACAACTATAACGATAAAGCCACAGAGAAACGATATCGTTGAAATCACTTCCAGAATGATTTTTTCCAGCTGATGAACGATACAAACATTGACAGCCAATCAGAATCAATCCTGCTGTAACGAGCTGGAGTAAGCGAGCAGGAGAGAGCAGAGAGAGCGATATCGTTAAACGACGATATCGTCGCGTGTTAGTGCTAGTGCGAACGATTAATCACATCCAAAATAAAAGTTTTTGTTTTCATAATATATGTGTGTGTGCTGTATATTTATTATGTATATATAAATACACACACATGCATGTACGTATATATTTAAGAAAAATATGTTATGTTTATATATTAAATGTATTTATATATCAAATAAATTATATAAATATAAACGTAAATATTTTCAAAATATATATTGAATGTGTTTGTATTTATATAAACATAATAAATATACACAGCACACACACGTATATTATGTAAACAAACTTTTATTTTGGATGCGATTAATCGCGATTAATCGTTTGACAGCACTACTTTATAATTATCGTTCTTGGTGTGAACGCGGCTTTAGTCAGTATGTTTCCATCCACCTATTTTTATGTGCATTTTGGAATATCGCAAAAAAAATAAACTTTGGATGGAAACGCCAAGATGTGCATAAATTAAAAAAATGTGCATAAAAACTAATGCGCACAACTGAGTATGATTTTTTATCCGATAAGGAAAAAATGCACATAAACTACGATAAAAACACATTTACTGAATAAATTCCACCATGTGCATCATGAGACGGATAAATTGACTAAACAGCGGACCGATCTCGTTCACAGCTTCTATATGTTGTTATGATCATTCTGAGCAAAGTCTGTCATCAGAGTATTTCTGTATAAGTGTCTTCCACGACTGCGTTTCCAAACAGCAGCATCCACCTCTGAAAGCTATGAGTGCATTTATTGTGTTTCGTCTGGTGCAATAAATGATCCTATATGAAAATGATTATATTAAGTGGCTTCTCCTACATTTCTTAGCTAGAGGCAGTTTATCAGAAAGTGACGATTTTGTTCTCTTTGAGTCGTTGTGCTTTATTCGCAAATGTTTTATGCGATATTCCAGTTTTGCGCATAGGTTAAATTGGAATCTTTGGATGTAAACATAGCTGGTGAGTGCTCAGTGAGAGACGTGCACCTGTTGAACAGCCCACTGCTGCTGCGGTTCACTTGTGAACTCATGATGATTGTGAACTTCAGGAGCGTAGATGTGCTGCGGCGACCAGAGACTGTGATTCACTGCAAGAGAGAGATGATGAAGAAAAGCTCTTGATGACACATCTCTGTCACGGTATACTTATGGAGCCAGGAGGCGAGGAACTTCTGCCAAACACATACTTTATTTATAAAACACAGCGAACCGCAGGAGACACACCATCCACACACCTAATGACGTTAAGACTGGACACAGAGGCAGGGAAACACAGGGCTTTTAAAGGGGAGACTAAACTAGATAATTAATAACACAGGGCTGGGGACTAATTAACTAATGATGAGGAAACGAGGACAGGAACAGGAACTAACCAAATATGGGCACGAGAGGAGGGGACACACAAGACATGGAGAGACACAGTCTGACAATCACAGCCTTTTTTCTTTTTTTTAAAAATGTGTTTTATTTTGACTTTTTATTTTTAAAATGATTTATTTAAATTTCACATTTTTATGCTTTAATAATCTTTCAGTATATTTTATTTTAACTTTTAATTTTAATTTCACATTTTCATGATTTTATTACTTTTAGTACATTTTATTTTGACTATTTAAAAATTATTTTCATTTCACATTATGATTTAATTTTAGTATTTAGATTTAATTATTTATTTTAAATTCATTTTTATGCATTTTAGTGTTTTCATTGTTTTTACTTAAACTATTTATTTATTCTAATTTTATATTTCTGTGATTTAATTTTTAGTACGTTTTTAATTTCACTTGGTTTTATTTAAAGTTATTTTAATTTCATGTTTGTATGATTTAATTTTTAATGTTTTTATTTAATTAAATTTTAGTGTTTTATTTTGATTGTTTTTATTTAAAAAATAATTATTTTACTTTGACATTTTTATTATTTGATTAATTTTATTACGTTTTGTTTTGGCTGTTTTCATTTTAAAATTGTTTTTATTTTTACATTGTTATGAATGAATTTAAATAAGTGGTTTATTGTATCAATTGCTTTTATTTTAAAATTATTTATTAAAATTTTAAATCTGCTCTTTTGTTGATTTTGAAGTCGCTTTGGATCTGCTAAATGACTAAATGTAAATTTGACATTTTTATGATGTTATCAATTTTAGTGTTTTATTTTTATTGTTTGTCTTTAGAAACTATTTATTTGTTTATTTATTTAATTTAAATTTTTATGAATTAAATAAATAAAACATCTCTATTATTTAAAGGGACAGTTCACCCAAAAATGACAATTTTGTCATCATTTAATCACTCTCCTGTTATTCAAAACCATGGTTCATCTTCAATTCATATGGATTTGCATTATATTTTTAAAGTTTTGGTTACCTGGACCTTACAAGGAGGGACAGAAATCGCTCTGGTTTCATTAAAAACATCTTCATTTGTGTTTGGACAATTAACCAAAGTATTTTGTGGTGAACTATCCCTTTAAGAAGCTCCGCTCACCCTGAGGACTGATGCATTGAGAGCTGTGCTGAGGCTGGGTGATGCTGTATGAAGAGAGATTCTGCACCTGTGAAATAATAACAGCTCGTCACCTGTGTTTCTCTGTATCAGTCTGAGGATGATCAGACAGTGTGATGTGAATCTGGACCTGCTGCTGGCGTCTCATCATGTGTTGGTGGATGAGCAGAGCCTGGCGCTCCTTCTTTCTCTGGGCCAGAGCCACATATATGGGCTTGGAGTCGATGATACGACAGTTCATCTCAGTGATGGCTCTGGTGGCTTCTTCAGGAGACGAGAAGCAGACGAATCCGAAGCCTCGGCTGCGGCCGCCGTCTGTCATCACCTGAACGGGAAAAAAAAACTCTGGATCTTCGCATTTACTGGGTTACAATTAAATAAATACACAATTTATGAACCATAAAAAACAATGGCAGACTCATTTCTACCTTAGCGCTGGTGATGTTCCCGTACGGAGAGAACTCTCTGAGCAGCCGCTCGCTGTCCACGCTGTCGCTCAGATTCTTCACGTACAGATTCACGCCCTGCCAGGACGATCAAAACACGTTCACAAGAACGATAACTGTAACAATAACTACAATGATAACTATAACAGTAACTACAATGATAACTTTCAATATAACTATAGTGGTAACTATAAAGGCCCGTTCACACCAAGGACGATAACTATAAAGATAACGATAAAAATATAGTTCTAAAAATCGTTCTCAATATTAAAGAACAGCAGAGTCCACACCACAACTATAACGATAAAGCCACAGAGAAACGATATCGTTGGAATCACTTCCAGAACGATTTTTCCAGCTGATGAACGATACAAACATTGACAGCCAATCAGAATCAATCCTGCTATAACGAGCTCGAGAATTTAAAGCAGCAGACGAGCGTGAGCTTAGAATATCGTTCGCTGGTGTGGACGCTAATATCGTTATCTTTATAGTTATCGTTCTTGGTGTGAACGGAGCTTAACCATTAATATAACTCAAACAAAAGCTATAACGATAACTGTAATAACTATAATAGTAACTATAACAATAACAACAACTATAACGATAACTATAACAATAGCAGTAACTATAACAATAAGTATACCACTATACCGATAACTAACAATAACTATAACAATAAGTATACCACTATACCGATAACTAACAATAACTATAACAATAAGTATACCACTATACCGATAACTAACAATAACTATAACAATAAGTATACCACTATACCGATAACTATAACAATAACTATAACAATAAGTATACCACTATACCGATAACTAACAATAACTATAACAATAAGTATACCACTATACCGATAACTAACAATAACTATAACAATAAGTATACCACTATACCGATAACTAACAATAACTATAACAATAAGTATACCACTATACCGATAACTAACAATAACTATAACAATAAGTATACCACTATACCGATAACTAACAATAACTATAACAATAAGTATACCACTATACCGATAACTAACAATAACTATAACAATAAGTATACCACTATACCGATAACTAACAATAACTATAACAATAAGTATACCACTATACCGATAACTAACAATAACTATAACAATAAGTATACCACTATACCGATAACTAACAATAACTATAACAATAAGTATACCACTATACCGATAACTAACAATAACTATAACAATAAGTATACCACTATACCAATAACTAACAATAACTATAACAATAAGTATACCACTATACCGATAACTAACAATAACTATAACAATAAGTATACCACTATACCGATAACTAACAATAACTATAACAATAAGTATACCACTATACCGATAACTAACAATAACTATAACAATAAGTATACCACTATACCGATAACTAACAATAACTATAACAATAAGTATACCACTATACCAATAACTAACAATAACTATAACAATAAGTATACCACTATACCGATAACTAACAATAACTATAACAATAAGTATACCACTATACCGATAACTAACAATAACTATAACAATAAGTATACCACTATACCGATAACTAACAATAACTATAACAATAAGTATACCACTATACCGATAACTAACAATAACTATAACAATAAGTATACCACTATACCGATAACTAACAATAACTATAACAATAAGTATACCACTATACCGATAACTAACAATAACTATAACAATAAGTATACCACTATACCGATAACTAACAATAACTATAACAATAAGTATACCACTATACCGATAACTAACAATAACTATAACAATAAGTATACCACTATACCGATAACTAACAATAACTATAACAATAAGTATACCACTATACCGATAACTAACAATAACTATAACAATAAGTATACCACTATACCGATAACTAACAATAACTATAACAATAAGTATACCACTATACCGATAACTAACAATAACTATAACAATAAGTATACCACTATACCGATAACTATAACAATAACTATAACAATAAGTATACCACTATACCGATAACTAACAATAACTATAACAATAAGTATACCACTATACCGATAACTAACAATAACTATAACAATAAGTATACCACTATACCTAACTAACAATAACTATAACAATAAGTATACCACTATACCGATAACTAACAATAACTATAACAATAAGTATACCACTATAATAACTATAACAATAAGTAACCTAACAATAACTATAACGATAGCAATAACTATAACAATAAGTATACCACTATAACCTAACTATAACTATAACAATAACTATAACACTATAAGATAACTATACAATAACTATAACAATAAGTATACCAATAACTATAACAATAACTATAACAATAAGTATACCACTATAACAATAAGTATAACTATAACAATAACTATAACAATAAGTATACCACCAATAACTAAAATAATAACCATAACGATAACTAAAACAACATCAGCGATAACAATAACTACAATGATAACTATAACAAAAACTATAATATGAGAACTAACAATAACCATAACAATAACTTGTATAACTCAATAACCGATAACTCAATCCTCACAACTACACAGCTGAGGTCAGATGAGTCAGATCTCACCAGGAGAAAGTCCAGTGTCAATAGAGTAGGACACCAAGCAGCTTTCTGTCGGTCGACACGGTGAACCTGATGAGAAATCTTTGGCCCTCATGCGAAATTTCCTAATGCAGATTTCTCATCGGGTTCACTGCATCGACCGACAGAAAGCTGCTTGGTGATAAAGTCCTACTCTATTGACACTGGACTTTCTCCTGGTGAGATCTGACTCATCTGACCTCAGCTGTGTAGTTGTGAGGATTGAAGTGCATGAGTGTGTGATACCTGACAGCGTATGATGCGCTCCTGCTGGATCTGCTCAAAGCGTCGCTTCAGCTCGGCCTGTCGCTCTCGTCTCTTCTGAGCGCGGCCCACAAACACCCTTCTGCCGCTCAGATCCGTCCGGTTCAGCTCCTCCACCGCCTTCCGGTTACAGCACACAACATATACAACTAGTCAGGTTACGTGCCATCATTTATTTCTGAATGACCATTGTCACTCTCTCACTATTCACTTCACACTAAAAATTACGAACACCTGAGAAGAGATGATGCAAACACTCAGACAACATACAAAACTACCAAACTTTGCTATAAGTTTAATCACAACATATAATCATTGCTGTTAATCAGTGTTCACTGTCTGTTTGATTACATGTCATTAACTAACTGCTTGATTTTTACTGTACATTTCTGCCATATGGACATCAACTTGACATAGAATACAAATATAATGTAGAAATACAAGAAGAAATGACCTTTAAACTAGAGGTCTGTGTGAGATACATCTGCATGAAAGACCATAAACATGACAGGAAAAGTTAGAGTAACAATTCATTTACATCTTCTATATCTGAAAACATACATATATGGCATTTTATCTCAATTTTGACCTTTTAAGGCTAGAGGTGAATAGGGTAAAAAAATAACTAATAGTTATCGCCTTACTTACCTAGTTCATTGATGACTTTGATAATTCCCCCAAAAAAATTGTATTACAAGTTTTCTAAATTGCTAGGTTTAAATATGCATATTATTAATGAATTATGCGCTAATTTGCATGAAGTCAGTTTCAAAATTCTGGTTTAATTTTTTTTTGACATATTAGTTGACTCTAATATGTAAAAAAAATGAAACAAGAATTTTTAAATGTTTTTACAGAGGGAATTTTGGGTATCTTATTGTGTCACTCCATAATTCAGAAAATACTTAGAACAGACAGAAAACAATATATTTTAACAATTTTTTGGAGACTAAAATGTTGTATATAATCAAACAAATTATATCTGAACAAATCCCTCTGTAAAAACCTTCAGGATATAGACTATAGGAATAAAAATGTAAAGTTTGGTGAGTGTAAGTGCTGCTGAAGAGGAGATTTATGGCTCATTTTGAGAATACAGCCTTTAGAAATATGTATTGTAATTGAAATCTATTGACACAAATAAATAAAGTGCTATAAAAGAAACAGTTATCAGTGTCTTTAGGATGTTTTCGTTCCACTAGTCTGAAAAAACACTTTATGAAAAACCAAAAAGCCCCAAATCTCAAACTTGACAGGTGCATGAAACACTGTGTGTGCCTGCAGTGTGTCCCCTTCAGTAGTAATTATAACAACAACAAAAATCGGCTTTTTATGTCATGTTATGATTTTATGATTTACCAAATATTTTGATAAGAAACAGGCTTCCATAAATACAATCTTAGATTTTGATTACTTTTTTTGTGTTGTAATACATAATTATATTGATATAATAAATTTTCATAGTAAAATATATATTTTTTTAACTAAAACTGATTTTTTTCATTTTTATTATATAGACATATTACAAAAAAACTAATAATTAAAATGACAGAAAACACAATAAAATTACTAAAACCTTCAAATTAAATTGAAAACTATAAATATAAAATAAAAACAAATTGAAAAATATTAATAATTATTAGTAATTCAAACTATTTTGTATTAATTTAAAACATTCAATAATACTAAAACAATACTGCATAATGCAAAACTGTATAATATTTGTGTCCCTGGAGCACAAAAGCAGTCATAAGTAACACAGGTATATTTGTAGCAATAGACAACAATACATTGTATGGTCAAAATTATACATTTTTCTTTTATGCCAAAAATCATTAGGATATTAAGATCATGTTCCATGAAGATATTTAGTAAATTTCCTACCGTAAATATATCAAAACTTAATTTTTGATTAGTAATATGCATTGCTAAGAACTTCATTTGAACAACTTTAAAGATGATTTTCTCAATATTTAGATTTTTTTGCACCCTCAGATTCCAGATTTTCAAATATTGTCCTATCATAACAAACCATACATCAATGGAAATATTATTTATTCAGCTTTCAGATGATGCATAAATCTCAATTTCAAGAAATTGACCCTTATGACTGGTTTTGTGCTCCAGGGTCACATATAGTACTTAATTTGGGATGCAACATATGAGAGCCTCACTGCGTTTTTATTGGCAAAAAAAAAAACGGCATTAATATCAGAAAAAAAGATTTTTCTGAATATTTAAAACCTGAAAATTACTGCCTAGTATCCTTTGATGCACATAATATTCCACAGTCTTCTGCTTTCATTCAGAATCACACACTTCACCTTCACATCACTCACCCGTCTGGCATCGCTGTGACTCTCAAAGCTGGCGAAACCGAAGCCTCTGGAGGTTCCCTTCTCATCCGTCATGACCCGAACGCTCAGAGTCGGGCCTCGCATACAAACAACAGACGCAATAAAACAAGAGAGAAACCTTTCATTTCAACCACATCCACAAAACAAACAAACACTCACCGAATTTACTGAATATCTCCGTCAGCATCTCGTCATCCACATCCGTCCCAAAGTTCTTGATGAAGATGTTTGTGAACTCTTTGTTTCTCGCCTGCATTTCAGCCTCACGCTCCTTTTGAGACTTGAAGTGTCCCACGAACCTGGAAGATGCGACGTGTGAAACTAACAAAGCACTATTCTGGCCTTTAAACATGTAGACGAGTTTGTTTCTTCATGGGAACAGATTTTTTCCTCTGCAGTGAATGGGTGCCGTCAGAATGAGAGTCCAAACAGCTGATAAAAACATCACACTGTAAAAAAAAATCCTGTAAAATTTACAGTAAAAAAACAGCAGCTGTGGTTGCCAGAATTTTACCGTAAAAAAATACAGTAACAACATTTTAGGTTTTACGGATGTATCTTAAATTTACATTTTAAAACCGTAACTTCATCAACTGATACAATGTTAATATACCAACCTTTAGATGTACTGAAATCTATTTATAACCTTTGCAATACACTGATATCCATCAAAAGCAGGTGTTGATGAGAGTCACATGATGAACCAAAGCCAATCACAAGCAGCTTATTAACATATATAGAAGAAGCACAGCGTCATTCACACAAACACTAAACACCATCATGATGACACATGAAACTGAAATAATGCACTAAACATTAATTTAACAACATTAGATGTAACATACAACCCTACTGTACAGAACTGATCAGAAAAAACTAAGAAGAAACATATTTCATTTAAAAACCTCAAATGTGAAATGTAACGCAGGGAATTCTGGGAATGTCAATTTACGGTTATTTACTATTCCTTTTCACTTCCAAAAACGGTATACTACCGTAAAATCATGTAAATTAAATGTCCAATACAGTGTTTCACCGTATATAGTAGGGGAACTTACTGTTAACCATTTAACAGGTTTTTACTGTAGCATTTTTACAGTCTTTTACCGTTAAAATCAAAGTCATTTAATACAGTGCACAATAATCCACAAACATCCATAACTCTTCCTCAGTGAAAAAGTGCATCTGCTGTTGTCTCTCACATCAAAATCCAGACACATATTAGTTTAGAGCAGTTTTGTCTTGTAAACGCTGCTTGATCTGATGCAGATTTCTCTCCTGATTCAGACCAGAACACTTTTTCACTGGAGGAAGAGTTATTAGCAGGGCCGTATTTACGCACAGGCATTCTAGGCACGTGCCTATGCTCGCTCGTCCAGGGGGGCCCAAACACAATGAAGAGATACTCTTTTTTGTTATACTATGGGCTATCTACAACAGTAAAAGAACCAAAACCACAGAAGACATTGAGCAAATAAATATAACAAACAATAGGGTAAAAAATGACAAACTGTTTCCATGTCTTCCACCTTTTTTTCTGTACGGAAATCACGCTTTCTTTCTTTCTCCCGTTCTCTCTCAACAGACGCACACACACAGTACAGACACGCATCGCGCACACACGCGGAGACGCACAGAAACTTGTCATCGCTGCCCCGCGAATTTATCAATAAAATAGTTTGGCAGCTGTAGCGAGGTTCTTGAAGCAGTTCAACTTAAAGATTTGCTATTAGTAGACGCTGCTGCTGAACACTGCTAAGAGACGCACAGACGCAGGTATTCACACGCACTTAATATCTCTCTCTCTCTCTCTCTCTCTCTCTCTCTCTCTCTAATAACTGTATTAGCTGCATATCAATGTCTCAAGCCTCTGTTATTAGCTCTAAAATGACGTTTTGGAATTTGCAAAAGGTTTGGGATGAGGTGCGTATTAGTTCAACACACACGAGATTTCAGGACGAAAACATGGAAAAAATAAAAAAGGTAATTGCGACCTTTTGAGTTTATATCTCACAATTCTGAGGGGAAAAAGTCAGAATTGTGAGATAAAGAGTCGCAGTAACCTTTTTTTATTTTTGTATTCAGTGGCAGAAACGGGCTTCCATAGAAACATGTCAAATGTCATGAAACAAATCATCTGAACAATGTCTCGATGTGTGATTGTGACTCCAGGCTGTTAAAATTATTAGAGAAATAATGCACTCCTGAAGTGGTTATGTGGTCTATTAATGGAATGTCTTTCTCAGTTCTCAAACATATTAAGAACTACAATTGATTTTTATTGACTGAACATAAGCGCTTATTGTGATAGAAAACACTGTAACAGTTTCCACTGATTAAGAATATTTTTGTTTGCTTGGGTGGTAATATTAGGCCTATTATATCATATTAATAGGGAAGGGGTGCCCAAAAAATAGTTTTGCCTATGTCACGAAAAGAGGTAAATCCGGCCCTGGTTATTATGGATTATGGACTCTATGGTATTTGAGTTAAAAACATCTTAATGCTGGATTTGTTTCAGCTTTTGTCTTCTCCAGATGTTAACTGATGGACTGGAGTGGTGTGGATTATTGTGATGTTTTTATCAGACTCTCATTCTGACGGCACCCATTCACTGCAGAGCATCCATTGCTGAGACACTGATGCAGAGACACATTTCTACAAACCTGATGAAGACACAAACTCATCCTGATCTCTGACGTGTGAACTATTTCTTTAAGTTTC
>CM049850.1:34964032-34974032 GCA_027422415.1 Schizothorax lantsangensis | reverse complement strand
AGCCCCTCCTCCTCAGACTTGACGCACGCGCAGGATGCCAGATTAACGACACCAACAGGAACGAGCGCACATGACAATGAATTAAATTAAATACGCTGTGTTTTCCGGCAACTGGCAACCCGGGGTGCCGAAATACAATTGGGTAAACTGGCAGTGGGCGGGTTTCACAAACCATAACAAACACAGACATTCGGGCCGGAACCGCACATTTTCAAAGAAGAATAACTGACTGTAGCATTGTTTTTCAGATAAACAAGTATGTTAACTTAACATGTTTCCTAAATATCTGCAAGCATATTATGGTATTTTTATGCTTTAGTAGAGTCAAAATCCTACATACAGCACCTTTAACTAAAACCAAAACCATAAAAAACAAACATGATCTGAACTAAAATAAAATATATTTTAAAAAAAAACTTTAATTTTTTTAAGCTAAATGTCTAATTTTCATTGAACATATCTAAAATAAAAAATAAATAAACATTTAAAACAAATAAATGAATAAATAATTAAAAAACAAACCAACAAAATTACTAAAACTTTACAAAAACAAAACGGAAAATATAAAACAAAAATTATTTAAATATTAATGTTAATATTATATTTAATACTAATTAATATTAATATTTTCATTTAGTTTAACTTAATGTAATAAAATAACTAAAACTGAAATAAAAAAAACTATATATATATATAAAAACAAAACAATAAAATGTAAAATGACAAAAAACCCACAATAATATTACTAATTTATAATAAAATTGAAAATGGAAAAAAACAAAAATAAAAACTTATTCAAAATATCTAAAAAAAATAAATAAAAAAAACTACACCAGTCTTTTTTAATGTCACTAAAGCAACACTGCATGACATGCAAGTAAACAGATAAACTCTCTCATCTTTTTTTAGTAAGTGTTTTATTAAGATTTTATTTGAACTATTTTTTAATTATTTATATACATAGGGTTGATATAAGATTACACTGTGATTAATTCGTCATATACTGCAATTGCATTTGAAAATGTCTCAAAAAAATGTTACAATATAAATATTTATGTCTTAAATTATTCACTGTTCAAACATCTAAACCCTCAAGCTTTTATTTGAGTGTAATATTGCTGAAATGCTGGTTATAATGTGAATGTGAATATGTGATATTGAGCGCATGCAGAGACGGAGCTCATGATAGGAGTCGCTCTGGAGTCACGCGGTCATGTTTGTGCTCACCGGTGTAGTAGGCCAGTCTCTGGTGGTCCAGATCGAAGATGAACCACCTCCTCCTCCAGGTCTTCACTCGTCCTCCGCGTTTGGTCAGAAAGCCGCCGCACCTCCGCGGAGACAGATTGACCCCCATACAGCCCGTCACGTTATGACCCAGAGACTCCACGTGAGCCCGCAGGTCAAAGTTCACCGTCAGAGACAGCGGGGTGCCCTGCTGAACGAGAGAAACACATTTACATTACATTTAGTCATTTAGCAGATGCTATTATCCAAATGAGGACAATAGAATCAATCAAAATCAAGAAAAGAGCAATGATATGCAAGCGCTATAACAAGTCTCGGTTAGCTTAACTGTCACGCTGGTTTTTGATTCTGGTTTAGGTTTTCATGTCTTTTATTTTGATATTTAGCCATGATTTCATGTTCCTGTCATGTGATTCCCTTGATCCTCATTTATTCCTGCCTTGTGTACGTGTCATGTTGTGATTGGTTGTTTTAGTCATGTGTCTTGGTATTTATTTATTTATAGCCCCCATGTTTCCATTGTCTCTTGTCAAGTATTGTCTCTGTAACCTCTGTTGGTGAGCTCTTGTTTTTGTTCAAGCCAAGTCTGTTCATGCCATGCCATGCCAAGTCAAGTCTATTTCAACTCAAGTCAAGTCAAGTCTATTTCAAGTCAGGTCAAGTCTATTTCAAGTCAAGTCAAGTCTATTTCAAGTCAGGTCAAGTCAAGTCTATTTCAAGTCAGGTCAAGTCAAGTCTATTTCAAGTCAGGTCAAGTCTATTTCAAGTCAAGTCAAGTCTATTTCAAGTCAGGTCAAGTCAAGTCAGGTCAAGTCTATTTCAAGTCAAGTCAAGTCTATTTCAAGTCAAGTCAAGTCTATTTCAAGTCAAGTGAATTCAAGTCAAGTCTATTTCAAGTCAAGTAAAATCAAGTCTATTTCAAGTCAAGTCAAGTCTATTTCAAGTCAAATCAAGTCTATTTCAAGTCAAGTCAAGTCTATTTCAAGTCAAGTCAAGTCTATTTCAAGTCAAGTGAATTCAAGTCAAGTCTATTTCAAGTCAAGTCAAATCAAGTCTATTTCAAGTCAAGTCAAGTCTATTTCAAGTCAAATCAAGTCTATTTCAAGTCAAGTCAAGTCTATTTCAAGTCAAGTCAAGTCTATTTCAAGTCAAGTGAATTCAAGTCAAGTCAAATCAAGTCTATTTCAAGTCAGGTCAAGTCTATTTCAAGTCAAATCAAGTCTATTTCAAGTCAAGTGAATTCAAGTCAAGTCTATTTCAAGTCAAGTCAAATCAAGTCTATTTCAAGTCAAGTCAAGTCTATTTCAAGTCAGGTCAAGTCTATTTCAAGTCAAGTCAAGTCTATTTCAAGTCAAGTCAAGTCTATTTCAAGTCAAGTCTATTTAAATTAAATTAAAGTTAAGTCAAGTCTATTTCAAGTCAAGTCAAGTCTATTTCAAGTCAAATCAAGTCTATTTCAAGTCAAGTCAATTCAAGTCAAGTCTATTTCAAGTCAAATCAAGTCTATTTCAAGTCAAGTCTATTTAAATTCAATTAAAGTTAAGTCAAGTCTATTTCAAGTCAAGTCAAGTCTATTTCAAGTCAAATCAAGTCTATTTCAAGTCAAGTCAAGTCTATTTCAAGTCAAGTCAAGTCTATTTAAATTCAATTAAAGTTAAGTCAAGTCTATTTCAAGTCAAGTCAAGTCTATTTCAAGTCAAAACAAGTCTATTTCAAGTCAAGTCTATTTCGAGTCAAGTCTATTTCAAGTCAAAACAAGTCTATTTCAAGTCAAGTCAATTCAAATCAAGTCTATTTCAAGTCAAGTCAAGTCAAGTCAAATCTATTTCAAGTCAAGTCTTTGTTTATTGTTTGCTCACTTTTTGGAGTTAAATAAAGCTGCACTTGGGTTCTCACTACGCTCGTCTCCAGTGGACTCATGACACTAATGCAGTACATGTAGCAATGTTTTTATTTTAATTTTTGTTAATTATATAATAGAAAAAAAGAAACAAATACATAGAATAGAAAAAGAATAGAGAAAGCTAGTGATAGAGGTCTTTTTTATAGAAAACAAACAGTTAGAAAACAAATAGAGTGCAAGTCTTAAAGCGTCATGTTTTTGTTTTAAAGAAGACAGATAGATAAAATAAAATTAGAATAGAGAGTGCTAGACTTAAAGGGTCAAATACAGATGGAAGAGATGTGTTTTTAGCTGATTCTTGAAGATGGTTAAGGACTCAGCTGCTCAGATTGAGTTGAGCAGGTCACCAGGTGGGAACAGTTAATGTAAAAGTCCGTGAAAGAGACTTTGTGCCTCTTTGGGATGAACACTAATGCGTCGTTCACTTGCAGAACACAAGCTTCTAGAGGTCTGAAGTAATGAATTTAGGTAAAGGGTGCAGAGCCAGTGGTGGGTTTGTAGGCAAACATTAATGCCTTGAATTTTATGCGAGCAGCTATTGGTAGCCAGTGCAAATTGATGAACAGAGGTGTGACGTGCGTTCTTTTCAGCTCATTAAAAATTAATCTTGCAGCCGCATTCTGTATTAATTATAAAGGTTTGATAGAACTGGCTGGAAGAACAAGAGCTTGAACACCTGATGTTGAACACAAGAACACAAAAACACAAGCACAATCACAATACAAAGCTAAAACAACGTCAGATTCAGTTAAACTGATGGAAACAGTCAACAGTTTCTGTGCCGATTTTGCCAAAATGGATTTAAAAATGGTCAAATCAAATGTTCATATCACACTCTTATTAACTCAAAGCATCAATAAATCAGCCAAATGAAAGAAATTGAAAGAAAACTGTAATATTCAGTTATATTATTGATTTGACTACACTGATACGATCAGATGAGAACAAAACCTGAACTGAATTGATCTGAATAATGACTCTATTGTCTCCTGTAGAGCCGCTTTACAGCTTAAACTGAGTTTGTTTCATAATTGATGGATTTGACATCAACACTGTTATTTTCCTGTTTATTACCGTGAAGCGCTATAGAAATAAATGTGACTTGACTTGAAAAACATCATATGACTTTAGACTGTGAGTATAGTGCATGATTCATATGGACTTTGAGTTTGACAGTATAAATCCCTAAACAGTTTCATTATATGTAAAAACAACACAAGGTCAGTCATTCTGCCTCACGTCAACATATGTTTCATGAAAGTAAAAATACAAGGGTGAGTAAATGATGTCTATGATGATGCAAATTAGCTGAAAATGTGTCGCTGCATCAGTGTCTCAGCAATGGATGCTCTGCAGTGAATGGGTGCCGTCAGAATGAGAGTCTGATAAAAACATCACAATAATCCACACCACTCCAGTCCATCAGTTAACATCTGGAGAAGACAAAAGCTGAAACAAATCCAGCATTAAGATGTTTTTAACTCAAATACCATAAAGTCTATAATCCATAATAACTCTTCCTCCAGTGAAAAAGTGTTCTGGTCTGAATCAGGAGAGAAATCTGCATCAGATCAAGCAGCGTTTACAAGACAAAACAGCTCTAAACTAATATGTGGCTGGATTTTGATGATGAGAGACAACAGGAGATGCACTTTTTCACTGGAGGAAGAGTTATTATGGATTATGGACTCTATGGTATTTGAGTTAAAAACATCTTAATGCTGGATTTGTTTCAGCTTTTGTCTTCTCCAGATGTTAACTGATGGACTGGAGTGGTGTGGATTACTTGTGATGTTTTTATCAGACTCTCATTCTGACGGCACCCATTCACTGCAGAGCATCCATTGCTGAGACACTGATGCAGAGACACATTTCTACAAACCTGATGAAGAAACAAACTCATCCTAATCTCGGATGAACTGAGGGTGAGCACATTTTCATTATTTGGTGAACTGTTTCTTTAAGTAGTCTCATGATCAGCAGAAGTACCTCCAGGTTTCTGTGTGTTGAGTTGATCTGCAGTCGCTCCTCATCATCGTGCGGCTCCGTCTGTATTTGAACAGATTCCTGCTCTTTCTGTCGGCGTTGTTCTGCCAGCAGCCGCTGTCTCTCCTCCTGTATCCAGACAGAGACGGCAAACCACCATCACAGACCGCAAGCTTGGTTTTATTTAGAAATCTTCTCATTGGTGGAAAGAAATGTGCATTTGGAGGCCAAATTTAGTCTCAGTATTCACTTTCACATCACTGTGTCCTAATTTAGAGTCAAACAAGGGACTGAGTCTAAGAATATTGCTTATGATGCTCCTCATTTCTAAGTCACTTTCGGATGAAAGTGTCTGATAAACGAATAAATGTAAAGGTAAACAAAGGTGTGTGAACTCAATCCGTCGATTGGTCTGAATATCAGTCATGTGATGATCAAATGTAAGCCAATCACAGAAGATATTCAAAGAAACAGCACAAATGTGAATGTGATTTTGTGTACATGATCTTAGAAAAGCAAATGATGCCATATGGCAAAAAATATATATTTTTTGTGGCAAAAAGTTAAGCTCAATGAAATAAAGTTTTGAAATAGAAAATATATACCAAAATATATTTCTAAATGTATTTCAGGGGCAAGAAAATACATTTCCAGTCTTACAGTAGCCTACATTTAGGCTAAATACAAATGTGGATGGCCTACTAGAGGTCAAACGTAGATTTTTAATGATTTAATAATGTTTAATATTTTTTATGTATTGTAATATTGCATTTTTTGGAGTATTTTAAATTATGTTGCTTGCTGAGGTTTTTTCAATTGTGTTTAATGTTCACGTGTTATAGACAACAAATCAAGTTTTTCTTCAAATGTGAGATATGTGAATGCATTTTCTTGGACTGAAATATATTTATACTTTTAAAATACATTTTCAAAAATATACAAAAAATATATGGGTAGAAAATATATTTACATAAAATATATTTTGAAACATATTTCAGCAAATATATTTTTTGGCCATTTTTTGTATATTTTTTAAAATGTATTTTAAATGTATAAATATATTTTTAAAAATATACAAAAATGGGCAATATATATATATATATGTGTCCCTGGAGCACAAAAGCAGTCATAAGTAACACAGGTATATTTGTAGCAATAGACAACAATACATTGTATGAGTCAAAATTATCAATTTTTCTTTTATGACAAAAATCATTAGAATATTAAGATCATGTTCCATGAAGATATTTTGTAAATTTCCTACCATAAATATATCAAAACTTAATTTTTGATTAGTAATATGCATTGCTAAGAACTTCATTTGAACAACTTTAAAGATGATTTTCTCAATATTTTGATTTCAGATTTTCAAATAGTTGTATCTCAGCCAAATATTGTCCTATCATAACAAACCATACATCAATGGAAAGCTACTCTATTCAGATTTCAGATTATGTATAAATCTCAATTTTAAAAAAATGACCCATATGACTGGTTTTGTGCTCCAGGGTCACACACACACACACACACACACACACACACACACACACACACATACATACATATATATATATATATATATATACACATTAGAAGAAAATATATTTAATAAATATATTTTGAAAAATATTTTAGAAATTTAAAATATATATTTTGAAATATATTTTTGGCCATTTATTTTTAATTGTATTTTAAATAAAATATTTTATTTTGAAACATATTTTAGCAAATTAATTTTTTTGGCTATTTTTTGCATATTTTGATTTAAAAATTAGATAATTTTTTTTTGCATGTGTTTTGACAGTGGGGTCAGTAACTCACTCTCTCCTTCAGCAGACGTTCCCGCTCCGCTTTGGCCTCTCGGAGTTTCTTCTCCATCTCCACTAAATCCAGGAGGCTCTGAGGACTGTAGAGAGGTCACATGATCAGAAGACTTTCAGACAGAGCTCTCATTCATATCAACACAATCATCACTTAAAGAAACACCTCACAATAAACTTCCATTAGTTAACCTTAACTAACAACGAAACATACTGAACAACATTTATTAATCATAGTTCATGTTAATATAGTAATGCATTATCAAAATCAAAAGATGTATCTGCTAATATCTGCTCACACACACACACACACACACACACACACTCTCTCTCTCTCTCTCTCTCTCTCTCACACACACACACACACACACACACACACTCTCTCTCTCTCTCTCACAGACACACACACACACACTCTCTCTCTCTCTCTCTCTCTCTCTCTCTCTCTCTCTCTCACACACACACACACACACACACTCTCACACACACACACACACACACACACACACACACACACACACACACACACACACACACTCTCACACACACACACACACACACACACACACACACACACACACACACACACACACACACACACTCTCACACACACACACACACACACACACACACACACACTCTCTCTCTCTCTCTCTCTCTCTCTCACACACACACACACACACACACACACACACACACACTCTCACACACACACACACACACACAGACACACACTCTCTCACACACACACCTGTACGGGTGACACAGTGTTACGGCTCACCTGGGAGCGCGGGAGGTGCTGGCGCTGTTGCTCGGTGTGTGTGAGCCGTTCCCGTCGCTCTGCACTGATCTCAGTCCAGCACAGTGTCCATTACTCAGTCTGTGGGCGGCGTGAGGAAGGCGAGGCGACGGAGTCTCCGAGGTTTGTCTGTCCGGAGTCATTCTCACCAACACTGACAGCAAAACAACATTCACAGTCCATCACTTATCAGACGCCTCGCTAATAAACATCTTAAAGGGACAGTTCACACAAATATGGAAATTCTGTCATTATTTACTTTCCCTCATATTGTTCAAAAAAGTATGAACACAAAAGAAGATATTTTGAAGAATATGTGTAACAAACAGTTTCTGTTCCCATTGACATCCATTACAATTTTTGATCATACAATAGAAGTCAATGGGAACCGAAATGGTTTGGTTACCAACATTCTTCAAAATATCTTCTTTTGTGTTCCACTGAAGAAATGAAGTCAAACAGATTTGGAAAGATATGAGAATGAGTAAATGATAACAGAATTCTCATTTTTGGGTGAACTATCCCTTTAAAAATAATATATCAAATGTTTAATAAATAATAAAAAAATATCTATTTTAGGGGGAAAATCTGAAAAAAATAAAATTACATTTTAAAAATCATTCTATGGCAATAATGAGAATTACAATTAAAAATGAGGTGAACTATTAAAAAGTACACTGCACTGCATTAATGCAAGATTAATCCATTAAGAATTAAATTATAAAATGATAAAAATAGGTAGTTTCTTTAGTCAATATATTTTTTTTTATTTTTTTTGTTGTGAAATGTGGCATGAACATGTTTTCATGAGATTTTGAATTTGTATCCAAAGCTATTTTGAAAAGAAGAAACAAAAGCAATTTATTAAACAGAAGTAACAATATTAGCAGAATGTGTGATAAATTAAAATAACATTCAATCACGATCTCATTTGACGTCTTATTGACTTACTGTTTGTTCAACAAATTTGTTTTACTAATTGTATAACACACTGGCGTCTTGACCTGTATGCAACGCACACGCACTCGCACTCGCACTCGCACTCGCACACGCACGCACGCACGCACTCACACACACAAGCACAAAGTTTTGTATACAAGTGTAATATAGTAACAAATTGTTTTATTTAGACACTCTCACACACACACACACACACACACACACACACACACTGAGCACTTGTTGGGAAACTCTCTCGCTCTCTCTCTCACACACACACACACACACACACACACTCTCTCTCTCTCTCTCTCACTCACACACGCCCGGCTGGTCTCTCTCTCTCACACACGGTAGATGGAAGACACACACACACACTCTCTCGCTCTCTCTCTCACACACACACACACACACACACTCTCTCTCTCTCTCTAGCGGAACACACACACATACACACACACACATATAAATTGTATAGGATAATTGGTTAACACACACACACTCTCTCGCTCTCTCTCTCACACACACACATACACACACACACACACACACACACACTCTCTCGCTCTCTCTCTCTCTCACACTCACACACACACACTGTTTACTTTGGCAACTGCAGCATTTCAATAGAAATTCTCTGTAACATTATCCCATCCTCTTCCCATCATCAAGTGCAATAAAATGAAGTCACCTCCCATAATTCAATCATTACCTCATAAGATGCTTAACGACTCTTTTGTTGCACAACGAATGTGTTTAATAACGACTGACTCATAATGAAGCACACACACCTGCACACAGGGTTATTATCGTTAACTAAAACCAAAACCGTACAAATACATTTGTGTTATTTGAAATAAAAAGTAGAAACCGAACCGTGAGTAATTTGAACCGTTACACCCCTAATATATATATAAATAAAAAAAAAAATATATATATATTTTTTTTTTCTTTCTCATCACCTGTATGACTTTCGTTCTTCTGCTGAACACAAGAGAAGATATTTTGAAGAATGTTGGTGAACAAACTGTTAATTTTTGACCATATAATGGAACAATATTTTTTTTGTGTAAATGATGACAGACTTTTAATTTTTGAACGAACTATCAATTTATAAAGTATTACATATTGAAATAAAATAAAAGTCTATTTTAGGAAAGAAATCTGAATCAATAAATTTTTATTCGAATTACACTTGAATTAATTATTTGAAATAAAATAAACTTTAACTGAAATAAAATAAAGCTAGTGCTGCTGTCAAACGATTAATCGTGATTTTGTTTACATAATATATGTGTGTACTGTGTA
>CM049850.1:34939032-34959032 GCA_027422415.1 Schizothorax lantsangensis | reverse complement strand
AATAATTTTTATTTTTGTATTTCTATTTTAATTTTAGTTAAAGTTGTAGAAATGTTGTTGAGTGTTTTAGTCATTTTTATTGTTTTTATTTCTGT
Source organism: Schizothorax lantsangensis (assembly GCA_027422415.1). Lineage (NCBI taxonomy): Eukaryota > Metazoa > Chordata > Actinopteri > Cypriniformes > Cyprinidae > Schizothorax > Schizothorax lantsangensis. The sequence continues at coordinate 34,958,937 of CM049850.1, read as the reverse complement.
TTTAGTTGTAGTAATTTTAGTACTTCAACTAAATAAAAATGGGAAAATTTACATAACTAAAATAAAGTTTAAGTTTTGTAATATTCTATAAAATTTCTGTTTCATTTCAATTTACATAAATGTTGTTTAGTGTTTTTAGCTTCAGTTAAAACAATAATAACACTGGTTTAGGAGAAGTGTGATTTTATTATCATTACTATACTTAGCATTTATTAATATTTATTATTATTTTTGTTTCATTTTTATTTTTGAATTTCTATTTAAATTTTTAGTTAAAGTTTTAGTCATTTTTATTGTTTTTATTTCTGTTTTAGTTGTAGTAATTTTAGTACTTCAACAAACCAAATATAAATTGGAAAATGTACATAAGTAAAATAAAGTTTAAGTTTTGTAATATTCTGTTTATTTCTGTTAACGTTCAATTTATTGCAATTAATGCAAATGTTTTATTTTAATATTTTTAGTTTTAGTTACAATAACAACACTGGCTCAGGACAGTGTTATTTTAGTATCATTACTATACTGTCTTAGTACTTATTAATATTTTGCATTAGTTTTCATTTTAATATATTTTTCTATTTTAATTTTAGTTAAAGTTTTAGTAAATTTCTTTGTCTTAGTACTTATTAATATTTTGCATTAGTTCTCATTTTAATAAATTTTTCTATTTTAATTTTAGTTAAAGTTTTAGTAAATTTCTTTGTCTTAGTACTTATTAATATTTTGCATTAGTTTTCATTTTAATATATTTTTCTATTTTAATTTTAGTTAAAGTTTTAGTAAATTTCTTTGTCTTAGTACTTATTAATATTTTGCATTGCTATTTTAATTTTAGTTAAAGTTTTAGTAAATTAGTTTTCATTTTAATAAATTTTTCTATTTTAATTTTAGTTAAAGTTTTAGTAAATTTCTTTGTCTTAGTACTTATTAATATTTTGCATTAGTTTTCATTTTAATATATTTTTCTATTTTAATTTTAGTTCAAATTTGAGCCATTTTGTTGTGAATTGTGTTTTTGTTGTCAATTCAGTATTTATTTATAATGTTTGAACTAAAACTAAATAAAAATGAGAAAATTTGTCTTTGCAACTAACTGATTTTTTTTAATATTCTATAATGTTATATCTGTAAATTGAAGTTTTATGTATTTTTAGTTCTGTTTAACAATAACAGCACTGGTTGAGGTGTTCAGACGCACCATAAAACAGGTGAATAAATCCCACAGACACACACTGAAAGAGGAACACAATATCTACAGAAGATCATGGACCGTTTCATGTGAAGATCTAACAGAAGCAGCGTGAAGACGTCTTACCCTCTGAGACTTGTGCAGCAGATCCTTCCTCTCCTGTCTGAGGGAACTCAACGCTTTATCCTGTTCTTTTTCCATTTCCTTCAGCTGCTTCTCCAGTTGCTGGGCTCGTTCCTGCGAGACAGAGACAAGATCGGTCGAAGGTTTTGAGCGTGAACAGAACCCACACATTCAGCGGTGATCTTCGGACTGGTCTGGTTTGCGTGGCACTGATGGTATAATGCGCTCAGAGAGACTCAGGGTCAGAGATCTGTCATCCGGAGCAGCTGAGTCAATGAGACTAAACTACATCACTCACATTACACTCAAACTACACTACACACTGCACACTGCACACTACACACTACACACTGCACACTACACACTACACACAGCACACTACACACTACATGCTGCACGCTACACGCTGCACACTACACACTACACACTACACGCTGCACGCTGCACACTACACACTACACACTACATGCTGCACGCTACACGCTGCACACTACACACTACACACTACATGCTGCACGCTACACGCTGCACGCTGCACGCCGCACACTACACGCTGCAAGCTACAAGCTGCACACCGCACACTGCTGCACGCTACAGGCTGCACGCTGCACGCCGCACACTACACATTACACTACACTGCACACTACACACAGCACACTACACTCAGGTGAGACGAATGTGACACGGACAACCTGCTGCTAGTTTATTTCCCCGATATCTGAGAACACTTTTAATTAATAAATAAAATAATTATTAACAAATAAGATTTGATGTATTAATATAAAATAAAAAAAAATTTTTTTTTAAAGAAATGAATACTGTTTAATTAAGAAAGGATGTGTTAAATTGATCAAAAGTGATAGTAAAGACTTCATAATGTTACAAAAGGTTTCTATTTCAAATAAATGCTGTTCTTTTGAACTTTCTATTCATCTGTGAATCCTGAAAAATAAAATGTATCACAGTTTCCACAAAAATATTGTGCAGCACAACTGTTTTCAACATTGATAATAATAATAATGTTTCTTGAGCAGCAAATCAGCATATTATTATGATTTCTGAAGATCATGTGACACTGAAGACTGCAGTAATGATGCTGAAAATACAGCTTTGATCACAGAAATAAATTACAGTTTAACACATATTCACATAGAAAACAGCTGTTTTACATTATAATAATATTTCACCATTTGTACTGTATTTTTGATCAAATAAATGCAGCCTTGGTGAGCAAAAGACACTTCTTTAAAAAAGTAGGGTATAAATATCTAAGAGAAGAAAATTAAATAATGTGTGCATATATATATATATATAAAACACAAACACACACACACATATATACGTGTTTTTCAAAAATATTAATATATTTCTGCTTGTTTATATATATTTTTTTATTTTATTTGTGTGTACACACACACACACACACATGTATATGTGTGTGTGTTTTATTTATAATTATGTTGCATATTATTAAAATATTATATATATGTATATGCACACAAACAATATTATATTTAATATGTAAAACATTACAATATTAAATGTAATATACATAACATAAATATGTGACCCTGGCTGTGAAAACCCAGCTAAAGTCAGTTTTTGTGATTTACTGTTTTCTACAAATAAACATCCATATCCATACGGTAAACAACATTCTGTGAAAAAATATAACCTTGATATCTTTAATATTGACTGAGTAAGACTGAAATCATAGTGAAATTAATGGTTGAAATCAAACTTATAATATATAATCATATAATCATAATTATATTTTGAGACTTCAGGCTGGATTTCACAGAGAGGGTCACACACTGTCTAACATTATTAGCACTATATGTGTGTGTCCATATAAACATTTATGCTCTATCAATATTATATATCATTTTAAATAACAAATACTATTTTAATCATATAATTAATATGTATATGTACTTTTGCGCATACATTATTTTTAGTTGGATTAAAGCAGCTTATAGGAGCTCCATGTAACCCGACTCACTCTCGTTCAGTGTCTCTGTCTCTGTTTTTAATGTAATTAGCTCGTTTACTGCATCATGTGACTGTGTTTGGTGTGTCAGCATGAGCAATACGTCAGTGCTGCATAACATACTGATGACATAACAGCCAATGAGAGGCCAGTGAGAGCGTCATAACAGCCAATGAGAGGCCAGTGAGAGCGTCATAACAGCCAATGAGAGGCCAGTGAGAGCGTCCTAACAGCCAATGAGAGGCCAGTGAGAGCGTCATAACAGCCAATGAGAGTGACCCATTTGAAAACAATGCTGTGTAATGAAGACTCACTAAATTCCGTTTAGTAGAAAGTCAGACACTTGAAGTCAGACTTATAATTTCACAACTGTGATTTGGACAGATGTGTGTATATAAAGTAGAGTGATGTGCTCATTTACTAATAAACATAGTCTTATAAGCAAATAAAGTGAAGTGCATTTAACAAATCCTACTAGACAGGAGTGTAAAACACGTATGTGACCCTGGAGCACAAAAGCAGTCATAAGTAACACAGGTATATTTGTAGCAATAGACAACAATACATTGTATGGGTCAAAATTATACATTTTTCTTTTATGCCAAAAATCATTAGGATATTAAGTAAAGATCATGTTCCATGGAGATATTTTGTAAATTTCCTACCGTAAATATATCAAAACATAATTTTTGATTAGTAATATGCATTGCTAAGAACTTCATTTGAACAACTTTAAAGGTGATTTTCTCAATATTTAGATTTTTTTGCACCCTCAGATTCCAGATTTACAAATATTGTCCTATCATAACAAACCATACATCAATGGAAAGATTATTTATTCAGCTTTCAGATGATGCATACATCTCAATTTCACAAAAATGACTGGTTTTGTGCTCCAGGGTCACAAATGATCACGTTGAGCTGTCTGTAGTTAAACTGGGCTGTTTGTTCAGTTTGTCCTCTCACCTGAGAAGCATTGCATGTGTGCTGTACTCTGGTTATCTCTCCTTCTTCGCTCGTCTTCCACTCCGCTCTCCAGCTCCAGAATGTGGAACTCCATGTCCTCGAACGCTCGCACTGTGACCTCCAGCGCATCCTTCTCCTGGAAACCACACAGATGCTTCACATTATTACAGACTAATCCATGCACAACTATAAGAGAGTGAGTACATTTATTTCACCGTTCATGACAGGGCAAGCAGCACTGATCTGTCAATAGAGATTTTCATGCTTTTATTTTAGCAAAATACAATATCAAATTAATTAATTTGAAAGGCAGAATTAAAAAAATATATATTAATAATAAATTATTATTATTATTAAAAATGCAAATAAATTTATATGTATACACGGAAAAGTTTGGGGTCGGGAAGATTTTTTACATTCAGTAAAAATTGTGAAATATTATTATAATATAAAACAGCTGTTTTCTATGTGAATATCTGTTAAACTGTAATTAATTTCTGTGATCAAAGCTGTATTTTCAGCATCATTACTCCAGTCTTCAGTGTCACATGATCTTCAGAAATCATTATAATATGCTGATTTGCTGCTTAAGAAACATTTATTATTATTATTATTATTATCAATATTTAAAACAGTTCAGGATTCTTTGATCAATAGAAAGATCCAAAAATCAGCATTTATCTGAAATAAAAAGCTTTTGTAACATTATACACTATACCATCCAAAAGCTTGGAGTCAGTATAATTTTTTTTTTTTAGGAAAGAAATTATAGAAATTAATACTTTTATTTAGCAAGGATGCTTTAAATTGATCAAAAGTGATGATAAAGACATTTATAATGTTACAAAAGATTTCTATTTCAGATAAATGCTGTTCTTCTTAACTTTCTATTCATCAAAGAAACCTGAAAATATTCTACTCAGCTGTTTTCAACATAATAATAATAATAATAAATGTTTTATGAGCAGCAAATCAGCATATTATAATGATTTCTGAAGATCATGTGACACTGAAGACTGGAGTAATGATGCTGAAAATACAGCTTTGATCACAGAAATAAATTACAGTTTAACACATATTCACATAGAAAGAAGTTATTTTAAATAGTAAAAATATTTCACAATATTACTGCTTTTGCTGTGCTTTGGATCAAATAAACACAGGCTTAGTGATCAGAAGAGACGTCTTTAAAAAACACTAAAAATCTTACTGTTCAAAAATTTTGACTGGTAGTGTATGTATATACTGTATATACACTATATTGCCAAAAGTATTGGCACCCCTTCTAATGAACAGGTTTGACTACTTTAGTAATTTCTATGAGTACAAATCTTAATGTTAAAGCATATAATGATATTCTAGGAAATTGTGTGCTTCTAATATTATAGCAACAGTTTGGACTCTTTTCTATTCTGACATGACAATGTCTCTGTGTATAAGACAAGGTTCAAAAAGAAAATGATTGATTGAGTCAGTGTGGAAGAACTTGACTGGTCTGCATAAAACCAAGTCCTAATCCCAGTTTAACACCTCTGGTGTGACTGTAAATGCAGACCTTGAGACAAAAACTCATCACCAAACACCAATGACTTGTACATATGGGTTCAGTCATTTTAGACACTTACAAAACTGTTGCAACAGAGATGAAATACAATTTTTAAATACATGAATTATGTTCCCATCGTTGTTGACACAGATTTGGAAGTGCATTTTTCTGTTCTAAAGAAGGGGGTGCCAATACTTTTGTCTATATAGCGTATGTACAAGTCATTGTTGTTTGGTGATGAGTTTTTGTCTAGGTCTGCATTTACAGTCACACCAGAGGTGTTAAACTGGGATTAGGACTTGGTTTTATGCAGACCAGTCAAGTTCTTCCAGATGACTCAATCAATATTTTCTTTTTGAACCTTGTCTTATACACTACTGTCTGTTCAAAATAAATGAAAAAGTCCAAACCGAGCTATAATATTAGAAGCACACAATTTCCTAGAATTCATTTATGCTTTAACATTGATTTGTACGTAATCATAGAAATTACCGTGACCCCCGAACCGAGGTACCGTCAAACCGTGACATTAGAAGTGTACCGTGCCACCCCTAATACTTTTGACAATATATATATATATGAGACTGATAACTTCAAAACAACACTCCTCTCATCTGTCATTGGTCAATGTTTCATTAAACTCATTAAACTCTGAACAGCAGTGTTTGTGTTCACCTGTTGCAGCTGAAGCCGCAGCTGCTCTCGCTGGTCTTCTGGCTGCGAGGGAATCTGTTTCTCCATCTCCTCACACCTCCTCTTCACCTCCTCCACCTTCAGACGCTGCTCCTCCAGCTGAACTCGCTCCTGAAGCACAGCACGTCTTCAGATCAAACACTAATCATGCATCATAAGGGATAGGGCTGTCAAAAACACTAATCGAATTTCGAACATTCATCGAATTTAAAATAAAAATGCAAAAACGTTGTGCGTCAGGTTGCCTTATCAGTGGTGCACGAGATGCGATGACGATGTAAGTGTTGTTGCATTTTAATGTTTTTCATAACTTATCCAATTGAACCTACAAGATGTGGCGCTGAAACCAAGCCATTCACACAGAACACATATGTGTCCCTGGAGCACAAAAGCAGTCATAAGTAACACAGGTATATTTGTAGCAATAGCCAACAATACATTGTATGGCTCAAAATTATTGATTTTTCTTTTATGCCAAAAATCATTAGGATATTAAGATCATGTTCCATGAAGATATTTAGTAAATTTCCTACCATAAATATATCAAAACGTAATAATTGATTAGTAATATGCATTGCTAAGAACTTCATTTGAACAACTTTAAAGGTGATTTTCTCAATATTTAGATTTTTTTGCACCCTCAGATTCCAGATTTACAAATATTGTCCTATCATAACAAACCATACATCAATGGAAAGATTATTTATTCAGTTTTCAGATGATGTATAAATCTCAATTTTGAAAAATTGACACTTATGACTTATGTTTTGTGGTCTAGGGTCACATATGTATCACATTTTCTAGAGGGACATCTATCAGCGTTGCACTCGTGTCTCGCACAAGAGAGCCACATGTTTAGAAAGCATGTAAAGATTAACGCAAGTTCATCTTTTAAAAAACATGTCTCGAGACTTTATGGTGTTTTTTCCTCATCCCACTGCATCTCATGTTTTTAAATGAAAAGTACTCTGTGATTGGTTTTCGGTCCTTTGTATTAAACTATACATACATGCATGATGTGGTTTCGTTTCTAATTGTTTAAGCAGCTTAATTAATTATATATAGTTTATAAACATTATTTTAAGCATTATGCACATAGTTATTTTATTGCTTTGAATAAACGTGCATTAGTAATATTTCGCTCGATGCGCCCTCTTGTGGCCTCAGGAGAGAAGACAAAAGCTTTTTTTACCCCCTAACTGAAATTATGCCTTTTAAATTCGAATATTGATCATATTTAAGTACAAAATTCGAATTTGGCTTTTCAGTCATTTTGACAGCCCTAATAAAGCTGAAGAGCTCAGATGCAGACCTTCTGTCTGCTGGCCAAGTGCTGGCCCTTCCGCTGCCTGTTCTTCTCCTGCAGCACCTGCAGCTGCTCTGTGTGTCTGCGCAGACGCTCCTGTTCAGCCTGCAGTTCCCCTCGCAGCAGAGCCACCTCCAGCTGCAGCTGCACCAGAAAACACCTTTACATTCCATCATACACTTGCATAAAGCATAAAGTTTACATACACCTTGCAGAATCTGCAAAATATTAATTATTTTACCAAAATAAGAGGGATAATACAAAATGCATGTTGTTTATACAGTTGCATAAAGCTTACATACACCTTGCAGAATCTGCAAAATGTTAATTATTTTACTAAAATAAGAGGGATAATACAAAATGCATGTTGTTTATACAGTTGCATAAAGCATAAAGTTTACATACACCTTGCAGAATCTGCAAAATATTAATTATTTTACCAAAATAAGAGGGATAATACAAAATGCATGTTGTTTATACAGTTGCATAAAGCATAAAGTTTACATACACCTTGCAGAATCTGCAAAATGAATTATTTTACCAAAATAAGAGGGATAATACAAAATGCATGTTGTTTATACAGTTGCATAAAGCATAAAGTTTACATACACCTTGCAGAATCTGCAAAATATTAATTATTTTACCAAAATAAGAGGAATAATATAAAATGCATGTTATTGTTTATACAGTTGCACACCAGAACACACACAGCTCAATTAGTTTTTCATTTTACGAAAAACAAAATCAGTGTTTTTCTGCAATGTGAGTGCTTATGGCTGCCAGATTGTGAAGATAAATTAAACACAGGACAAAGATGTGTTCTTTGAAGAGAGAAACTCTGATTAGGGGATTTAAACACATCTGGCAACCCAAGCATAAAAAAATCACAGAGGTCTAGGATTTTTCTCCTCTTTTTTATTGAAGAAAATCTAAAGAAATTTTGGATATAGATCATTTTTTGCTTATAAACTACATTTTAGTCTCGTCTTTTTTCGTCAACAATATTGCATGTTAATTAGTGCTGGGCAACGATTAATCACGATAAATCGCATCCAAAATAACAGTTTTTGTTTACAAAATATATGTGTGTGTACTGTGTATATTTATTATGTATATATAAATACACACACATGCATGTATATATTTAAGAAAAATGTTGTTTTTATGTTAAATATATTTATATATAATATTAATTATATGAATATAAATATATACATGTATATATTTTCAAAATATATACTGTATGTGTGTGTCTTTATATATACATAATAAATATACACAGTACACACACATATATTATGTAAACAAAAACTGTTATTTTGGATGTGATTAATCGCAGTTAATCGTTGCCCAGCACTAATGATAATATAGTCACAGTTAGCGTTTAATGATGTCGGCAGCGTCTCGCTTTCGTCTCATCTTTTTCACTATAACATTCACTATAAGATTGCCTCTTCAAGATGAATCGCTTTATGTATTCCCCAATTGTAAGTCGCTTTGGATAAAAGCATCTGCCAAATGACTAAATGTAAATGTAAACATTCATTAAGGAAACTCACCTCAATCTTTAGCTCCTCCCTCTGCTGGTCGAGCTCCGTGATTCGCTGCTGCAGCATCGATGGTGATCTCAGCGAGGCTCCGCCTCCGTGTTTGACTCGATACTGGTTAAACACAGAGCGAGAGATGAGTGCGGCTGATCCGCTGGACTGGTTATGAGAGGAAAGCGTGTATTTACCATAGACTGTAAAAAAAATGGACGTAGTGTTCGTGACGTCACTCGTAGGTTTCTGAAGAGCATTTTTGAAGCCTAAAGTGGGCGGATCTTGGCAGCGCGTCACTCCCGGATAATCGAAAATGGGCAAAAAGGCGGGATGTGGGTGAAGCTGAGCTGAAACCACGCCTGTCTATAGTGACAGCAGTGCTGCTGTGCAAAGACATAACGCCAGCCAGCCAGCCTGGAGTTATACGGTATTCTGCCTTTGATTTACTGTCCATTAAAGTCTACCGCGTTTAAATTACGGTGTGATTTGTGTACTTTTATACATCTGTCGGCACATCATTAGACAAACAAATTAGATAGATCGCGATCTAACAAACTGCTCCATATAACAAAGCACTGTAAGCAATAACGACTAGATAACTTGGCAACACAAATTAATCGTAAATAATCTTTAAAGTGTTTTTTTATAATGCAGATTATTCACTCAGTGCCGGCTGTCAGTCTGGGGCTGCACTGTACTCACAGGACTCAAATGCGTGACAGCGTATCACACATAAAATCAATAACTGTTCGCAATTAAATCAGTTTCCTTCCTTTTCTTGTAAGTCGATAAAATCCATAGCAATGAACGTCATCGGAGATGTTTAATTCACAATAATTCGGAGCATATCCACCTGTCACTCAAGTGGCCACGCCCTTAATTATGCAGCACTTTAAAGTGGAAGTGAAGCAGTCAGTCAAGTTTACATTATTTAGTAAATTGACTTCCACTTTAATTAAAAAATATATAACAAACACGATTAATGGAACCATTTTAAAGAAAAAAGGATGTTTTGTTATAGCTTTTAGAGCACGGGCGCCGCCATCTTGCAGTACCACCGCGTGTGACGTCACAGGGTTGGTTCGCTCCGCTGGCCAGTAAAGTAATATAAGCATTTCTTTACTTTTTGAACACCACGCTTGTTTAAACGGAGGAAGACGAACTTGAAAGCACTGTTGAGTCCATAATAAGTGCAAAGGCTTATGCACTTGAGCCGATATGGCGAGGGGGGCGAGCATTACTGTAGTTACAGGTGGAAGAAGTCATGAACCTGCTCCGGTTTGGGGTGAAGAGCGGGTCGGAAACAAATCGAGTTTGCATGGATACTCTCAAAACAGCCATTAACATAATATTCTGTGCATTTGCTCAAGCAGACTAGAAAGAGGACTCAGTTTGGTATTCGTGTGTGTGTGTGTGTGTGTGTGTGTGCGTGCACAAAGAAACAATCTGTCACAGCGCGCGAGTACCGCATTTAAATCTCTTTCGTGCTGACTCACTTCTGAATGGCTTGAAATACTTTGTTTAAACTGACAAGGCTTAAAAATGTGAGAATGATAAAGCAGCACTAGCCTGATCTTTCAGATAGGTGATTAGTTAAACTGCATTAAACATAAAATATGTTACATACCACTATGATGAACGAGCCAGTGTAATGCAAATATGTCTGAAAGGTCTGACATAAGATGCTGCATGAACGATACTGTATGAAGCATTGTTTGTTTACATCACGTTGCGCCTTGCGTTATGAAAACAATGTTTGGAATATAATGATCAATATGAGGTGATATTGATATAGATATTGTATATGTTAAATATTCATCCAAATTATGGTGAAAACCAAAACATTTGTGTGTTAAAATAACATTTGTGTGTTCAAAAAGTAAAGAAATGCTTATATTACTTTACTGGCCAGCGGAGCGAACCAACCCTGTGACGTCACACGCGGTGGTACTGCAAGATGGCGGCGCCCGTGCTCTAAAAGCTATAACAAAACATCCTTTTTTCTTTAAAATGGTTCCATTAATCGTGTTTGTTATATATTCTTTAATTAAAGTATAAATCATTTTACTAAATAATGTAAACTTGACTGACTGCTTCACCTCCACTTTAAGGCTTAATATAATTTAAAACGGATGAGTTATAAAAAGATTCACCCCCCTCACAGTTGTCACGAAGGGCAAAATTAGCTATATAGACCAAAACCACTTTTTGTACCAGGATGTAAACATGTTTTTTTCTGCTGTAAAGTTGGGCATTTTAACATGGGGAGTCTATGGGATTGACTCCCTTTTGGAGCCAGCCTCCAGCGGCCAGTCGATGAATTACAGTTTAAGTCACTTCCGTGTTGGTTTCAAGAGAGAGAGCGGGAGGTTGCCGCTTGGTGAAGATGCTGCGCAGCGTGAATCCGTGAATGAATGTTCTGAACTGAAGTAAACTTAAATGGATTTCCCCTACTCAGGGAGTAGGGAGCATGTCAATCGGAAAACACAGTTAATGCTAGTAACTCACTTCTAACGAGCTGGTTATCTGAATCGGGTGCGAGGACTGAGATTGGGAACCGCGCTGGGCTACATCATGTGTCATTCACCGGTGAGAAAACTTATTGGTATTTACCCGTTCGCTCTCTGTGCTGCTGCCCTCGGTGTCTGACTCCGCCCCCGAGGAGGCGGAGCTCTGCTCCACTCTCACGATCCACGGCGATCTCCAGACCGGATCCCATTGACTCTTCTGTGTTTCCATATTGTGTCTGGGCATGTCTGATTACACAGGAGTGGAGAGCGGTTAAGTGTGCAGGTATATACAGTAATTCAATCCGCAGCAAACAAGGGTCAAATGACAGATGCTCGAGCTAACATGCACTGAACACGGTAAAAGTGAAATCCTGACTGGTAAACAGTGTATGATGTGTTCTAGATGTTGCTTTATTAGATTAATGAGCAAAAAATGTTACACACCAGCCATTGGTTCTCAGGCAGAATGTGTTACAGAACTGCTTAACACTGGCATTTAAATCTAAATTATTACTATTAAAATATTCATAATATATTATTTAATTGCTCAAGTATAATAATAGCTTTCTTTAATAGCTATTATTAATAATAGCTATCATTGTCTCTGTTTTAGAAATAAAATAATTTAAATTTAGTTAAACATTTAAATAAATTTTAAAAGCAGACATTAAAAACAGTTTATTTCAAATAATACATACTTTTAAATACATTTGAAAGCAAAAATGAAAAATTAACAAAAAATGTAAATAAATTTAAAAGGCAAAACTAAAAAAAATATGAATTTAAATGGTATATTTATATATATATATAAATGTTATATAATCTAAATTATTACAATTAATAATTCATTTATTGCTGAAGTTTAATAATAATCATCTTTGTGCCAAAAGGCAGAAAATGTAAATAATTTCAAAGTATTTATTAACTATAAATATATAAAAAACGTAACATTAAAATTGAAAATATAAGCAGAAATAAAAACATAAATAATAAAAATAATTTCTTTAATTATAGTGTAATTTATTAAATAATTTATTTGTTATATTTATATGATATATTTACTTATACTTACTTAACTTAGCTATATATATATATATATTCAATTAAATTATTATATTTTATAAATATATATTTTTATTTTTATTGGCTACAGACACTTATAAATCAGCTATAAATAAGCAGTACCGGTCAATATCTTCTTGCAAAATAAAAGTTGGATAGAAAGGAACAGAAAAGCATTTTCCTGAAAACCAAGCACAGTAAAGGCTGTGAAGATGAAAGCATGAATGACAGACAGTAGCTGGATTCTTCTCCAGCTTGTTCAGGTGTTTTTACACAACAAGGCCACAGCTGAGTGTGAATGACTCTGAAGCTTTTGTGTTCGCTCCTGACGCCGAGTGTGGGAACAGACTCTCGCCCGTCATTGTCCGAAGCGTTCCCAGCCTCTCCCTGCTCTGCCCGTCAGACCGGCCCAGGCCTTATTAGGACTCGCAGGCACACGGATAAATATACAACTCAGATACGAGGAGCTCTGAACTAGGGTTGGGTACCGAAAGTACCAAATGGCACCGGTACCTATGGAACCGGTTTACTAGAACCGAATCAGAACGCAATTTCGGTGCCTCATTTCGGTGCCATGCATGAGCGATCGATTAAAATATTTGTCCTTTGTTTCTCCGAAACGCACGTAAGAAGCATCACAGGCTACAACTACAAAATTTCAGCAAAATGTATATTTTATCAGAGTTATGCGCTCTTATTTCATTGTGCGCCGTCTGTTTGGCGCGCATGCGCACGGCGGCGCTCATTCTAAGTCTGTGAAGTTTAGCAGAGAATCGCAAAGCAGAAGCTCACGCACTTCTGACAGCAAAATGGAAATATTTCCATGGCATTCTAACATTTACAGATGGAGAATATACCTGTGAATTGTAAGTTATGCATTACGGAAAACAGCAAACACATTAAACAGCGCGAGAAGCATCTCTGTCAGCGGCACACGCAGAGCATCTGACAGGTAGAGCGCGAGCCGCTTTAAACTGAAACTATAAACTATAGGCTACTGTATCTTACGAGTTTTTTTATAGCCCTTCATATAAAGCTTGTCACATGTTTAGAACAAATTGTTTTGCACTTTCTCCGCAGCAGTTCAGTCTGTGTCCTCCCTAGATATTTTATCAGATGCGCTCGTATCAAACTGTATATCAATATTATATATATATTATAATAGTATATTAACTGTATTGCTTCATAATAACGTATTGATTATAAAGAATATATCAATATATCGTACAAACTCTATATACCGCCCAGCCCTAGCTTTAATTAAAATGCCTAAAGCTAAAATTCTCTTGTATTAGCGAACCCGTTTAAACCAACAAAATAGAACATTATAACCTTTTTAGTCCACAACCCAGTTAAATGCTTCCTTTTGTGATCTGATAGCTTCTTGTCACAGAATGAGGCAGAAAATATGTTCCATAGGCTACTAATGCATTGATTAGCAATGGATTTTAAATATACTTAATTATTATGAAAATACAGAGATGGCTTGAATAACACAGACAAACTATATATTGTCGTAGTCGAGTGTTTAATGTACTGTATTTATTTTATCATTCAAAACATTTATATCTTCTGTTTACTCATTACAGGAATACAATGCCTTTGTCCATATTGGGGATTTCCTGGAGCTTCATTAGTTCCATATACTGTATGTGTGTGTGTGTGTGTGTGTGTGTGTGTGTATATATAAATAACAAGTATCGGTTCAGGCACCGTTTAGGCACCGGCACCGTTTTAAAAGTATCGATTTGGCACCGGTATCGAAAAAAACCAAACGATACCCAACCCTACTCTGAACACAGACGGACACACAGAGGAGGAACTGCATGGCTTCTAAAATGTCACAGACTGGTTTCATATTTCCACAGAGAGAGATTTGAGTCTGTTCCTAGAATAACCACAGCCTCTCTGACACACACACACACACACACACACACAATAGCTTGTTCAAACAGGAATTTAGTGACAGCCTTCATGACAAAAGCAGGTCTTATTGTGTGTGTATTTACCACATGTACCGTTGATCAAAACTAGACCCGGCAGATTTTAACTAACAGCTAAACACTGTTGAGATGACAAACAAAACAGACTTGTTGCAATCCGACTTCTCTGCAAAGGACACATCGATGCTAATACAAAAAAATAAATAATAATAATAATAAAAAAAAAAATATATATATATAAAATGATATAACCTGCTATTTGTCTAAAAGTGGGCATCTTAGAAAAAAGCATAATATAAAATATAAATATAAAATAATATAATATAAAATCTTATCTGCTCTTTGGCTAAAAGAATGCAGCAAATTATAAAATATTAATATACAATAATATAATATATTTTTTTGTAAAATATAAAATTTTATATTATATTATTTTATATAAATTAAAGTACATATAAATATTATATATATTATATTTTTTTTATTAAAATTAATAAAATACAAAGTAAATATAAAATAATAATAATACATAATAAAATAATAAAACAAATTGCATCAGCTCTTTGGATAAAAAAGTCAATTTTGAAGGCAGCATAATATAAAATAATATAAATAAAATAAATAATACATATAAAATAATATAAATCCTATCTGCTGTTTGGCTAAAAGAAGTTGTCTTAGAAGGCAGAATAATATAAAATAATATAACATAAATCTAAAATACAGCATCTTAGAAGGCAGCATAATATAAAATATAAATATTAAATAATAAAATAAAATATTTTCTGCTCTTTGGCTAAAAGAAGGTCTTAAATAAGTAAATATTTAATTTTCTAATTTTAATTTTATTTAATATTTAAATGTATTTCATTTAAATATACACATATATATAAAAAAATAAAAATAAAAACATATATTATAATATATAAAATAATATAAAACTTTATCTGTTCTTTGGCTATAGGGTACAGTGTCTTAGAAGGCAGCATAAAATAAAATATAAATATTGAAGAATATTTAAGAAATTGATTTTTTTACCATTTTTGTAATTTGCACTATTTGATGATGTATAATTTTATACATACACAGTTGTATTTTTTTTCTCTCTCTCTCATATTTTATTTCTTATTTTTTTATTTTAATTTTTTATATATATACATATATTTTTTTCTCATATTTTATTTTATTTATTTATTTTTTCTCTCTCCCCTCGTATTTTTGTATTTTATTTATTTATGTATTTTTTGTACTAAGAAGCCAGTCTTAGCCACACCTACATATGAACCAGCTGTTTTTGATGATTCATTAATTAACAGCAGTTTAAGAAGAATACCTGTTTGAGCAGTTGATGTGTGTCCTGAAGAAGGCTGCTTTTGCACGTAGAAACGCGTAGATCTACTATTTTGTAATAATTTAAACCCGGTACATTAAAGGCTTTTTATCTTACCACATGAGTGCCTTGGAAGTATTTCGTCTATATAACAAATATTAAATAATTGTGTATAAACAATAAAAATATATATTAAATAATACATCAAATAATATAAAGTTTTATCAGCTCTATAGCTAAAAGACAGTTTCTTAGAAGTCAGCATAATGCTGCCTATATAGACAGCTCACTAGGTGTTAGAGGAAGCCTCAACCGGTCCTGTAGCCTGCCTGACTCGTCCCGTGTGTAAAGACTAGTTAGGTTAACTAAGACTAGGCCACATGTGACACCAGCAAACCCAATCTAATCTGCTGTTTATCTGAACTCCAGCTCAGAGCATCATGAAGGTCTGAAGTCCAGGAGTGATAAAGAGAAAATGCAGATCTGCTCACTTTAATACACGAGACACACAGAAGGAAAGTCAGGAACAGAAAGGATGGGCTGTAATGAGAGAATAATGCTCTGTAATTGCAGTGCAGATAAACATCCGCTTATATAACGAGCCCCTCCTGATCGTTACTAACCAGTGTTCACTAATCACTACAAAAACCCTGCTGCGGTAATACCGCGGTACTCAATTACTACCTCCAAACAGAAACTCAACACCTTTTACTTGGCATTCCAAGGAACGTTAAATGTCCCAAAATTATGGGATTACCGTGGTATTTGATCAATGTATCCCACATTACTTTACAGAATACCACGGTACATGACCAAATACCATAGTATTACCACTGTGAATGGTGTAAATGATCATTTACATGGAACTACTTTAATATTACCATGGTATCTGACCAATGTATTCCAAGGTGTTTTACTGAATACTGCTATGGTAAAAGACCATGGTATTACCATTGTACATGGTGAGAATTATGATCTACATGACAGCATTTACAATAAAATAAAAATAAAGTCAAATGAATATAATCATCCTAAAATTTTAAGGCAGCTATCAATTTTATTTATTTTTATGTATAGAGACTCAATTTATAATGTGAAATATTAACACTATAAATATGTCTAAAATATTATTTGGAAAAAAATTAGTTTCTATTATGTTACATTATTATGAGTACTTTAAAGTAACATATTATTTATTGATTTTTTTTGTTGTCATTTTTATTTATTTTAATCAAATTATTTATTAATTTAATTCGATTTATAGTCATTTATAACAGTAATTTATTTCATAATTATTTTTTTAATTATATATATTTTTTTCATGACAGCTAATGTGATGTACAGCATACAAATAAAGTGTATAACACGTATGTTACATAATATTTCATCTTTAAATTCACTAAAATGTGAAAACCGTGGTAACATCATGGTACTGAATACTTCTTCCAAAGGGAAATTCTACATCTTTTCACTTGGTATTCCACTTTAAAGACAGCCATGGTATTACTATGGTAAATATTCCCAAAATGATGGTATTACCATAGCATTTGTCCAAATGTATCCCGAGCGAGCCACAATACTCCCATGGTAAATGAACAAAATACTATGGTACTACCATGGTCCAAAAAGTGTGATAATGTAAAGGCATTTTTGCAATTTTTAGTTACACTGAAAAAAGTGTGTAGTATTTAATATTCAACAATTTTCACTCAGAAATTGCTAGTAATTTTCACAAATAATTAGAATAAATGGCAAGACAGACACAGAATTGAACATCTCACCTGTGTGCAGCCGGTCTCAGGACAGCATTCCTCTAACTAAACACAAGAAACATCGTTTAGCAGCACGCCTCGTTATAATTACAGTACAGCTCAACATTCATCAGCCAGTCAGATCACCTGAAACACCTCAAACATGCAGTGATCGACCCATAGAGGGGTTCAGTCCTTCTGATGCCACAGATCTCTGTATATGAGCATCAGAACATTTAAAAAGGAGCAATATATTTTAATGTACTGTATAAAGACCCAATTTATACTGTGAAATATATTGTAAATATTTTTAAAATATTATTTGAGAATTTTTTTTAAATTAATATTATCACATTATTCTATTCACTATAGTACTGTATTATGTACTATATATTTTAATAATTTGTATATTATTTAATTATTTTAGTCATTTTTAACTTATTTTAATATTTTTTATTTATGTAATTTACATTTATTTTAATCAAATTACATGCATTATTTTTATTTTTTTTTGCATTTTTTATTTATTTTAATAATTTGTATATTATTGAATTATTTTAGTCATTTTTAACTTATTTTAATATTTTTTATTTATGTAATTTACATTTATTTTAATCAAATTGCATGCATTTAATTTTTTTTTTTGCATTTTTCACACTGTTTTTCTCTAAAGTGACTGACAACTCATAATAATGTTAACCCTAATTTATTTTAATATTTATTTATTATTTTATTTTAATCAAAGTACATGAGTTTGTTAGATTGTACTTTTTAATTAGTCTATTGATTTACATTTTTCACACTTTTTTTCTCTAAAGTAACTGATGGCTGACATAATGCTAACCCTAACCCTAATTTATTATAATAATTGTTTTAATTACTTATTTTTTTTATTTATTGCAACCAAATTTGAAAGATATTTAGATCTACTTTTATTTTTAAAGTGTACTGTTATTTTTATACTAATCCCTTTTAATTAATTTTTAATAAAAAAATCAAATTACATAACTTAGTATATACATATATGTATATACTAAGTTATGTAATTTGATTTTTTTATATATATTTTATATATATATATATAAATATACACACTTGTTTTTTTCTCTAAAGTGACTGACAGCTGATTTTAAGTGTATACTAGCTAGTTTATACATAATAATGACATCAAATATGATTTATACACATGGAGTGAACACTTATGTTACATAATATTTACTGTAAACTCACTAAAACATCATTAATAAAGCTGTTGGCAGATGAACAGACACAGTAAACACATTTTAACTAGACTTTCAGTGTTGGTTTCAATGTAAACTAGTCTCATTAACCAGTATACTGTGGTGGTTTAGTTTGATATTTACAATGTTTTTAATACTGACTACTTACATTAATTTATCGTAGTATTTTTATTTACTCCTCAGTATTTCACAGAATACTGTGGTATTACCATGGTGTTATTTTAAGCTTATGACTGCAGCTCTCCTAAAACTGTATTTCACTATTATAAACCCGGACTAGATGTAGATACTAAACCTAACTTACCAGGTTTAATTAAGGTTAGTTAGTTTCACTCACGGTTAACGTTCAGATGGCGGGTTTTCAGAGCTGTCAATCATCCCTGTCAATCAATCACTTCTGTCAAGTATTAAAATCTCTGAATCTGAACTATATTTAAAGACTATTACATAATTCCCAGAGAACCGTGCAGTTAATCGCGTCGGTTTCACTCTTATCAGCGCGTCTGGTTTATCGATAAATTGAGATAAACGTCCCGATCATACCTGAGGAGAACTTCCGCCTCAAATCCGCCAACGGTCAACGGTCCTGGAGTCTGACGACGACTAAAGAACGAGAAAACAGCGACGGATGAACTCTAGCGCGGGTTTAAACGGGTTTCCGTGAAGCGATACGATTCGACACGGCCAGCGGGATTTCCAACTTTCACTCTTGTG
>CM049850.1:34896532-34934032 GCA_027422415.1 Schizothorax lantsangensis | reverse complement strand
AAGTGTTTGATGAAATACAAAAATATTATTAAAGAACAAGAACAAATCCAGAATCAAGTATATTAATTTCAGAAAAAAGCACACAAAAATATATATATATTTTTTTTTTAGTATTTTTCTGAAAAACTGATTAAAATAAATGCTTAAAACAAGAAAAATATGTCAGTGGGGTAAGAAAAATAATTTTTCCTTTGAATTCAGTTTATTTTTCTTACTAAACTGATAGATATTTGTTTTATTCATAAACTCATTTAATTTTGGGAATAAACAAACAAACAAACAAATAAAATCAGTCAGAATCCAAGACTTAATCTGAAGTCATTTTGCATCTCAAGTAAATTTATAGATATTTGTACTGGAAAACAAGACAAAAACATTTTATTTTATTTATAAAATATTAGTATTATTTATTTGCAACATTTAGGATGTTTAATTGAGTTTCAAAAAAACCAAAACACACTGGTTTGGATTGTATTTATGTACATCTTATATAAAATATGCCATTTGATGAGTTTTACTGTTACATTTCACATCGCTGTAGCACTTGATCATTAAAAGCATTTCAATTACTGATATGATTATGATATGATACACAGATTAACTCAAGAACAAACACGGAAGAAAATGCCTCGTGCTTTAAGAAGCTTGTGTTGGAAAACAAGACAAAAACACGGAGTATGAATCATATTTGCTGATGAAATTACACTCGTGTCCTTGATCTTTTGTAATAAAAGCTTTAGGTATAAAATTCAAAATTGTGAAATATTATTATAATGTAAAACAGCTGTTTTCTATGTGAATATGTGTTAAACTGTAATTTATTTCTGTGATCAAAGCTGTATTTTCAGCATCATTACTCCAGTCTTCAGTGTCACATGATCTTCAGAAATCATTCTAATATACTGATTTGAAAAGAAAATGAATACGTCTATTCATCAAAGATGCATTAAATTGATTAAAAGTGCCAGTAAAGACATTTATAATGTAACAAAAGATTTCTATTTCAAATAAATGCTGTTCTTTTGAACTTTCTATTCATCTGTGAATCCTGAAAAATAAAACGCATCACAGTTTCCACAAAAATATTAATGTTTTCAACATTGCTAATAATCAGAAATGTTTCTTGAGCAGAAATCAGCATATTATTATGATTTCTGAAGATCACGTGACACTGAAGATTGGAGTAATGATGCTGAAAATACAGCTGCACATCACAGAAATAAATTACAGTTTAACAGATATTCACATAGAAAACAGCTGTTTTACATTATAATAATATTTAGCAATTTTTACTGTAATTTTGATCAAATAAATGCAGAAGAGACTTTTCAAAAACATTGAAAAATCCCAATTAATCCAAAACACAATATATAATTTATAGTGATAAATCTGGTCAGTGATTTGTAATTGATCATGCAGCATTAATAATCAGATACTGTATTTTCTTTAGGTATAGAATTCAAAACTGCCTCCTAAAAGCACATTTATTGAATCTACACTTCAGAAGCTCTCTCTTCTTGGATCTTTAACACCAGAAACTAAAACATGAGCACATCTGCATGTGAATGACAGCCGCCTGAATGAAAGCAGATCAGATCAGACTCTTCAGCACTGATACACTCATGAAACCAGAAGATGAACTTCCAGCTCATTTCACTCGCAAATCAAGCTGGTTTTTCTCGTCCGTCCTGACAGTGAAGCCGTTTGTTGAAATGCAACATTCAGGAGCGTCAAACAAAGCCCAAAAACTGCACTGGTTTAACAAACATTTATTAAAAACAGACTTTTCTTACAAAATATATTATTAGATGCATTTCACATTACAAGAGCACGTGATTATTTAAAGCTGATGCTGAAAAAAATACATTTACCACAAACCATCATTAGTCCAAGTGTGATATTATATCATAGACATGATATGAGCACACAGATTTGATCAAGTATTTGATGAAATCCCAAAATATTTTTTTTTTAGAGTTTAATATGTAATTGTTCTGGTTTATCTGTCTATTCACCCTGAATCAGAAGAGTGCATTAATGCAAATATCATCACGGCATGTAGTTTTTACATCAATACGCACCGTAAAATTAAAATCATCTGACTAAAACATTAATTTGTTCATATTCAGATGTCATGAAGTCCACACACCAGGTTTGCAGGCACTGATATATCTGTGGATTCAAAGCAAAAACAGTGACAACATCAGATAATAATAATAATGTTTTATTTATAAAGTGCCTTTCAAAGGACGCTTTACATAAAGTTAATAGATAACATGAACACAAATACAAATATGTGACTATGGAGCACAAAACCAGTCATAAGTGTAAATTTTGTGAAATTGATATATATACACATCATCTGAAAGCTGAATAAATAGTCTTTCCATTGATGTATGGTTTGTTATGATAGGACAATATTTGTAAATCTGGAATCTGAGGGTGCAAAAAAATATAAATATTGAGAAAATCACCTTTAAAGTTGTTCAAATGAAGTTCTTAGCAATGCATATTACTAATCAAAAATTAAGTTTTAATATATTTACGGTAGGAAATTTACAAAATATCTTCATGGAACATGATCTTTACTTAATATCCTAATGATTTTTGTCATAAAAGAAAAATGGATAATTTTGACTCATACAATGTATTGTTGTCTATTGCTACAAATCAAGTTCAAGTTCATTTTATTTGTATAGCACATTTACAACAGCCACTCGGCTGACCAAAGTGCTTTACAGGAGAGAACATTTATAACAACATACACAGAAAACAAGCCAGATAAAAAGAACAACCCATTTTGAAATTACAGTAAACAGTAATCAATACACTAAGGAAAACAAATAGGTTTTTAGCAGGGACTTAAAAACAGACAGGGAAGGGGCCGTTCTAGTCTCTAAAGGCAGGGTATTCCAAAGACGTGGCCCTGCCACCGCAAATGCACGCTCCCCTCTACGCTTAAGTCTAACATGTGGAACTACCAACCAGGGGCGGACTGGGACAAAATTTCAGGCCGGGAAATCTCACACTCATCCAGGCCATCCCATACACCCACAACACATTCTGAAACACGGACAACACTATTAGCCTATTTGTATGACCATCACATAAAAAGGTCGGTCACACTTTATATTAGGTGGCCTTAACTACTATGTACTTAAATCAAAATATAAGTACAATGTAATTATTGTTCATATTGTATTGCAAAACACTTTTGCTGCTATTGAGGTGGGATAAGGGTAAGGTTAGGGACAGGTTTGGTGGTATGGGTAGGTTTAAGGGTGGGTTTAAGTGTAAGGGATGGGCCAACAGTGTAATTATAAATGTAATTACAGAAATTAATTACAGATGTAATTACATAAAGGTATTATTAACAAAATAAGTACAACGTCAGATAGGGCTGGGCGATATGACGATATATATCGGATGGACGAAATAAAAAGTCTATCGTTTCATATTATGCTCTATCGTTTATTTCGTGGTGTCGCAAAATACATTGTTTACGGTACTTTTTCATCATTTGGATGACTGCGTGAAGGGTAGACACAGAAGCAGGTGGCTCCGAGTAGGAGCACGATCCGACACGACAAAACAAGGAGCTCGTTCCTAAACGAGGGACTACATCTGTAGCATGGACTGCAGTTTTAAAACAACCGATTTTAAGCCGTTGAAACACAAACAACTATATGCGTGCGCCGTCTCTGTTTCTGTGTGAGAGGAGCGCGCTTTTTTTTTGCCGCTTTATTGGCTTTGAACGATTACATAAACACACTTGTATGCGTAAGAATCCCTGTCTTTGCAAGTATCCTCATAAACACAGTTATTTAGTTCTTAAGAGAGAGTAAACAGCTGAAAAAAACGCATTACGTAACAGTATATTGTATCCGGACTTCGGTCTTAAAGGGGAAGCGCTCCAATATTCGTCTGCCATTAATCAAACAACAGTCTCTCACTGCTCTTGACTATATCACTTTTGTAACTTTAATAAGAATAAATTAAAAATAATAATAATAATATATTTATATATAGCCTATGTATAGAATCTATACATAATACACATGTTTAATTATATCTAATTAACACAGTGAAGACTAATTAATTTACACAATGTGTAGCGTTTCTTATTTATGTAGGTTTTTGTCCTATTGCTTGCAATTAGTTTCTTATCCTTATTTCATCACTGATTGTTTATCTTCAGTGAGCTTGAGTTTTTTTTTTTTTTATTCAATTAAATTTAATTTCACTTTATTGTTGGGATTTCTTCCAAAAAAAATTTCGCATCCAATAGCGTTTACTGTCTAACATTAATTCACATCAATACACATTACACAATACAATAAATACACACACACACACACACAAAGGCATGTTCGTACACAGCTTTTTTGTATATATATATATATTTTTATATTGTATTATATTTCTATTAATTTGATATTGACATTGGTGACAAGGATTATGAAAAGTCTATGGAATCAAAGATCACAAAAAAAAAATTTAAAGAAAAAAAATAACTATACCGTGATATATATTGTTATTGTGATATAGAATTAGTCATATCGTGATATAAGATTTTGGTCATATCGCCCACCCCTAACGTCAGAACATGCATGTACACAATAAGGGCATTGTACCAAATGGTTAATTTAAATGCAAGTACATAGAAGTTAAGGCCACCTAATATAAAGTGAGACCAAAAGGTCTAAGTCTTTAGTCAGGGCTGAAATAATTAAAGGTTCTCTTTTGAACTGCATCTTCACTTCCCTTTTCTTCATTTTCTCCAATATCTCTGTCACTCTCTTTTTTCTTGTACCTGTCTCTTCTTCACCAGCAGGTCTGTTATTAACAGAACTGTGTTCACCTTGTTGCTAAACAACCACCTCATTGTAATTTGTTTGCATGTTGTTATTTCTCTTAAAATGACTTAAATACCCAAGATTTAACAAACCTATAATTCATACAAATATATTAAAACAAATTTTCTAAAATGTCTAAATTAGTACATTGAAAATCCTAATACTGAACACAATATTGTATTTTTGGGCTGACTGATATTTTTGTGTCTAGCTCCCTCCCTTTCTATACAATACATCCATGTGAATATCTGCCTGCTAAATTATTAATGTAACTTTCCAATCGATAATGATGTCCTTTAGCACAGTATTCTGACTGATGATAATAATGGTGTGCTACTGACAGCCTAAAAGGTGCTAGCAGTTTAATACTCAACTAGGTTAATAAAGACTAAACTACAGTAGCGTATTACAGATGAAACTGACCTGCACTTGAAGCCTGAACAGGTTAGTAATTTCACTACATTTAACTGTTTCTTCTGAACTTTCCTCGAGTCCCGCGCATCGACTCTGTTCAGAACCGTTTGACGTGAAGCGCAGCGCTGCCAGTCAAGACTAACCCATTTATGATTTATTATCCATTTATTAGGGAATGCCACAATCAGAAATAATCACTTTGGCACATTGGGAAAGCAAAAAAAATAATAATAATAATAATTTAAAAAATAAAATAAAATAAAAACAGGGCAGCCAGCGGAGTGTATAATGGAAGGAGTTCAGAGAGGTAGACAGGAGCTAGGTTATGCAAAGATTTAAACACAAAGAGTAGAATTTTGAAGTCTATTCTCTGATGAACCAGCAAACCAGTGAAGAGATCAGAGAATAGGTGTGATATGTTCATGTTTGCGACGCCTGGCCGCAGCGTTTTGGACTAGCTGAAGACGTGCAATTTGCGATTTAGATATTCCGCAATATAAAGAATTGCAGTAATCTAGCCGAGATGTAACAAACGCATGAACAGCCATTTCTAGGGTTTTCGGAGTGAGAAAGTCTCTGATTTTAGACAGTAGACGGAGTTGATAGAAACTGGAACCGATAACGGAGGAGATATGTTTATCGAATTTTAAATGCTGGTCGACAAGAACACCTAGGTTTCGCACCTGTGATGATCTAAAAACAGATAAACAGTCCAAATCGGGGTGTATATACTGAGAATTCTCATTAGAACCAAAAACAATTACTTCGGTCTTGTCTTCATTTAGGAAGAGGAAATTTTGGGCGAGCCATGATTTAACCTCCTCTAAACATTGCAGAAGTGAGGTAATCGCTGTGGAATTGTCTCTTTTGATTGGTAGATAGATTTGAGTATTGTCTGCGTAGAAATGAAATGACACACCATGTTTACGTAGAATAGAGCCTAGAGGTAGCATGTAGAGAGAAAATAGAGAAGGAGCTAAGATAGAGCCTTGTGGAATGCCACAGGCCAGAGGTGCAGGGGAAGAGGTAAAATTACCCAACTTCACTAAAAACTTTCTGTCCGACAGGTATGACTGAAACCAATTTAGAACAGTAGCTTTTAGACCCACCCAGGACTCTAGTCTGGATAATATTGTGGTGTGGTCTATGGTATCAAAAGCAGCCGATAAATCTAAAAGAATGAGAACCACAGAGTCTCCAGAGTCAGTGGTGATATAAATATCGTTTAACACTCTCAAAAGGGCAGACTCAGTGCTGTGGACAGACTTAAAACCAGATTGAAAAATCTCATAAATACAATTACTTGTCAGAAAATGTTGAAGTTGATCCAGCACAATTTTCTCCAAAATCTTAGAAATGAAGGGTAAAACAGAGATTGGCCTAAAAAATTTAGAACAGAGGAATCCAGTGAAAGACAAATATACCTGCGCTACTTATGACTGCTTTTGTGCTCCAGGGTCACATATGTAATTAAACAAATAAAGCAGACAGATATCATCTTATGCACCAGATACGTAATAAAAGCAAGCATGGAATTGAAAAATGAGTCAGACAGTCGATTAATAAAACATATTGTATAATAAGTGAGTTTTGAGAAGAGTATGGAGTGAAGAGTATGACAGAATAATAAGCTCGACATGATTTTAGAGCTTGTTAGCCATCTAACGAAGCTCAGGATGAGCAACGCGACACACCCTGACAACCCTGAGCGAACGACATGTTCTCACTCATCCTGCGATTAGAACACATCCCTGAGAAACACACTCACTCACAACACAACACTAGAATCATCACTCGCTCTCACGAGTCCAAGACAAAACAACATGATCTGAAACACATCAGATGACTCCAGAGTACTGGAGTATAGTGACAGTCCTGGTCTTTATGAACGATTACTGTATGTAACACAGGTGTAAAATAACATTGAGATAAATTAACAATTCTTGTTTTATGGTGAACTACTTCAATACACTATATTGCCAAAAGTATTGGCACCCCCTTCTAATGAACAGGTTTGACTACTTTAGTAATTTCTATGAGTACAAATCTTAATGTTAAAGCATATAATGATATTCTAGGAAATTGTGTGCTTCTAATATTATAGCAACAGTTTGGACTCTTTTCTATTCTAACATGACAATGTCTCTGTGTATAAGACAAGGTTCAAAAAGAAAATGATTGATTGAGTCAGTGTGGAAGAACTTGACTGGTCTGCATAAAACCATAATCCCAGTTTAACACCTCTGGTGTGACTGTAAATGCAGACCTTGAGCCAAAAACTCATCACCAAACACCAATGACTTGTACATACACTATATAGACAAAAGTATTGGCACCCCCTTCTTTAGAACAGAAAAATGCTCTTCCAAATCTGTGGCAACAACGATGGAAATACAATTTTTAAATACATGAATTATGTTCCCATCGTCGTTGCCACAGATTTGGAAGAGCATTTTTCTGTTCTAAAGAAGGGGGTGCCAATACTTTTGGCAATATAGTGTATATATAGACAAACACACAGGTCAAAAGTTCAGAATAATTCTAATTGTTTTGATGTTTTTTGAAAAAAGTAGTCGTTTATGCTCACCAAGGCTGCGTTTAAAATACAGTAAAAATTGCAAAATATTATTTCAATTTAAAACAGCTGTTTTCTATGTGAATATGTGTTAAACTGTAATTTATTTCTGTGATCAAAGCTGTATTTTCAGCATCATTACTCCAGTCTTCAGTGTCACATGATCTTCAGAAATCATAATAATATGCTGATTTGAAAATAATAAATAAATAAATAATACATCTATTCATCAAAGATGCATTAAATTGATCAAAAGTGACAGTAAAGACATTTATAATGTTACAAAAGATTTCTATTTCAAATAAATGCTGTTCTTTTGAACTTTCTATTCATCTGTGAATCCTGAAAAATAAAATGCATCAGTTTCCACAAAAATATTAATGTTTTCAACATTGATAATAATCATAAATGTTTCTTGAGCAGAAATCAGCATATTATTATGATTTCTGAAGATCATGTGACACTGAAGACTGGAGTAATGATGCTGAAAATACAGCTTTGATCACAGAAATAAATTACAGTTTAACACATATTCACATAGAAAACAGCTGATTTACATTAGAATAATATTTAGCAATTTTTACTGTAATTTTGATCAAATAAATGCAGAAGAGACTTTTCAAAAACATTGAAAAATCCCAATTATTCCAAAACACAATATATAATTTATAGTGATAAATCTGGTCAGTGTATTGCAGCATTAATAAACAGATACTGTACCTATTTTCTTAGGTTTGGGGAGGTTGAGGTTGTTCATGATGTTCACAAACTCATCAAGAGTCTTCGTCAGCCGTGGATTGAACTTCTTCTCCTCATCGACGGTGGAGACGGTCTGACCTTCAGCGTTCAGAGCACAGAAACACAATCAGGAGAATAACTAACACAAACACCTGAGATAGAAACTGAGTTTACTGTAGAACGTCAAGTTTGGATGAATTCATCAGAAGTATGTCAGTACACTTAAATCAAATCACGATATGGACTAGTATCTGTAAATATTAAGCCACAAAATCATCATATCATATACACACACAAACAAAAAGGTATTCACGGCAACCCGTCAAAATAAAAGTTCGGTTTAACTTGAAGACATTGTGTTAGAAATATAATATCTATTACTACTACTACTAAATCAAAACATTATTTTTTAAGGAATAATCACACAATACTTCATTGTTTTAAATTTAATACTAAATCCTAAATACTAAAAAAAATACTAAATGCTAAAAATAAATAAATAAAAAAGTACAACAACAACAAACAAAAAAAATACACAACATAGAATTTCTGAGAATAAAATAAAATAAATTCATAGAGCTATTGGAGATATTTTTAATAAATTAAGTTGTTTTTATGCATTTAAATATTTAGACATGCTTAAACCCAGAATTCGGTAACGATAACAAAACATTAATAGGGCTCTAAACATGTCATTTTTGTTAAACTTTTAATAAATTAATGTTAAATTCTATCATTTTCATGATTTTAATTAATTAGACATGCTTTTTGATAAATACAATTTAATTTAAGCATTGAAAAGGAGTCCAGAAAAATCAAAATGGGAAAAAAACTGAATTCAGAAAAATTAATTAACGAATTAAAAAAAAATAAAAAATAATATCAAACAGATTTCATAGGGCCTGGCTAAATATTAATTTGTTTAACATTGGTGTCTTTTTTCAGACTAGATTGTAAAAGCAGTGATTTTGCCTCAGTTAAAGTGTGGTAAAACACCTTTAACACACGGCGTCTCACAGTTTACCGCGGTAAACGAGTGTCATCACGTACCCTTGTAGTCGTGAGCGGGGTAAATGAAACAGTGTCCCGGCAGAGTGAAGATCTTCTTATGGACAGACTCATACAGTCTGTGAGGACTACCTGAATGAAGACAGGTGCAGAGCGTTACTGTGTCGCCATCATGTGGACATTTGAAGTATTACAAAAACAACTAAACACAGGAATAACCTACAAGCAGCTGTCAGAGCTGGATGATGTAATGGATAATCAATATATATATTTGTGCAGCTTCAGTGATTATATTCTGCTTTTTATTTTGGCATTACGTTTTCTAAACAGCTTGTCATCTGACTAGTTTCATAATAAGGGCAGGTAAATATTGCCATGTATGACTGTGTGTCATTATATTGGTGCATTTACACTGCTGCTCAAAAGTTTGGATCAGTAAGATTTTTAATGTTTTTAAGGGAGTCTTCTGCTCATCAAGACTGTATTTATTCCATCAAAAATACAGAAAAAACTGTAATATTGTGAAATCTTATTGCAATTTCTAATATTGGTTTCCTATTTTAATATACTTTAAAATGTAATTTATTTCTGTGATCAAAGCTGTATTTTCAGCATCATTACTCCAGTCTTCAGTGTCACATGATCTTCAGAAATCATTATAATATGCTGATTTATTATGAGTGTTGAAACTGTCGTGCTGCTTCATAGTTTTTTGGAACGTGATACTTTTTTCTTTGATTCTTTGATGAATACAGAGTTAAAAAGAGCAGCGTTTGTTCAAAATAGAAATCTTTTCTAACAATATACAGGTGCATCTCCAAAAATTAGAATATCATTCAAAAAGTGAAACTTTCATATAGTCTAGATTCATTACATGTAATAATGTAATTTTGATGATTAGAGCTTAAAGCTCATGAAAGTCAAAAATCACGATATTTTTATTTTCACAATATTCAATTTTTTTTAGATGGATCTGTAAGTCTTTACTATGACTTTTTATTCATTTAACACATCCCTCCTGAATAAAAGTATTAATTTCTTTAAAAAAAAAATAATAATTTACTGACCCCAAACTTTTGAATAGCATTGTATATTGTAACACAAAATTTATTTTTTAAATAAATGCTGTTCTTTTTAACTTTGTATTCATCAAAGAATCCTAAAAAAATATCACAGTAAGGTCCGCAAAAAAAATATGAAGCAGCACAACGGTTTCCAACATTGATCATAAATCAGCATATTATTATGATTTCTGAAGATCATGTGACACTGAAGACTGCAGTAATGATGCTGAAAATACAGCTTTGATCACAGAAATAAATTACAGTTTAACACATATTCACATAGAAATCTGTTATTTTAAATTGCGATAATATTTCACAAAATATTTTTGATCAAATAGATACAGCCTTGATGAGCAGAAGAAACTTCTTTAAAAAACATTAAAAATCTTCCTGATCCCAAACTTTGAGCAGCAGTGTATATGTACAAGATTGAATCTCACTCTTCCTTATTTTCTTTTTAGCGAAAAATAGTGTGAAAATATCATTTGCACTGAATTTTTACTGTATTTTTTGCTTGCACTGAATTTTTACTGTATTTTGCATGCACTGAATTTACTGTATTTTGCTTGCACTGAATTTTTACTGTACTTTGCATGCACTGAATTTTTAATTTTGCATACTGAATTTTTACTGTTTTGCATGCACTGAATTTTTTACTGTACTTTGCATGCACTGAATTTTTACTGTACTTTGCATGCATGAATTTTTACTGTATTTGCTGCACTGATTTTACTGTATTTTGCTTGCACTGAATGTTTACTGTATTTTGCATGCACTGAATTTTTACTGTACTTTGCATGCACTGAATTTTTACTGTATTTTTGCATGCACTGAATTTTTTTTTTGATGCACTGAATATCATTATAAACCTAAAACCCTACACGGTTGAATCTATGTCGTCCAGGACGGTGGATATGAGGTGTTTGTGTGGTGTGACCTTGCTGGAAGTCGGTGCGTCCGCAGCCGCGGATGAGCAGAGTGTCTCCGGTGAAGGCCATGCGCTCGTCTTCAGTGATGTACGTCACGCATCCGTCCGTGTGTCCGGCGTCTCTCGCACCGTCACATACTGAAATAACATTCATAATCAGCCCTTCATTCAACTCTCACTGACTCTGATAATCAACAACAACACTGTAGAACATCAGCACAGCTCTCTGCTTCCTTCACACTGTGAGGAAAACATTAAATCAATGCTATACAGAACAGTTTAAGATTCTTCTAGTGCTGTCAAACAATTAATTGCAATTAATCACATCCGAAATAAAAGTATTTGTTTACATAATATATGTGTGTGAACTGTGTATATTAATTATGTATATATAAATACACATACATACAGTATATATTTTGAAAATATTTACATGTATAATGTATATATATTTATTTATATAATTATATATTACATATAAATATATTTAATATACAAATATAACATATTTTTCTTAAATATACACATGCATATGTCTGTATTTATATACACATAATAAATATACACAGTACACGCCATATATTATGTAAACAAAAACTTTTATTTCGGATGTGATTAATCGCGATAATATAATTTGTAATATAATTTTAATAAAATTTTATATAAATTGACTGTAAATGACAATCTTATTTTTGAATCAGTGTTGACTTTAAGGTTTACTGAATTGGCCTGTTTACTTACAATATTAAATTATATTTTAATATTTATATATTTGTATGATATGTGGTCACTTGGAATATTAAAATATATTTTATATTATATATTTGTATACTTTTTGTACATATTTTAATTAATTAATTAATTTATATATATATGAATCATGATTCATATATGAAACTGTGGATTTTAAGATATACTGCAATGTCTGATCACTTGCAATATTAAATTATGTTTTATAATTTATATAAATATACTGACCACAAATAACCCAGTCATAAGCTTCTTTCTTAAACAGTATAGATTTTAATATGTAATGTATTGCATATGTATTATATTTTTAAAATATTATTATTATATATTTTTTTTATATTACATATCATATTTATTTATTTATTTACAATAAATATAAATAAACTGACTGCAAATGACTTGGTCATGATCTTGTTTTTCAGTCCGTGTGAAATTTGCAATTATTAAATAATAAATTATTATATTATATTATGTATTTAGTTAGTTATATATTTTTTAATATAAATAAACTGACTGTAAATGACATGTTCATGATCTTGTTTTTAAATCAGTATTGATTTTATGGTTTATTGAACTGGCCTGATCATTTGCAATTATTAAATATTAAATGTAAATATATATTTATTTTTATACTTGAATATTTCTATAATAAATCACATTATATTATTTATGTATTTAGTTAGTTATATATTTTAATATAAATAAACTGACTGTAAATGACATGTTTATGATCTTATTTTTATTATTATGTTTACTGAAGTGCTCTGATCATTTGCATATGTTATATATAATATATTATTATATTTATTTACATTTAATATAACTATATGAACTGTAAGTGACCCATTCTTGATTTTGTTTTTGAACCAGTGTGGATTTTTAAGGTTTATTGAACCAACCTTATTAATTGCAATTATAATTTTTTTTTCATTTATAGTTACATATCTCTATAATATTTTATCTGAATTAAATTCATGTTAAATTCAAATTATTCGGACGTAGCACAGATAATATTTTACTGAATGTATAATCATTTTCCTAACTGTTTTAAATGATTTTTTAAAAATCAATTTTTATATCATTTTTGTTTTTATTGTTTGTGATTATTATTTTTAATTCCTTGTTTTTATTGTTGCGATTATTATTATTTTTAATGACTATTTCACTTCCTTTTATGTAAAGCACTTTGAATTACCACTTGTGTATGACATGTGCTATATAAATAAACTTGTAAAATATGTATTAATATTTTCTTTAATAAAGCGGTTGAGAAAGGCCCCGGTCCTGCAGCTGTTAGTCTGGATGTGTGTGTGTTTAGGCTCATACGTGTTTGCCGAAGCTAATGCGGTCTCCGTCTGAGAGCTGGATGTCGGCCGCGGCTCCGCTGTGTTTGGAGATGGCGCTCTTCAGGCCAAACAGCTTCTTCTTCAGGAGTCCGGTGCCGGTGATGTGATCGGCGTGACAGTGAGTGTTCACTGCAGAGAAACATCATCATCATCAGTGTTTATCTCACACAGGTGACTGTCACACAGGCCTCAATTCACATGCATCTCCTAAACTTTAAAGTAGTAAACATAAAGTAAGGGGTGTGCGATATATATCATCTGTGATAATATCATAACTGTTGTTTTGACAATGAGCGATTTGACATTGAGTATTTTGCAAAAACAAACAAACATTGAAAAGACCCCTACAGAGAGATTCATGGTGCATTTAGAGTTTGTTCCTTCACTGCATGATTCAGTCTATTAAAATTCAAGATATGGGGACAGAAAATGTTTATATTTATATCATTTCATATACACTAGTCAACATTTGAAGTGGATCAAAGCCTTTCATCAAAGTTGTCCTAAAACCCAAATGCATTCTCGTCTTTTTTGATCCACTTCAGATGTTGACTACTATAGTTCAGTCAATATCACACAAAGAGTGCTGTATTTTTCTCCAAAATTACTATGATTACAAATGTAGTATTGATTTTTTTTTTTACAACAGTTCAATAAAGAAGTTAATATTAAGAGACTTATGTTTTATACACTATATTGCCTGTTTTTTTGCTCTATTTCGACAACAAAAATAAACAAAACACAGCACTGTTTTTGTGTCTCTGAGCATCATGACGGGATGATTCGTTCCTGAATGAATCACTCGTTTAAATGATTCGGTTCAGTCGTAATGACTCGCTTATTAACAGTGACTTACTGCCACCTACTGGTGGTTTAAATTTCACATTTATAGTTTATTTTTATTATTTAAATAATTTCAAATAACAGTATTCAACGTTTTTATGTTTATATATATCAAAACATTATTAATGCATTTGTAAATGCAGGTTAAATGCATTCATATCTTGCATTAAACAGTGAGTAAATACATCTAAATGCCTCTTCAGATGCAGGCTTCTGTTGATTTTAATTTGCTTGGTAACATCCCAAATGTCTTATTATTCTAATTCACTCATTAAATGTAAGAATTTGACTCAAAAGATAATGCACACTTTTAGAAAAAATGGCTTTATAAAGGTTAAAAATGCCTATAAAGTGTAAAAAATCAGTTTAAACTTATTGGAAAGGATTCATTTTCTATCAGAGTGAACTGAACAAACACCCACACAGAATATAAAGAATATCAAAAAACTGTTGGCGTCAGCTGTCCACGACAGTCCTTAAGACATCAGTACAATAACACACTCAGGAAAAATATCGTCTAATTCCAGTTATCGATAAAATCCCAGAAAATATTGAGATATAATTTTTTGTCATTATCGCACACCCCTACGTAAGAGTACTAAAAGAGCTGCTTACAGGCCACTTTGAGCGTCAGGCCCAGATCACTGATGAGCTGCAGGTCTCTGTCCACCGTCTCCAGCACTGGATCGATCAGAACGGCTTCTCTGCTGTCAGCATCGGCCAGCAGGTACGTGTATGTGCTGCTCTCAGACTCGAAGAGCTACGGGAACAACAACAACAACAGAGACTCCATCAGTCAGCGTGAGTCAGCTACAACATTCCTCTCATATCTCCATCTACAGCGTTACTGTACACACAATCATCACTCTACTAGTGTTACTGTACACACAGTCATCACTGCAACTACTAGTGTTACTGTACACACAGTCATCACTGCAACTACTGCTGCTAGTGTTACTGTACACACAGTCATCACTGCAACTACTGCTGCTAGTGTTACTGTACACACAGTCATCACTGCAACTACTGCTGCTAGTGTTACTGTACACACAGTCATCACTGCAACTACTGCTGCTAGTGTTACTGTACACACAGTCATCACTGCAACTACTGCGCTAGTGTTACTGTACACTGCAACAGTCATCACCTCAACTACTGCCGCTAGTGTTACTGTACACACAGTCATCACCTCAACTACTGCCGCTAGTGTTACTGTACACACAGTCATCACCGCAACTACTGCCGCTAGTGTTACTGTACACACAGTCATCACCGCAACTACTGCCGCTAGTGTTACTGTACACACAGTCATCACCGCAACTACTGCCGCTAGTGTTACTGTACACACAGTCATCACCGCAACTACTGCCGCTAGTGTTACTGTACACACAGTCATCACCGCAACTACTGCCGCTAGTGTTACTGTACACACAGTCATCACCGCAACTACTGCCGCTAGTGTTACTGTACACACAGTCATCACCGCAACTACTGCCGCTAGTGTTACTGTACACACAGTCATCACCGCAACTACTGCCGCTAGTGTTACTGTACACACAGTCATCACCGCAACTACTGCCGCTAGTGTTACTGTACACACAGTCATCACCGCAACTACTGCCGCTAGTGTTACTGTACACACAGTCATCACCGCAACTACTGCCGCTAGTGTTACTGTACACACAGTCATCACCGCAACTACTGCCGCTAGTGTTACTGTACACACAGTCATCACCGCAACTACTGCCGCTAGTGTTACTGTACACACAGTCATCACCGCAACTACTGCCGCTAGTGTTACTGTACACACAGTCATCACCGCAACTACTGCCGCTAGTGTTACTGTACACACAGTCATCACCGCAACTACTGCCGCTAGTGTTACTGTACACACAGTCATCACCGCAACTACTGCCGCTAGTGTTACTGTACACACAGTCATCACCGCAACTACTGCCGCTAGTGTTACTGTACACACAGTCATCACCGCAACTACTGCCGCTAGTGTTACTGTACACACAGTCATCACCGCAACTACTGCCGCTAGTGTTACTGTACACACAGTCATCACCGCAACTACTGCCGCTAGTGTTACTGTACACACAGTCATCACCGCAACTACTGCCGCTAGTGTTACTGTACACACAGTCATCACCGCAACTACTGCCGCTAGTGTTACTGTACACACAGTCATCACCGCAACTACTGCCGCTAGTGTTACTGTACACACAGTCATCACCGCAACTACTGCCGCTAGTGTTACTGTACACACAGTCATCTACTGCCGCTAGTGTTACTGTACACACAGTCATCACCGCCGCTAGTGTTACTGTACACACAGTCATCACCGCAACTACTGCCGCTAGTGTTACTGTACACAGTCATCACCGCAACTACTGCCGCTAGTGTTACTGTACACACAGTCATCACCTCAACTACTGCTGCTAGTGTTACTGTACACACAGTCATCATCAACTACTGCTGCTAGTGTTACTGTACACACACTGCCGCTAGTGTTACTGTACACACAGTCATCACCGCAACTACTGCTGCTAGTGTTACTGTACACACAGTCATCACCGCAACTACTGCTGCTAGTGTTACTGTACACACAGTCATCACCGCAACTACTGCTGCTAGTGTTACTGTACACACAGTCATCACCGCAACTACTGCTGCTAGTGTTACTGTACACACAGTCATCACTGCAACTACTGCCGCTAGTGTTACTGTACACACAGTCATCACTGCAACTACTGCTGCTAGTGTTACTGTACACACAGTCATCACCGCAACTACTGTTTCTGACAACATACCACAGTAAAACACTGCTAGTGTGGTATTAGTGACCCCTGAAAGCACATTTATTGAATCTACACTTCAGAAGCTCTCTCTTCTTGGATCTTTAACACCAGAAACTAAAACATGAGCACATCTGCATGTGAATGACAGTCGCCTGAATGAAAGCAGATCAGATCAGACTCTTCAGCACTGATACACTCATGAAACCAGAAGATGAACTTCCAGCTCATTTCACTCGCAAATCAAGCTGGTTTTTCTCGTCCGTCCTGACAGTGAAGCCGTTTGTTGAAATGCAACATTCAGGAGCGTCAAACAAAGCCCAAAAACTGCACTGGTTTAACAAACATTTATTAAAAACAGACTTTTCTTACAAAATATATTATTAGATGCATTTCACATTACAAGAGCACGTGATTATTTAAAGCTGATGCTGAAAAAAATACATTTACCACAAACCATCATTAGTCCAAGTGTGATATTATATCATAGACATGATATGAGCACACAGATTTGATCAAGTATTTGATGAAATCCCAAAATATTTTTTTTTTAGAGTTTAATATGTAATTGTTCTGGTTTATCTGTCTATTCACCCTGAATCAGAATAGTGCATTAATGCAAATATCATCACGGCATGTAGTTTTGACATCGATACACACCGTAAAATTAAAATCATCTGACTAAAACATTAATTTGTTCATATTCAGATGTCATGAAGTCCACACACCAGGTTTGCAGGCACTGATATATCTGTGGATTCAAAGCAAAAACAGTGACAACATCAGATAATAATAATAATAATGTTTTATTTATAAAGTGCCTTTCAAAGGACGCTTTACATAAAGTTAATACAAATACAAATATGTGACCCTGGAGCACAAAACCAGTCATAAGTGTAAATTTTGTGAAATTGATATATATACATCATCTGAAAGCTGAATAAATAGCTTTCCATTGATGTATGGTTTGTTATGATAGGACAATATTTGGCTGAGATACAACTATTTGTAAATCTGGAATCTGAGGGTGCAAAAAAATCTAAATATTGAGAAAATCACCTTTAAAGTTGTTCAAATGAAGTTCTTAGCAATGCATATTACTAATCAAAAATTATGTTTTAATACATTTACGGTAGGAAATTTACAAAATATCTTCATGGAACATGATCTTTACTTAATATCCTAATGATTTTTGGCATGAAAGAAAAATGGATAATTTTGACCCATACAATGTATTGTTGTCTATTGCTACAAATCAAGTTCAAGTTCATTTTATTTGTATAGCACATTTACAACAGCCACTCGGCTGACCAAAGTGCTTTACAGGAGAGAACATTTATAACAACATACACAGAAAACAAGCCAGATAAAAAGAACAACCCATTTTGAAATTACAGTAAACAGTAATCAATACACTAAGGAAAACAAATAGGTTTTTAGCAGGGACTTAAAAACAGACAGGGAAGGGGCCGTTCTAGTCTCTAAAGGCAGGGTATTCCAAAGACGTGGCCCTGCCACCGCAAATGCATGCTCCCCTCTACGCTTAAGTCTAACATGTGGAACTACCAACCAGGGGCGGACTGGGACAAAATTTCAGGCCGGGAAATCTCACACTCATCCAGGCCATCCCATACACCCACAACACTTTCTGAAACACGGACAACACTATTAGCCTATTTGTATGACCATCACATAAAAAGGTCGGTCACACTTTATATTAGGTGGCCTTAACTACTATGTACTTAAATCAAAATATAAGTACAATGTAATTATTGTTCATATTGTATTGCAAAACACTTTTGCTGCTATTGAGGTGGGATAAGGGTAAGGTTAGGGACAGGTTTGGTGGTATGGGTAGGTTTAAGGGTGGGTTTAAGTGTAAGGGATGGGCCAACAGTGTAATTATAAATGTAATTACAGAAATTAATTACAGATGTAATTACATAAAGGTATTATTAACAAAATAAGTACAACGTCAGATAGGGCTGGGCGATATGACGATATATATCGGATGGACGAAATAAAAAGTCTATCGTTTCATATTATGCTCTATCGTTTATTTCGTGGTGTCGCAAAATACATTGTTTACGGTACTTTTTCATCATTTGGATGACTGCGTGAAGGGTAGACACAGAAGCAGGTGGCTCCGAGTAGGAGCACGATCCGACACGACAAAACAAGGAGCTCGTTCCTAAACGAGGGACTACATCTGTATCATGGACTGCAGTTTTAAAACAACCGATTTTAAGCCGTTGAAACACAAACAACTATATGCGTGCGCCGTCTCTGTTTCTGTGTGAGAGGAGCGCGCTTTTTTTTTTTGCCGCTTTATTGGCTTTGAACGATTACATAAACACACTTGTATGCGTAAGAATCCCTGTCTTTGCAAGTATCCTCATAAACACAGTTATTTAGTTCTTAAGAGAGAGTAAACAGCTGAAAAAAACGCATTACGTAACAGTATATTGTATCCGGACTTCGGTCTTAAAGGGGAAGCGCTCCAATATTCGTCTGCCATTAATCAAACAACAGTCTCTCACTGCTCTTGACTATATCACTTTTGTAACTTTAATAAGAATAAATTAAAAATAATAATAATAATATATTTATATATAGCCTATGTATAGAATCTATACATAATACACATGTTTAATTATATCTAATTAACACAGTGAAGACTAATTAATTTACACAATGTGTAGCGTTTCTTATTTATGTAGGTTTTTGTCCTATTGCTTGCAATTAGTTTCTTATCCTTATTTCATCACTGATTGTTTATCTTCAGTGAGCTTGAGTTTTTTTTTTTTTTATTCAATTAAATTTAATTTCACTTTATTGTTGGGATTTCTTCCAAAAAAAATTTCGCATCCAATAGCGTTTACTGTCTAACATTAATTCACATCAATACACATTACACAATACAATAAATACACACACACACACACACAAAGGCATGTTCGTACACAGCTTTTTTGTATATATATATATATTTTTATATTGTATTATATTTCTATTAATTTGATATTGACATTGGTGACAAGGATTATGAAAAGTCTATGGAATCAAAGATCACAAAAAAAAAAATTTAAAGAAAAAAAATAACTATACCGTGATATATATTGTTATTGTGATATAGAATTAGTCATATCGTGATATAAGATTTTGGTCATATCGCCCACCCCTAACGTCAGAACATGCATGTACACAATAAGGGCATTGTACCAAATGGTTAATTTAAATGCAAGTACATAGAAGTTAAGGCCACCTAATATAAAGTGAGACCAAAAGGTCTAAGTCTTTAGTCAGGGCTGAAAATAATTAAAGGTTCTCTTTTGAACTGCATCTTCACTTCCCTTTTCTTCATTTTCTCCAATATCTCTGTCACTCTCTTTTTTCTTGTACCTGTCTCTTCTTCACCAGCAGGTCTGTTATTAACAGAACTGTGTTCACCTTGTTGCTAAACAACCACCTCATTGTAATTTGTTTGCA
Source organism: Schizothorax lantsangensis (assembly GCA_027422415.1). NCBI lineage: Eukaryota > Metazoa > Chordata > Actinopteri > Cypriniformes > Cyprinidae > Schizothorax > Schizothorax lantsangensis. The sequence goes on along the minus strand of CM049850.1, from coordinate 34,913,220 downwards.
TGTTGTTATTTCTCTTAAAATGACTTAAATACCCAAGATTTAACAAACCTATAATTCATACAAATATATTAAAACAAATTTTCTAAAATGTCTAAATTAGTACATTGAAAATCCTAATACTGAACACAATATTGTATTTTTGGGCTGACTGATATTTTTGTGTCTAGCTCCCTCCCTTTCTATACAATACATCCATGTGAATATCTGCCTGCTAAATTATTAATGTAACTTTCCAATCGATAATGATGTCCTTTAGCACAGTATTCTGACTGATGATAATAATGGTGTGCTACTGACAGCCTAACAGGTGCTAGCAGTTTAATACTCAACTAGGTTAATAAAGACTAAACTACAGTAGCGTATTACAGATGAAACTGACCTGCACTTGAAGCCTGAACAGGTTAGTAATTTCGCTACATTTAACTGTTTCTTCTGAACTTTCCTCGAGTCCCGCGCATCGACTCTGTTCAGAACCGTTTGACGTGAAGCGCGGCGCTGCCAGTCAAGACTAACCCATTTATGATTTATTATCCATTTATTAGGGAATGCCACAATCGGAAATAATCACTTTGGCACATTGGGAAAGCAAAAAAATTAAAAATAATAATAATTAAAAAAATAAAATAAAATAAAAACGGCAGCCAGCGGAGTGTATAATGGAAGGAGTTCAGAGAGGTAGACAGGAGCTAGGTTATGTAAAGATTTAAACACAAAGAGTAGAATTTTGAAGTCTATTCTCTGATGAACCAGCAAACCAGTGAAGAGATCTGAGAATAGGTGTGATATGTTCATGTTTGCGACGCCTGGCTGCAGCGTTTTGGACTAGCTGAAGACGTGCAATTTGCGATTTAGATATTCCGCAATATAAAGAATTGCAGTAATCTAGCCGAGATGTAACAAACGCATGAACAGCCATTTCTAGGGTTTTCGGAGTGAGAAAGTCTCTGATTTTAGACAGTAGACGGAGTTGATAGAAACTGGAACCGATAACGGAGGAGATATGTTTATCGAATTTTAAATGCTGGTCGACAAGAACACCTAGGCTTCGCACCTGTGATGATCTAAAAACAGATAAACAGTCCAAATCGGGGTGTATATACTGAGAATTCTCATTAGAACCAAAAACAATTACTTCGGTCTTGTCTTCATTTAGGAAGAGGAAATTTTGGGCGAGCCATGATTTAACCTCCTCTAAACATTGCAGAAGTGAGGTAATCGCTGTGGAATTGTCTCTTTTGATTGGTAGATAGATTTGAGTATTGTCTGCGTAGAAATGAAATGACACACCATGTTTACGTAGAATAGAGCCTAGAGGTAGCATGTAGAGAGAAAATAGAGAAGGAGCTAAGATAGAGCCTTGTGGAATGCCACAGGCCAGAGGTGCAGGGGAAGAGGTAAAATTACCCAACTTCACTAAAAACTTTCTGTCCGACAGGTATGACTGAAACCAATTTAGAACAGTAGCTTTTAGACCCACCCAGGACTCTAGTCTGGATAATATTGTGGTGTGGTCTATGGTATCAAAAGCAGCCGATAAATCTAAAAGAATGAGAACCACAGAGTCTCCAGAGTCAGTGGTGATATAAATATCGTTTAACACTCTCAAAAGGGCAGACTCAGTGCTGTGGACAGACTTAAAACCAGATTGAAAAATCTCATAAATACAATTACTTGTCAGAAAATGTTGAAGTTGATCCAGCACAATTTTCTCCAAAATCTTAGAAATGAAGGGTAAAACAGAGATTGGCCTAAAAAAATTAGAACAGAGGAATCCAGTGAAAGACTGCTTTTGTGCTCCAGGGTCACATATATAATTAAACAAATAAAGCAGACAGATATCATCTTATGCACCAGATACGTAATAAAAGCAAGCATGGAATTGAAAAATGAGTCAGACAGTCGATTAATAAAACATATTGTATAATAAGTGAGTTTTGAGAAGAGTATGGAGTGAAGAGTATGACAGAATAATAAGCTCGACATGATTTTAGAGCTTGTTAGCCATCTAACGAAGCTCAGGATGAGCAACGCGACACACCCTGACAACCCTGAGCGAACGACATGTTCTCACTCATCCTGCGATTAGAACACATCCCTGAGAAACACACTCACTCACAACACAACACTAGAATCATCACTCGCTCTCACGAGTCCAAGACAAACACAACATGATCTGAAACACATCAGATGACTTCAGAGTACTGGAGTATAGTGACAGTCCTGGTCTTTATGAACGATTACTGTATGTAACACAGGTGTAAAATAACATTGAGATAAATTAACAATTCTTGTTTTATGGTGAACTACTTCAATACACTATATTGCCAAAAGTATTGGCACCCCCTTCTAATGAACAGGTTTGACTACTTTAGTAATTTCTATGAGTACAAATCTTAATGTTAAAGCATATAATGATATTCTAGGAAATTGTGTGCTTCTAATATTATAGCAACAGTTTGGACTCTTTTCTATTCTAACATGACAATGTCTCTGTGTATAAGACAAGGTTCAAAAAGAAAATGATTGATTGAGTCAGTGTGGAAGAACTTGACTGGTCTGCATAAAACCATAATCCCAGTTTAACACCTCTGGTGTGACTGTAAATGCAGACCTTGAGCCAAAAACTCATCACCAAACACCAATGACTTGTACATACACTATATAGACAAAAGTATTGGCACCCCCTTCTTTAGAACAGAAAAATGCTCTTCCAAATCTGTGGCAACAACGATGGAAATACAATTTTTAAATACATGAATTATGTTCCCATCGTCGTTGCCACAGATTTGGAAGAGCATTTTTCTGTTCTAAAGAAGGGGGTGCCAATACTTTTGGCAATATAGTGTATATATAGACAAACACACAGGTCAAAAGTTCAGAATAATTCTAATTGTTTTGATGTTTTTTGAAAAAAGTAGTCGTTTATGCTCACCAAGGCTGCGTTTAAAATACAGTAAAAATTGCAAAATATTATTTCAATTTAAAACAGCTGTTTTCTATGTGAATATGTGTTAAACTGTAATTTATTTCTGTGATCAAAGCTGTATTTTCAGCATCATTACTCCAGTCTTCAGTGTCACATGATCTTCAGAAATCATAATAATATGCTGATTTGAAAATAAATAAATAAATAAATAATACATCTATTCATCAAAGATGCATTAAATTGATCAAAAGTGACAGTAAAGACATTTATAATGTTACAAAAGATTTCTATTTCAAATAAATGCTGTTCTTTTGAACTTTCTATTCATCTGTGAATCCTGAAAAATAAAATGCATCAGTTTCCACAAAAATATTAATGTTTTCAACATTGATAATAATCATAAATGTTTCTTGAGCAGAAATCAGCATATTATTATGATTTCTGAAGATCATGTGACACTGAAGACTGGAGTAATGATGCTGAAAATACAGCTTTGATCACAGAAATAAATTACAGTTTAACACATATTCACATAGAAAACAGCTGTTTTACATTAGAATAATATTTAGCAATTTTTACTGTAATTTTGATCAAATAAATGCAGAAGAGACTTTTCAAAAACATTGAAAAATCCCAATTATTCCAAAACACAATATATAATTTATAGTGATAAATCTGGTCAGTGTATTGCAGCATTAATAAACAGATACTGTACCTATTTTCTTAGGTTTGGGGAGGTTGAGGTTGTTCATGATGTTCACAAACTCATCAAGAGTCTTCGTCAGCCGTGGATTGAACTTCTTCTCCTCATCGACGGTGGAGACGGTCTGACCTTCAGCGTTCAGAGCACAGAAACACAATCAGGAGAATAACTAACACAACACCTGAGATAGAAACTGAGTTTACTGTAGAACGTCAAGTTTGGATGAATTCATCAGAAGTATGTCAGTACACTTAAATCAAATCACGATATGGACTAGTATCTGTAAATATTAAGCCACAAAATCATCATATCATATACACACACAAACAAAAAGGTATTCACGGCAACCCGTCAAAATAAAAGTTCGGTTTAACTTGAAGACATTGTGTTAGAAATATAATATCTATTACTACTACTACTAAAATCAAAACATTATTTTTTAAGGAATAATCACACAATACTTCATTGTTTTAAATTTAATACTAAATCCTAAATACTAAAAAAAATACTAAATGCTAAAAAATAAATAAATAAAAAAGTACAACAACAACAAACAAAAAAAATACACAACATAGAATTTCTGAGAATAAAATAAAATAAATTCATAGAGCTATTGGAGATATTTTAATAAATTAAGTTGTTTTTATGCATTTAAATATTTAGACATGCTTAAACCCAGAATTCGGTAACGATAACAAAAATTAATAGGGCTCTAAACATGTCATTTTTGTTAAACTTTTAATAAATTAATGTTAAATTCTATCATTTTCATGATTTTAATTAATTAGACATGCTTTTTGATAAATACAATTTAATTTAAGCATTGAAAAGGAGTCCAGAAAAATCAAAATGGGAAAAAAACTGAATTCAGAAAAATTAATTAACGAATTAAAAAAAATAAAAAATAATATCAAACAGATTTCATAGGGCCTGGCTAAATATTAATTTGTTTAACATTGGTGTCTTTTTTTCAGACTAGACTGTAAAAGCAGTGATTTTGCCTCAGTTAAAGTGTGGTAAAACACCTTTAACACACGGCGTCTCACAGTTTACCGCGGTAAACGAGTGTCATCACGTACCCTTGTAGTCGTGAGCGGGGTAAATGAAACAGTGTCCCGGCAGAGTGAAGATCTTCTTATGGACAGACTCATACAGTCTGTGAGGACTACCTGAATGAAGACAGGTGCAGAGCGTTACTGTGTCGCCATCATGTGGACATTTGAAGTATTACAAAAACAACTAAACACAGGAATAACCTACAAGCAGCTGTCAGAGCTGGATGATGTAATGGATAATCAATATATATATTTGTGCAGCTTCAGTGATTATATTCTGCTTTTTATTTTGGCATTACGTTTTCTAAACAGCTTGTCATCTGACTAGTTTCATAATAAGGGCAGGTAAATATTGCCATGTATGACTGTGTGTCATTATATTGGTGCATATACACTGCTGCTCAAAAGTTTGGGATCAGTAAGATTTTTAATGTTTTTAAGGGAGTCTTCTGCTCATCAAGACTGTATTTATTCCATCAAAAATACAGAAAAAACTGTAATATTGTGAAATCTTATTGCAATTTCTAATATTGGTTTCCTATTTTAATATACTTTAAAATGTAATTTATTTCTGTGATCAAAGCTGTATTTTCAGCATCATTACTCCAGTCTTCAGTGTCACATGATCTTCAGAAATCATAATAATATGCTGATTTATTATGAGTGTTGAAATTGCTGATTAATATTGTTTTTTGGAACGTGATACTTTTTTCTTTGATTCTTTGATGAATACGGAGTTAAAAAGAGCAGCGTTTGTTCAAAATAGAAATATTCTCTAACAATATACAGGTGCATCTCCAAAAATTAGAATATCATTCAAAAAGTGAAACTTTCATATAGTCTAGATTCATTACATGTAATAATGTAATTTTGATGATTAGAGCTTAAAGCTCATGAAAGTCAAAAATCACGATATTTTTATTTTCACAATATTCAATTTTTTTTAGATGGATCTGTAAGTCTTTACTATGACTTTTTATTCATTTAACACATCCCTCCTGAATAAAAGTATTAATTTCTTTAAAAAAAAAAAAAATAATTTACTGACCCCAAACTTTTGAATAGCATTGTATATTGTAACACAAAATTTATTTTTTAAATAAATGCTGTTCTTTTTAACTTTGTATTCATCAAAGAATCCTAAAAAAATATCACAGGTCCGCAAAAAAATATGAAGCAGCACAACGGTTTCCAACATTGATCATAAATCAGCATATTATTATGATTTCTGAAGATCATGTGACACTGAAGACTGCAGTAATGATGCTGAAAATACAGCTTTGATCACAGAAATAAATTACAGTTTAACACATATTCACATAGAAATCTGTTATTTTAAATTGCGATAATATTTCACAAAATATTTTTGATCAAATAGATACAGCCTTGATGAGCAGAAGAAACTTCTTTAAAAAACATTAAAAATCTTCCTGATCCCAAACTTTGAGCAGCAGTGTATATGTACAAGATTGAATCTCACTCTTCCTTATTTTCTTTTTAGCGAAAAATAGTGTGAAAATATCATTTGCACTGAATTTTTACTGTATTTTGCTTGCACTGAATTTTTACTGTATTTTGCATGCACTGAATTTACTGTATTTTGCTTGCACTGAATTTTTACTGTATTTTGCATGCACTGAATTTTTACTGTATTTTGCATGCACTGAATTTTTACTGTACTTTGCATGCACTGAATTTTTACTGTACTTTGCATGCACTGAATTTTTACTGTACTTTGCATGCACTGATTTTACTGTATTTTGCTTGCACTGAATGTTTACTGTATTTTGCATGCACTGAATTTTTACTGTACTTTGCATGCACTGAATTTTTACTGTATTTTGCATGCACTGAATTTTTTTTTTGATGCACTGAATATCATTATAAACCTAAAACCCTACACGGTTGAATCTATGTCGTCCAGGACGGTGGATATGAGGTGTTTGTGTGGTGTGACCTTGCTGGAAGTCGGTGCGTCCGCAGCCGCGGATGAGCAGAGTGTCTCCGGTGAAGGCCATGCGCTCGTCTTCAGTGATGTACGTCACGCATCCGTCCGTGTGTCCCGGCGTCTCTCGCACCGTCACATACTGAAATAACATTCATAATCAGCCCTTCATTCAACTCTCACTGACTCTGATAATCAACAACAACACTGTAGAACATCAGCACAGCTCTCTGCTTCCTTCACACTGTGAGGAAAACATTAAATCAATGCTATACAGAACAGTTTAAGATTCTTCTAGTGCTGTCAAACAATTAATTGCAATTAATCACATCCGAAATAAAAGTATTTGTTTACATAATATATGTGTGTGAACTGTGTATATTAATTATGTATATATAAATACACATACATACAGTATATATTTTGAAAATATTTACATGTATAATGTATATATATTTATTTATATAATTTATATTACATATAAATATATTTAATATACAAATATAACATATTTTTCTTAAATATACACATGCATATGTCTGTATTTATATACACATAATAAATATACACAGTACACGCATATATTATGTAAACAAAAACTTTTATTTCGGATGTGATTAATCGCGATAATATAATTTGTAATATAATTTTAATAAAATTTTATATAAATTGACTGTAAATGACAATCTTATTTTTGAATCAGTGTTGACTTTAAGGTTTACTGAATTGGCCTGTTTACTTACAATATTAAATTATATTTTAATATTTATATATTTCTATGATATGTGGTCACTTGGAATATTAAAATATATTTTATATTATATATTTGTATACTTTTTGTACATATTTTAATTAATTTATATATATATGAATTATAATTAATATATGAATCTGTGGATTTTAAGATATACTGCAATGCCTGATCACTTGCAATATTAAATTATGTTTTATAATTTATATAAATATACTGACCACAAATAACCCAGTCATAAGCTTCTTTCTTAAACAGTATAGATTTTAATATGTAATGTATTGCATATGTATTATATTTTTAAAATATTAAATTTTTTATATTTTTTTATATTACATATCATATTTATTTATTTATTTACAATAAACTAAATAAACTGACTGTAAATGACTTGGTCATGATCTTGTTTTTCAGTCCGTGTGAAATTTGCAATTATTAAATAATAAATTATTATATTATATTATGTATTTAGTTAGTTATATATTTTTTAATATAAATAAACTGACTGTAAATGACATGTTCATGATCTTGTTTTTAAATCAGTATTGATTTTATGGTTTATTGAACTGGCCTGATCATTTGTAATTATTAAATATTAAATGTAAATATATTTTTATACTTGCATATTTCTATAATAAATCATATTATATTATTTATGTATTTAGTTAGTTATATATTTTAATATAAATAAACTGACTGTAAATGACATGTTTATGATCTTATTTTTATTATTATGTTTACTGAAGTGCTCTGATCATTTGCATATGTTTATATAATATATTATTATATTTATTTACATTTAATATAACTATATGAACTGTAAGTGACCCATTCTTGATTTTGTTTTTGAACCAGTGTGGATTTTAAGGTTTATTGAACCAACCTTATTAATTGCAATTATAATTTTTTTTTCATTTATAGTTACATATCTCTATAATATTTTATCTGAATTAAATTCATGTTAAATTCAAATTATTCGGACGTAGCACAGATAATATTTTACTGAATGTATAATCATTTTCCTAACTGTTTTAAATGATTTTTAAATCAATTTTTATATCATTTTGTTTTTATTGTTGTGATTATTATTTTTAATTCCTTGTTTTTATTGTTGCGATTATTATTATTTTTAATGACTATTTCACTTCCTTTTATGTAAAGCACTTTGAATTACCACTGTGTATGACATGTGCTATATAAATAAACTTGTAAAATATGTATTAATATTTTCTTTAATAAAGCGGTTGAGAAAGGCCCGGTCCTGCAGCTGTTAGTCTGGATGTGTGTGTGTTTAGGCTCATACGTGTTTGCCGAAGCTAATGCGGTCTCCGTCTGAGAGCTGGATGTCGGCCGCGGCTCCGCTGTGTTTGGAGATGGCGCTCTTCAGGCCAAACAGCTTCTTCTTCAGGAGTCCGGTGCCGGTGATGTGATCGGCGTGACAGTGAGTGTTCACTGCAGAGAACATCATCATCATCAGTGTTTATCTCACACAGGTGACTGTCACACAGGCCTCAATTCACATGCATCTCCTAAACTTTAAAGTAGTAAACATAAAGTAAGGGGTGTGCGATATATATCATCTGTGATAATATCATAACTGTTGTTTTGACAATGAGCGATTTGACATTGAGTATTTTGCAAAAACAAACAAACATTGAAAAGACCCCTACAGAGAGATTCATGGTGCATTTAGAGTTTGTTCCTTCACTGCATGATTCAGTCTATTAAAATTCAAGATATGGGGACAGAAAATGTTTATATTTATATCATTTCATATACACTAGTCAACATTTGAAGTGGATCAAAGCCTTTCATCAAAGTTGTCCTAAAACCCAAATGCATTCTCGTCTTTTTTTGATCCACTTCAGATGTTGACTACTATAGTTCAGTCAATATCACACAAAGAGTGCTGTATTTTTCTCCAAAATTACTATGATTACAAATGTAGTATTGATTTTTTTTTTTACAACAGTTCAATAAAGAAGTTAATATTAAGAGACTTATGTTTTATACACTATATTGCCTGTTTTTGCTCTATTTCGACAACAAAAATAAACAAACACAGCACTGTTTTGTGTCTCTGAGCATCATGATGGTGATTCGTTCCTGAATGAATCACTCGTTTAAATGATTCGGTTCAGTCGTAATGACTCGCTTATTAACAGTGACTTACTGCCACCTACTGGTGGTTTAAATTTCACATTTATAGTTTATTTTTATTATTTAAATAATTTCAAATAACAGTATTCAACGTTTTATGTTTAATATATCAAAACATTATTAATGCATTTGTAAATGCAGGTTAAATGCATTCATATCTTGCATTAAACAGTGAGTAAATACATCTAAATGCCTCTTCAGATGCAGCTTCTGTTGATTTTAATTTGCTTGGTAACATCCCAAATGTCTTATTATTCTAATTCACTCATTAAATGTAAGAATTTGACTCAAAAGATAATGCACACTTTTAGAAAAAATGGCTTTATAAAGGTAAAAATGCCTATAAAGTGTAAAAAATCAGTTTAAACTTATTGGAAAGGATTCATTTCTATCAGAGTGAACTGAACACCACACAGAATATAAAGAATATCAAAAACTGTTGGCGTCAGCTGTCCACGACAGTCCTTAAGACATCAGTACAATAACACACTCAGGAAAATATCGTCTAATTCCAGTTATCGATAAAATCCCAGAAAATATTGAGATATAATTTTTTGTCATTATCGCACACCCCTACGTAAGAGTACTAAAAGAGCTGCTTACAGGCCACTTTGAGCGTCAGGCCCAGATCACTGATGAGCTGCAGGTCTCTGTCCACCGTCTCCAGCACTGGATCGATCAGAACGGCTTCTCTGCTGTCAGCGTCGGCCAGCAGGTACGTGTATGTGCTGCTCTCAGACTCGAAGAGCTACGGGAACAACAACAACAACAGAGACTCCATCAGTCAGCGTGAGTCAGCTACAACATTCCTCTCATATCTGTCCATCTACAGCGTTACTGTACACACAATCATCACTGCAACTACTGCTGCTAGTGTTACTGTACACACAGTCATCACTGCAACTACTGCTGCTAGTGTTACTGTACACACAGTCATCACTGCAACTACTGCTGCTAGTGTTACTGTACACACAGTCATCACTGCAACTACTGCTGCTAGTGTTACTGTACACACAGTGCAACACTGCTGCTAGTGTTACTGTACACACAGTGCAACTACTGCTGCTAGTGTTACTGTACACACAGCAACTACTGCTGCTAGTGTTACTGTACACACAGCTGCTAGTGTTACTGTACACACAGTCATCACCGCAACTACTGCTGCTAGTGTTACTGTACACACAGTCATCACCGCAACTACTGCCGCTAGTGTTACTGTACACACAGTCATCACCGCAACTACTGCTGCTAGTGTTACTGTACACACAGTCATCACCGCAACTACTGCTAGTGTTACTGTACACACAGTCATCACCGCAACTACTGCTGCTAGTGTTACTGTACACACAGTCATCACCGCAACTACTGCTGCTAGTGTTACTGTACACACAGTCATCACCGCAACTACTGCTGCTAGTGTTACTGTACACACAGTCATCACCGCAACTACTGCTGCTAGTGTTACTGTACACACAGTCATCACCGCAACTACTGCCGCTAGTGTTACTGTACACACAGTCATCACCGCAACTACTGCCGCTAGTGTTACTGTACACACAGTCATCACCGCAACTACTGCCGCTAGTGTTACTGTACACACACATCACCGCAACTACTGCCGCTAGTGTTACTGTACACACAGTCATCACCGCAACTACTGCTGCTAGTGTTACTGTACACACAGTCATCACCGCAACTACTGCTGCTAGTGTTACTGTACACACAGTCATCACCGCAACTACTGCCGCTAGTGTTACTGTACACACAGTCATCACCGCAACTACTGCCGCTAGTGTTACTGTACACACAGTCATCACCGCAACTACTGCGCTAGTGTTACTGTACACACAGTCATCACCGCAACTACTGCCGCTAGTGTTACTGTACACACAGTCATCACCGCAACTACTGCTGCTAGTGTTACTGTACACACAGTCATCACCGCAACTACTGTACACACAGTCATCACCGCAACTACTGCCGCTAGTGTTACTGTACACACAGTCATCACCGCAACTACTGCCGCTAGTGTTACTGTACACACAGTCATCACCGCAACTACCTGCTAGTGTTACTGTACACACAGTCATCACCGCAACTACTGCTGCTAGTGTTACTGTACACACAGTCATCAACTACCGCAGTGTTACTACACACACATCACCGCAACTACTGCCGCTAGTGTTACTGTACACACAGTCATCACCGCAACTACTGCTGCTAGTGTTACTGTACACACAGTCATCACCGCAACTACTGCTGCTAGTGTTACTGTACACACAGTCATCACCGCAACTACTGCTGCTAGTGTTACTGTACACACAGTCATCACCGCAACTACTGCTGCTAGTGTTACTGTACACACAGTCATCACCTGCAACTACTGCTGCTAGTGTTACTGTACACACAGTCATCACCGCAACTACTGCTGCTAGTGTTACTGTACACACAGTCATCACCGCAACTACTGCTGCTAGTGTTACTGTACACACAGTCATCACCGCAACTACTGCTGCTAGTGTTACTGTACACACAGTCATCACCGCAACTACTGCTGCTAGTGTTACTGTACACACAGTCATCACTGCAACTACTGCTGCTAGTGTTACTGTACACACAGTCATCACCGCAACTACTGTTTCTGACAACATACCACAGTAAAACACTGCTAGTGTGGTATTAGTGACCCCTGATATCACAAAAAAAACTATAAATAAATAAAAATAAAATATGCTCATTTAGTTTTAGTGACCTCTGATATCACAAAAATACATAAATAAATAAAAATAAAATATGCTCATTTAGTTTTAGTGACCCCTAATATCATAAAAAAAATTAAAATAAGATAAAATCCGCTAATTTGGTATTAGTGACCCCTGATATTACAAATAATAAATAAATAAAATATAAAATATGCTCATTTAGTTTTAGTGACCCCTAATATCATACAATTTTTAAAAATTAAATAAAATCTGCTTATTTGGTATTAGTGACCCCTGATATCACAAATAATAATTAAATAAAAATGGGTTTCATTTAGTTTTAGTGACCTCTGATATCACAAAAATAAATACATAAATAAGTAAATAAAAATAAAATGTGCTAATTTGGTTTTAGTGACCCCTGATATCATTAAAAAAGTTTTAATTTGCTATTAGTGACCCCTGATATCATTAAAAAAGTTTTAATTTGCTATTAGTGACCCCTGATATCACACACACAATGTAAAATAAATTGTGTTAATTTGGTTTTAGTTGTGGTTTATATATATTCTGTTGGTATGATTGAACTAAGGTTGTAAGTGCTGCATTGATGTATTTGTAACAGACTGTCATTCAGAGAATGTTAATAAGGGGTTTGTTTCAATGCCATATGCTCGTTTTAACATACAGGAGTCAGAAAAAGACTTTAGTCGATGTATACAGTGTGTGGAGAACCACATAAATAACATCCATAACAACTCAAAGTTCTGTCAAATGCTGTGAGAAAAGTTGAACTTGAACTTTTATGTGTCTGTATTGTTTTATAATGCCGGTGTAAATCACTCAGATCATTGTGTATCAGATGAAGTCTTATATCACCTTGCTTTGGATCTGTTGTTGTTATTATTTCCAGTGTTTAGCGCTTTCTGAACGCCATTAAACACACAACACTCGCTTGTTTTCACTCATGTCAGAAGAAGAAGCGACTGAAACTCGAGAAGCGCAGAAGCGGCTCACCTGTCTGAAGAGCGGCGCTCTGGACTCCATCAGTCCGCTGTAGAGTCTCCCTGAGGCGGCTGCGCTGCTCGGCTCGATCCGCGGGGGTTTGCAGCTCCACACGCGGCTCGCAACACTCACTGCGGGCTTCAGTCTGTGTAAGAGAGCAGCACTCATTTTACTTCCGTCTCCACCTCAGACTGGTTTGGCGAGCGTCGGTCGGATCTGATCTGTATCTGAATGAACTTCGGTTGTCACAATGTAACAGTAAACGCGGGAGTCACGCCTCCTTCCGCGAACACCGCAGACAACGCGCTAGAACGCGTTATAACGCCTCACACGTCACCTACGCATGCATAAAACCCCTTAATATATTGTGAATATTCAGTAGAGACAGTTGTATGGAGGATAATATCGCCCCGAGGCAATGTTTACGAAATTCGACCGTGTCAAGGAACGTTGACATGTCTGCGCATGCGCAGTACGGTCGGTGATTCCAGTGCCACCCTTAAAGGGACTTTGGTCACTGCCACTGGACGGTGGGATGAAAGTTGAGATGATTAGGTATGATTTCACAAATAAAAACTAAAAACAGAATGGTTGAAGCTAAAGTGCCCCTATTATGTATTTATGAAGATGATCTTTCATGCAGTGTGTAAGTGAATGAAAACATGCTACAAAGTGTTAAATCTGAAAGTGCACCGTGTATAAAGTTATTATCTCTCAAGAGAAAGAGTCGACTCTGAATCATTGAAATGAGTTATTTTTTAAAATGAATCCGTTTGACATCATCATGACACATTAGCATATTGCCCCGCCCACTTGTTGGTCTTTTAGCATTGGTCTGAATGAAAATGCAAATTCGTTATTTGCCACTAGGTGGCGCTTTTGGAGCGTTACAAATGTGACTTGCATTGCATATTTGCACATACAAAGAAAATCAATGGGAACCCAACATTCTTCAAAATATCTTCTTTTGTGTAAATGATGACAAATGATATTTTTAGGTGGACTATCCCTTTAAGAGAACGTTCCTATAATGTTATGAACTGATTCTCAAACAATAACCAAACTGGAACCATGTGCTAACGTTAGAGTAACATCTTGTGTTTGCTGTGGTTCAGTTGGAAAACTGCAACGTGTTTAAAGCAATTCAATGATTTTCCTCTCACTATGGGTTAAAAATACAGCAACATGTTTGACAGGGAACATGAACAAATAATTCATGTTATTCACAGAACTGTGGAAGCTTGTTTCCACCGCAGGATACAAAATAAATAAATAAATGAATTGTGTAAAAAAATTAAAAATTATACTGTAATTGCAACTTTTTTTCTCAAAATTCAGATTTTTTTTTTTTATTGCAATTCTGACTTTATCTCAGTTTGGACTTTTTTTACAGAATTGTGCGATAAAAACTCAGAACTGAGATATAAATGCAGAACTCGCAATTCTGAGAATAAAAGTCTGAATTGTGAGATAAAAACACCTTTTTTATATTTTATATTCCATGGCAGAAAATATTGGCACAAAGGAGATTTAATAAAGATCTGAGGGATATAAATCAGAATTGCGAGATATAAACTCTGCATTGCAATATGAATCAGAATTACGAGTTATACATTTATTTATTATTATTATTATTATAAATTTAGAACTGTGAGATATAATCATAATTGTGAGATGTAAACTTCAGACTGTAAGACAAACTCAGAAGTGCGAGATATAAATTCATAATTGCAAAGCATAAATTAGAATTGTGAAATAAACTCAGAATTGCAATATAAATGTAGAATTGTGACATATAAATCAGAATTGTGAGATATAAATCAGAATTGTGAGATATAAATCAGAATTGCTAAGCATAAATCATAATTGCGAGATGTAAACTTCAGACTGCAAGATATAAACTCAGAATTGCGAGCTATAAATTCATAATTGCAAAGCATAAATGTAGAATTGTGAGATATAAATCAGAATTGTGAGATATAAATTAGAATTGTGAGAAAGTCAGTCAGAATTTTGAGTTCATATCTCAGAATTCTGAGGAAAAAAAGTGAGATACAGTAAAAAGTTGTAATAAAATTGATCTTCCATTCATGAGCATGCAGTAAATCAGAGACAGATATTGACAGCCTGATGAACTCACCTGTGAAGATGCTGGTAAACACCTCTAAACCTGCAGCTTTATAAAGACGTCAATGTTCAACAACAATCATGAAAGTTCAGAGTGCCTCGAGTCACGCAAGCTCAGAAATATCAATGATACAAGACACAACACGCTGGTCACCTAGCAACAACAGCACATGCTCATTAATATTCATGAGCGGTCTTCTCCATATGTATCGGATGAGATGTCGACCAGATCAGTGATGACTGCAGGACTCCAGATTCATATTCATCATCATGATGATGATCAGAGACAGTCAGAGTGAATCAGCTGAATAAACCACATTCCATTCATCACAACACACGCTTCTCTGAGCGTACGTGACTCAGATCAAACCAGCTCTGCATCGAATCATCTTTTATTGCAGTCTTTGTTACACATATGCACTCTCACAAAGCTCTCAGTTATCAGTTATGAGATTAAAGCCTTGTACAATCTGTGTAATAATAATTAACGACACTGTTTTTTTCAAAAGGGATTGTTCTGTGTGGTGACCGTCGAGAAGGACTCTTCGTTTTCATCCTGAAATCAATTAAAGAAATGTTAATGTTAATGGACTTATTATAAATGCATGCATGACATAATGCAAGGAATGTTCTGGGTTCAGATTGAAGTCTGAATAAAGAGTTTTGCACATATTTAATTAAAGTTATCATGCACTTCAATAATGATATGATCAATAAGTCAAATCAACATATACTGTATTTTTCCATTACTTTAACTCATTAACCAAATTCAACTTTTTTAAGTTATGATTTGTAAGTCAGTTTATTATAATTGACTTTATTAGAAATATTATAATTAGTGCTGTCATGATTAATCGCATACAAAATAAAAGCTTCTGTTTACATAATATATGTGTGTATATTTATTATGTATATATAAAGACACACATACAGTATATATTTTGATATGTGTTTACATGTATATATTTGATATTATATATATAAATATATTTAATATAGAAACATTTTTCGTAAATATATACATGCATGGGTGTATATGTATATATATACATAATAAATATACACAGTACACGCATATATTATGCAAACAAAAACTTTTATTTTGGATGTGATTAATCACTTGACAGCACTAATTTATAATATCATAATATAATATATAATTATTATAATTTATTAAAAGCTGAAATGACTTGCAGCCAATTTGATTATACTTAAAAATGTACAGCAACAACTAGAACTGAAGTTTTAAAGCTGAATTCGGTGGAATATCAGGAGTTTAGTTGGTTTATTGGTTTATTTTACACGGTCAAGGTC
>CM049850.1:34879032-34891532 GCA_027422415.1 Schizothorax lantsangensis | reverse complement strand
AATGTGCATTTCTAAGAGACAAAAAAGTGATATTATTATTATTAATATTATCAGGCAACCCAAACCTGTTTCTTGATTTGAAACAATATCACTCATTAGAATATGCAGAAAGTAAAAAAATCTGGCTTAATCTGGTTTAATCTGTCTTTAAACTTGAAAGAAATAAAGATTTGACATTTAGCGCGATAATTATCGATATCGACTGATATGAAAAAAATGATCGTGATTTTTTTTTGTGGCCATATCGCCCAGCTCTACTTTCAAATGAACCGATTCAAATGGAAAACAAATATTCTCCGATTATGTAATCCATATGAAACATAAGTGTCACCGACTTCATCTCTTAAACCGAAAACACTCGAAAGCACTAGTTTATCAAATTATTAAAATGTTAATGTAGTCTCCTTACTGTTTTTCTCTGACACATTCATAATCATTACATCTGCCGGTGTGCCGTGGCAAGCTTTATGCATGCGCTTGAGCACTTATTAAGCAATGTAGGCAATTAAAGGCTCGTTATAATGATTTAAATGGTATATTAATAAACGTGCGATTAGTCGACTAATGCTTAAAATGAACTAAAGAAAAATCCTTAGTCGAGAGCAGCCCTAGTAAATAATGACAGAATGATCGTTTTCAAGCAAGCTGTCCCTTTAATGCATGTGGATACCTGACAGGAGTCCACTCCTCCCTCCATAACGCCGGCGCAAAGCATTCTGGGAGTGATCTGTGAGCCGTACACATAGGGCTGTGAGCAGACGGCCTGATCGATCAGCTGAACCGAAGCCTGTCTCAGGTGTGACGACACAGACCCTGTGAGAGAACCACAGCACATGAACGGATGAACGCAGCTTCAGGACGCTGTGAACGCTTCAGAAACGCTCTCACCTGCTTCCCGTGTGTAACCCCAGCCCGTCACCCAGCAGGACGATCCCGGAGGAAAAGACTCTCTCAGACGGGGCAAACACACGGGTCTCACACCGTCTAAACCACACACAACACAGAGGCATATGTGAGCGTGCTGGCAAAACCAGTCGGGATGAGCACGGTCTAATTTTGAGATACAGACAAAAAAAAAAGAGAAAAATGTCGAATTTCAGGTTGAAAATAATGACACAATGAGCAAAAAAAAAAAAAAAAGAGTTATTTTTATTGTCATTTTTTATCTCACAATTCAGACTTTTTTTCTCAGAATTGCGAGTTTGTATCATTGTGACTCATTATGCCAGCACAGGTCACATATATTAAAAACCTGCCTGCCTAATGTGACATCTAAGTGTGAATTATTGATATGTAATGAGAAAGAATGTAGGATGGTACTTGATTCTATCCATCAAGAATTGATTGGATGGTGAAATGCCTCTATATTAATGAAGTTATTGCATTTGATTAACAAAAATATTGTTTAGAATAGCATGCACAATAAGGGCTGTTCATACAGAACACATTTATTGCATTCTACTGCATTGCTTTTCCTTGTATTTTCTATGTAAACATGAGCTGGATGGACGTGTTTGACTGCTGAACTCACGTCTTGTGTCTTTTGAAGCATGCAAAACTAAATAGAGTCTGTTTACATGGAATATATTTCCATGTATTTTAAGGAATAGTTCACCCAAAACTGAAAATGTGCCCAAAATGCCCTCACCCTCAGGCTGTCTGAGATGTAGATGAGTTTGTTTCTTCATCAGGTTTGTAGAAATGTGTCTCTGCATCAGTGTCTCAGCAATGGATGTGAATGGGTGCCGTCAGAATGAGAGTCCAAACAGCTGATAAAAACATCACAATAATCCACACCACTCCAGTCCATCAGTTAACATCTGGAGAAGACAAAAGATGAAACAAATCCAGCATTAAGACGTTTATAACTCAAATACCATAAAGTCCATAATCCATAATAACTCTTCCTCCAGTGAAAAAGTGTTCTGGTCTGAATCAGGAGAGAAATCTGCATCAGATCAAGCAGCGTTTACAAGACAAAACAGCTCTAAACTAATATGTGGCTGGATTTTGATGTGAGAGACGACAGGAGATGCACTTTTTCACTGGAGGAAGAGTTATTATGGATTATGAACTCTATGGTATTTGAGTTAAAAACATCTTAATGCTGGATTTGTTTCATCTTTTGTCTTCTCCAGATGTTAACTGATGGACTGGAGTGGTGTGGATTATTGTGATGTTTTTATCAGACTCTCATTCTGACGGCACCCATTCACTGCAGAGCATCCATTGCTCTGTGACACATTTCTACAAATCTGATCAAGCAGCTATATCTGCATAATTAGTTTCATTGAAACTTGCAAGCGTGAACTCACCTCTCATCTCTATCTCTGTCTGTGTGCGCAGCAGACACAGGTCGTAGTCGTTGTTGTCCAGTGAGAATCGCGGATGCGGGTTTATCTGCAGGGTTTGGTAGCGTTTTCCCTGAGACGGATCCGAGACGCTC
Source organism: Schizothorax lantsangensis (assembly GCA_027422415.1). Classification (NCBI taxonomy): domain Eukaryota; kingdom Metazoa; phylum Chordata; class Actinopteri; order Cypriniformes; family Cyprinidae; genus Schizothorax; species Schizothorax lantsangensis. The sequence goes on along the minus strand of CM049850.1, from coordinate 34,889,086 downwards.
ACGGTATCAACCACCACGATCCAGTCCGACTCCAGCTTCATGTTATATCTGCCAAACGAGATGAACACAGAGATGAGCGGCGTGAGAATCCCCTGCACTCAGCGTCTGTCGTCTCATACTCACTGTATGAAGCAGTGGGCGGCAGTGATGACCCAGCGAGGGCTGACGATGGCTCCTCCACACACGTGTTTGCCCCGATAGTGTAAACTGGTCTGCCAACCCCACTGACCCTTCACAGCCTCCGTACCGCCGACAATACGTGACCCCCGAGACCCAGCGTTCATTGCTGCGGAGCAATCTGGGCGACAAAGACCAGGTAAATCGAGTTAACTCGGAGAGGAACAGAGCATGATGGGAAATACACTGCAAAAAAAGGCTTATCTTACTTAGCATTTTCATCTTGATTCCAGTCAAAATATCCAACAATTCTTAAATTAAGATGCATTTACTAGATAAGCAAAATTAACAAATGTGACCCTGGAGCACAAAAGCAGTCATAAGTAACACAGCTATATTTGTAGCAATAGACAACAATACATTGTATGAGTCACAATTATCCATTTTTATTTTATGACAAAAATCATTAGGATATTAAGATCATGTTCCATGAAGATATTTTGTAAATTTCCTACCGTAAATATATCAAAACTTAATTTTTGATTAGTAATATGCATTGCTAAGAACTTCATTTGAACAACTTTAAAGATGATTTTCTCAATATTTAGATTTTTTTGCTCCCTCAGATTCCAGATTTTCAAATATTGTCCAATCATAACAAACCATACATCAATGGAAAGATTATTTATTCAGTATAATCTCAATTTCAAAAATGCAAAAATTGACCCTTGTGACTGGTTTTGTGGTCCAGGGTCACATATTATGTTATTATAGGCCTATTATATTATTATAAATAACTGAACTGTTCTGCATGATTTAAAAAAAAAAAAGATTTTTAATAGAATTTCTTGGGAACACAGCACTGTATAAAAAGAAAAAAGAAAAAAAAAGGTTTTCTCAGGTAACCTAAAATGTGCATAATTTAGTTACAAATATAAATAGCACATTAAAGTTAAAAGTTGCACACTTAGTGTGTGTGTGTGCGCTGTACAGGTCTGGTCTAAAGAACGTTTTTGCTCAGGTGGACGAAATGTCTGTCCAATTGAGAAAAGTTTTGCTCAGCAAGAAAAACAATTAGAGGGAACATTGCATATGACATCATCTTATATTTAAGTATGCATAACGTACCCGAGGGAATGCTGACGGTGTCGTTGGCTGGATATTTGAAGGGCGCTGGAGAGACGGTGCAGTTCTGTGAGCCGCCAGCAGGGGGCTCAATCTCTCGCTCTTTGTTTGGGAAACACACGAACTTCACTAAAGAAGAAAAGCATGGAGTTATCCGTCTGTTTCCATCGATTACGAGTGTAACTGATGTTACCTGTGACGGCGATGCAGAGGGTGAGGATGATGAAGGTGGGGATGAGGGTCGTGATTAACGCCAGACGTGACGGACACGATGAACAGAGTCTGATCCCAGAGACATCTGTGATGACAAAACACAAGAGTTTGGGAATTAAAACATCTATCTATCTACCCATTGTTTTATCTATCCATCTATCTATCTATCTATCCACCCATCGTTCTATCTATCTATCCATCCATCATCCATCTATCTATCTATCTATCTATCCACCCACCCATCGTTCTATCTATCCATCTATCTATCTATCTATCCACCCATCCATCGTTCTATCTATCTATCCACCCACCCATCGTTCTATCTATCTATCTATCTATCCACCCATCCATCGTTCTATCTATCTATCCACCCACCCATCGTTCTATCTATCTATCTATCTATCTATCCACCCATCCATCGTTCTATCTATCTATCCACCCACCCATCGTTCTATCTATCTATCTATCCACCCACCCATCGTTCTATCTATCTATCCACCCATCCATCGTTCTATCTATCTATCTATCCACCCATCCATCGTTCTATCTATCTATCTATCTATCTATCTATCCACCCACCCATCGTTCTATCTATCTATCTATCCACCCACCCATCGTTCTATCTATCTATCTATCCACCCACCCATCGTTCTATCTATCTATCCACCCACCCATCGTTCTATCTATCTATCTATCTATCTATCTATCCACCCACCCATCGTTCTATCTATCTATCTATCCACCCACCCATCGTTCTATCTATCTATCTATCCACCCACCCACCCATCGTTCTATCTATCTATCCACCCATCCATCGTTCTATCTATCTATCCACCCATCCATCGTTCTATCTATCTATCTATCTATCCACCCACCCATCGTTCTATCTATCTATCTATCCACCCACCCATCGTTCTATCTATCTATCTATCCACCCATCCATCTCTATCTATCTATCTATCTATCCACCCACCCATCGTTCTATCTATCTATCTATCCACCCACCCATCGTTCTATCTATCTATCTATCCACCCACCCATCGTTCTATCTATCTATCCACCCACCCATCGTTCTATCTATCTATCTATCCACCCACCCATCGTTCTATCTATCTATCTATCCACCCACCCATCGTTCTATCTATCTATCTATCCACCCATCCATCTATCTATCTATCTATCTATCCACCCATCCATCGTTCTATCTATCTATCCACCCACCCATCGTTCTATCTATCTATCTACCCACCCACCCATCGTTCTATCTATCTATCCACCCACCCATCATTCTATCTATCTATCTATCCACCCATCCATCGTTCTATCTATCTATCTATCCACCCATCCATCGTTCTATCTATCTATCTATCCACCCACCCATCGTTCTATCTATCTATCTATCCACCCACCCATCGTTCTATCTATCTATCTATCCACCCACCCATTGTTCTATCTATCTATCCACCCACCCATCGTTCTATCTATCTATCTATCCACCCACCCATCGTTCTATCTATCCACCCACCCATCGTTCTATCTATCTATCCACCCACCCATCGTTCTATCTATCTATCTATCCACCCACCCATCTATCTATCTATCTATCTATCCACCCATTGTTCTATCTATCTATCCATCCATCTATCTATCCTCTCACCCGTCTCGTCTGTAGAGGGGGTTTTGGAGTCCTGTATGCTGATCTCTTCATCTGTGGCTGTGGTTTTAGGGTCAGTGAGGGCGGATGAGTGTCTCTCAGGAGGGTTTAACAGATGAGGCATCAGCGCTGACAGCGAGTACGGGGCCAGTTCAGAGACGCCCAGCAGCTGCACACAGCCAGCAGAGACCAGCGTCACAGGAAGCGGCACCGAGGCACTTCCTGTCCCGCACAGAGCCTGAGGAACGGGGCTCTTCGATGCAGATCCAGGAATCAGGGTGAGCGGTGTATCCGTCATCACTGGAGCCGTGAGCAGAGGAAGAGCCGTGTTTAAGAGCACCGGACAGGTGCATGATGGGAAGGTCTGCATAGGCTCGCGGCTGTCCTTCGCCGGGCTGATGTTATAGAAACCCTAAACGTAAGGTCAAAGGTCAGTTATCATCAAGCATGGACAGGCTCTGTAGACTGTTTTCACATTTTCGAGCTGACACAACTAAATTAGTTAAAAGGACTAAGATACTGTTATTAGAAACTGAAACATCAACTTAACCAAAATATCAAATAAACAATCTTGCACTGGGAGATTCTTTTGCATGATGGTCACTTGACTTATTTAGTTTTGTTTTATTGATTTTTTTGTGCATCTGATAAGCAGCTAATTTTGTTACCAAGATAATAAAAAAATAAAAGATAAAGAAAAAGAATGCAATTATTTCTGCAATATTAAATTAAATATTTATTTTAATTCAGTAAGCTACAAAACATGCAACATGCATTAAAAAAACAATACAAATAAATAAATAATAAACATATGTAATATTTTAATAAGTAATAATAAGTAAAACAGTACTGCAAAAATAGTGATTGTTTTCAAACAGTTTCTCTGAACACTCCCCCAGTCTGCCATTGGTCAGTTAAACAGACAGTCCCGCCCCAAACTCACACCATTGGTTGAGACCCTTTTCGCAGATGCATTTATCATCATCGTAAATTTTAAATTTTCTCAATATCTCAAAGTCACAGAAACACTATAATGGATTTTATACATTTGCTATTGGATACATTTCTTATGTTGAACACAATTTTTTTTTTGAAGAATATTGCCAACCAAACAGCTGACGGTACCCATTGACTTCCATAGTCTTTTTTTCCCTGCCATGGATGCCAATGGGTACCGTCAACTGTTAGAGTGCCAACATTCTTCAGATTATATTCTATTGTGTTCAACAGAAACGGAATGACATGAGGGAGAATAAATGACACAATTTTAATTTTCTGTCCCTTTAAGCAAGACATGAAAAAGTATTTAATGACACACTTCACCTCTACATAGTGCATGTGCTACAGTTTCTTTTCAGTGAATGCAAACTCACAGCGGCAGCTTCTTGAAGACGTTTTAATGAAGATCAAGAGGCTATTGTTCTTACCTGGGCACAAGCCATCGTTTGTGTCAACTCATGCATTCAAAGACACGAGGCCATTCTTCTCTTCCGCCTCCAACAATAGGAGACACTTGAATAATGAAAGTCCAAAAACCTGAGATAAGCATCAACAGAAGAAGAGCCGAGGCGCCGTGCGCTGCATACTCCATCCGTTCAATCCTCTGTGATGCTCGGCCTGCTTCATTGTGTTTCACCTCACCGTCTATTTAAACAGCATTGCATGGGTTTGCATTCAGTCTAAAGCTTCAGCTGGAGTCTCGGGAAGTTTATGAAGAGCGGTCCGGCTGTAACAGATAGGCTGATGAAAAATGCATGGTGATTATTGTTAGACGGGGTCAGAGTTGAGCGACTGAGTGCAACCGACGGGTCACTAAACAACAGGGAGCCAGTGACTCAGCATGAGGGTTAATGACTGCTGCGGGTTAAAAATCATTAATACTTCACATCAGATGCATTGATCACCGGTGGCTGATTTGCACAATTATATAAAGGCTTTCATGCATTTGATAAAACGTGACGGATATGAGGTGAGCTTGCATGGAAAATGTGTGCATGTGTGTTTGTGTGGTTAAGCTGTGAATCCTGTTTCACCCCGGGAGGGTTTTTACCTGCGATCGCATTACAGGATCGAACCGTGAGGTGCTGGAAGTCAACAGGAGACCTGCAATCTGTAATAGGAGCAGTTAGATCGAAAACAAGATTAAAGCAACTCAGTTAAGACGTCAGATTACACTAACGGACGAGGGACGGCACACAAATAAGAAACCAGAGATTGCAAAGTCCTCAGGCTGCTTTAAAAGGTCACCGCAGTCATTATCAGAGTTAATACAGGTAACTCAAATTAAAACCATTAAAAATAAAATAAGTGTTAACAAAAAAAAAAAAAAAGTTTTTTTTTATAAAAAAAAAAAAAAAAAAAAAAAAATGAATAATATATAATAAATAAATTTATAATAAAAATATTAAAAAAAATAAAAAAAATGCCAAGGCATTTCTCATTTTCATTCAGTTTAACATTTAACTGAAATAAAATCTAAAAAGTAAAACACAAAAAACTTATAAAATATTATAATAGTGTCTTAATGCTACTAAAATAATACTGTAACATATTAGTATTGTTTTAGTATCATTGAGACAGTTATTAGGGTTAACTAAAAACTGAAATTAAAACCATTAAAAAACATTTTCATGACTTGAAATAAATGTTAACTGAAATTAAATAAAATATTAAAAACTTTATTTTATGTAGGCCTAGTTGCCATGGCAACATTTCCCATTTTAATTTAGTTAATCTTGGTGTACTAAAAAACTATATACATTTATAACATTTTTAAAAAACGCACAAAATTCCTAAAACTTTGACTTAAATTAAAATTGAAAAGAGAAAATATAAATACAAAAACAAAAAATCTCAATGATACTAAAATTCCACTCAAACATATATCATATAGTATCATCAAAATACTATCATTTGTAAGTTTTATTAATTGTAGTTATTTTAATACATTAAGTTAAACCACATGCAAATGAGAAATGTTGCTGAGCTAAAATAAATGTTTTTATATAAAAAAAAATTTTTAAACAAATGTATGCAGTCATAATTTAGTTTTTCATGACATATTTTCTACCTTGAATCTAGTGCCTATGTAGACAAAACCTGTTCCAAAAGGTAGATGCCTTCTAAGATATCCTATTTGTGCCCAAAATGAGCCTAAATGGATTTAATTCCTCAAGAAATGAGCCCTTTAAGAGACGATGCATCTATAATTGGAAGGTTTTTAAATATTTGAACATTATCACGTCATGCTGCAGCAGACAAAACTCTCAGTGGACTCGATACTGTACATTTACATCATGTTATATACAGCATACAGTACAGATTCAGAGCTTCTGCATGACGTCACGTTAGATTGTGCTTTCTTAGAGATGCAAAGTGTGTTTAGAGTGATTTTTTCCTCTGGAGTCGGTGAGCATCAGTATATCTTATATCAGCACTAATTATTCAGTCCAACACATGTTTAAATATTCACAGATGATAAAACTGAATATCTCAGCATCATTTGAAATCCACTAGAGAGCTTTACTCTGTGAACTGTAGCTTTAAATTGCACATTTTATGACAGGAAAATTGTCCATTTTCAGCACGATTGACCTGCTCCGAGGATAAAAACTTGATTTAAAAGCATTTATGGTTCATCCATAAATCATAATTCTGCCCATGTCACCCTCATGTCGTTCAAACCTGAGTTTCTTTCTTCTGTGAAAAGCAAATAGAGATGTTTAGGAGAATGTTTGAGCTTCTGTTTTTGATACAAATGAACAGCACAAATAACACTATTCATTTATCAGAAAAGAGTCCATGTATCTTACTTAAAGGGGACCTAACGCACAGTTTCACCCAATCTCATGTTAATCTTGAGTACCTATAGAGTAGTACTGCATCCTTCATATCTCCAAAAAGTCTTTAGTTTTATCATATTTATAAAAGAAAGATACAGATTTACGATTCTCTCCGAAAAAAGCCGAGCTCCTGGAGGCGTGCGTGTGGGCGGAGCTAAAGAGTGAAGAGTGTGTCGTGGGCGGAGCTAAAGAGTGACGAGCACTTGCTCCGATCGCCAACAAAACACAGACATTTGATGTCGTTTCACTCACCATCTGCAGTTCTGAATCATGACCGGGATCTTTTATAGCTGGGACCGCTCCATCTTTCAGTATTAAACCGATGTGCAAATCCAGCGTCGAATTGGGCCTTGTTTATAAAACGTTCGTCAACAAAACACTTGAGAAACTCCATTGCTGCCCGGAAAAACAAACTATATCCACTGTTCACGTAACGCTGGGTTGTTTTGGAAGCTGAACAAGGTTATCTTTCCCTCACAACCAAAAACACACTTCTTTAGAGACGTTCTTCCCGAGCGAGTCCCGTGCAGCGCTGCCGATTGAAGCGTGTTGATTGGCTGCTCTCGCTCCGGTCGATGCGTGCAGGGGCGTGTTCTTCCGGGAGAAATGCCCATATAAGGAGTTCCACCCTCGTTTACGTCATCAAGAACAACGATCGAAAAAAACTCTCCGAAACTTGTACGAACCCGGAAGTGAGATTTTTGGCACAGAAATACTCTAATATACGTCCACATTTTTTTTTTTAAACTTTGTCCATGCTTAGCATGAAAATCCAACTCTTTACCAGTGTAAACAACTCTGAATGCATGAAACAGCATTGTACCCCCCCTTTAAATCAAAAAGGTAATTGCAACTTTTTATCTCAAAATTCTAAAAAACTCAAAAAACAAAACACAGAATTGCATGACAAAAGCAAAATTGCAAGATATAAAATCAGAATTGAGACAAACGCAGAATTGCGAGATAAAAAAACAGAATTGCGAGATAAAAAAACAGAATTGCGAGATAAAAAAAACAGAATTGCGAGATAAAAAAACAGAATTGCGAGATAAAAAAACAGAATTGCGAGATAAAAAAACAGAATTGCGAGATAAAAAAAACAGAATTGCGAGATAAAAAAACAGAATTGCGAGATAAAAAAACAGAATTGCGAGATAAAAAAACAGAATTTAAAAAAACAGAATTATAAAAAACAGAATTGCCAGAATTGCCAGAATTATAAAAAAACAGAATTTTTTAAAGATTTGCAAGATAAAAAAAACAGAATTGGAATTGCAAGATAAACAGAATTTAAAAAAAACAGAATTGCAAGATTTGCAAGAGAATTGCGAGATAAAAAACAGAATTGCGAGAGATGAATTGCGAGATAAAAAAACAGAATTGCGAGATAAAAAAAACAAATGCAACAGAATTGCGAGATAAAAAAAACAGAATTGCGAGATAAAAAACAGAATTGATAGAATGATATTGCAAGATGAATTGATAAAAAAAACCAAGATAAAAAAACAGAATTGCGAGAAAAAAAAACAGAATTGATATTGAGATAAAAAATTGCAAGATAATTGCAAGATAGAATTGCAAGATAAAAAACAGAATTGCAAGATAATTGCGCTAAAAAACAGAATTGCGAGAGAATGCGAGAAAAAAAAACAGAATTGCGAGATAAAAAAAACAGAATTGCAAGATAAAAAAACAGAATTGCGAGATAAAAAAAACAGAATTGCGAGAAAAAAAAACAGAATTGCGAGATAAAAAAACAGAATTGCAAGATAAAAAAAGAATTGCAAGATAAGAATTGCGAGAGAATTGCGAGATAAAAAAAACAGAACGAGATAAAAAAACAGAATTGCGAGATAAAAAAAACAGAATTGCGAGATAAAAAAACAGAATTGCGAGATAAAAAAAACAGAATTGCGAGATAAAAAAAACAGAATTGCGAGATAAAAAAACAGAATTGCGAGATAAAAAAAACAGAATTGCGAGATAAAAAAAACAGAATTGCGAGATAAAAAAAACAGAATTGCGTGGCGAAAACAAATAAACAGAATTACAATTTGTAAACTCAGAATTCTAAAAAAAGTCAGAACTGCAACATTTAAACTAGGAATTTCGAGAAAGTACCGTTTTGACCCGAATGTTTTTTTTCTGGGAACTACATCTGAAAAAATGCAGTCGTCTTATATTCAGGGTCTAGACTTTGACATGTCAATAATACCCACACAATAGATGGCGCCAAACACGCATAAAACACATGTGCCATGAAATACGTAATGTAATGTGTGTTGTAATAATGTTAGAAGATCGCGAGTGAAAACAAAAGAAAAAGAAAAGCTTATAAGATTTCTCGTCTACTCTGTTAATAAAATGTTGGTAGGCTACTGAGATGGATTGCCTGAATGTTATATAATTCAGATGGGCTACCTGTTATTTTTATGGTATATCAAAAAGTGTATATTTTAAATGTGATTGTTGGTACATTTTACCAGTATTTACCATACTTTCAAAACAAAAATGAAAATAGGAAAGAAATATGCAATATGAAAATAATTAAAAAAAAAAGCCTTTTCCAAAAGGTACATCTTGAAAAAGGGGGGTCGTCTTATATTCGGGTCAATACGGTAAGTCCCTACATTTATGATTGTTTTCGCTTAAAAACATCATGATTGTGTTTCACAAAAAAACTCAAATAATACGGGTTTGGACATGAGGGGAGCAAATGATGACAACATGTTGATTTCTAGACGAGCTACTCCTTTGAAAGCACATTAATGTCACAAGTAACACCTGGTTTCAGACAAACAGCTCCACAAAGCCTTTTCAAACAGCTGGTCTTGTCTTTGTCACCGTGTCATCTTGACAAGCTTCTTTTGTTCAGTAAATCCCTGCCGTCTGTCAGCAGTGCAGGATCTTAATGAAGGCCTTGCGGAACTCGATGTTGAAGGTGGTGTAGATGACGGGGTTGACGGCGCTGTTGAGGTAACCCAGCCACGTGACGGCGCTGTAGAGCGACGGAGAGATGCAGCAGCTGATGCAGTGAGCCTTCAGAACGTGTGTCAAGAAGAACGGAAGCCAGCAGATGATGAAGACGCCTGCGGAGAACATC
>CM049850.1:34846532-34874032 GCA_027422415.1 Schizothorax lantsangensis | reverse complement strand
GTAAAGCATGTCACATGACGCCGAGTAAATATGACAGAATATTCATTCCGAGTGAATAACATCTTGTTAAAGAAACTTTTAAACCTTGACTCAAACATAATTTCAAGGCGCTCACAATGGAAATGTTTGGTTGAACGCTGCGTATTATCTGTGTTTGTTATCATTTCATCGCCTCATCCACGTGCTGGGACAATCTGTGAAGGTCTCCGAACGCAAACACGCCACTCGAGCTGAAGAGCGTCTTGATAATTGAGATTCAGTCAGGGAGGTGTCGGATCATGCTGTTGTAGCAGAAGAACAGGACTCTTGAACACGCTGATGAATGCAAGTGCTCAGAGACATGAGCAAACATTAAAGGGGGGGTACAATGCTGTTTCATGCATTCAGAGTTGTTTACACTGTTAAAGAGTTGGATTCTCATGCTAAGCATGGACAAAGTTTAAAAAAATAAAAATTGGACGTATAACAGAGTATTTCTGTGCCAAAAATCTCACTTCCGGGTTCGTACAAGTTTCAGAGTTTTTTTCGATCGTTGTTCTTGATGACGTAAACGACGGTGGAACTCCTTATATGGGCATTTCTCCCGGAAGAACACGCCCCTGCACGCATCGATTAGAGTGAGAACGAGAGCAGCCAATCAACACGCTTCAATCGCTGCACGGGACTCGCTCGGGAAGAACGTCTCTAAAGAAGTGTGTTTTTGGTTGTGAGGGAAAGATAACCTTGTTCAGCTTCCCAAAAGAACCCACCGTTACGTGAACAGTGGATATAGTTTGTTTTTCCGGGGCAGCAATGGAGTTTCTCAAGTGTTTTGTTGACGAACGTTTTATAAACAAGGCCCAATTCGACGCTGGATTTGCACATGGTTTAATACTGAAAGATGGAGCGGTCCCAGCTATAAAAGATCCCGGTCATGATTCAGAACTGCAGATGGTAAGAGAAACGGCATCAAATGTCTGTGTTTTGTTGGCGATCGGCTGCTCGTCACTCTTTAGCTCCGCCCACGACAAACCTTCACTCTTTAGCTCCGCCCACACGGCACGCCTCCAGGAGCTCGGCTTTTTTCAGAGAGAATCGTAAATCTGTATCTTTCTTTTATAAATATGATAAAACTAAAGACTTTTTGGAGATATGAAGGATGTAGTACTACTCTATAGGTACTCAAGATTAACATGAGATTGGGTGAAACTGTGTGCGTTAGGTCCCCTTTAAATAAAGAAACAAACGGTGGATTATAAGTGTGCTGCGACTGCTACATGTGACATTAACAATAACTAAACTCAACTGGAGGTCAACTAGAGTTCTGCTTTATTTCCTTGAACACTCAAACAGCAGAAGCACTCACCAAATCTGCAAAACCATGCAGTAATTCTCAGCCTTTGACTCAGTTTCATTAAACACTTTTTGCAAAACACAACACACAGTTCTCTATGTAACATGCAAAAATTTAACAGGAATTAATATTATGGCAAAGGAGTTTGCAAATGTTTGCTTTTGAGATGTGTTTGTGATATTTTGAATGCAGTGCTTCATTTTGCAAGAGATGCGAGGCATTTTGCATTTTGTGTGTAATTCTTGGATTTGTGTATAAAGTTATGAAAGAAAGAGGCAAAGCTTTGAAAATGTGTGTAAGCAGCTGAAACAAACTGTAATATCTCAATTGTTTCTCATAGACATCAATGAAACAAAACGGAGGAAATGCAAATGTTTTATTTTTTCCCCCTAAATTAATTTTTTTCCATTTTAATTATGTATTTCATTTTAATAGTTAAATTAAATTTTAGTAATCAAAAAGCATGTCAAATTAATTTAAATGACAAAACATACAATTTTAAAAAATTACATATTTATATTTTTCACAAAAAATAAATTTTTAGGGCTCCATGAAATCCATTTAATTTTTAAAAATAACTTTTCTTGATTATTTTTTCCCTCTGGATTTTCTGGAAATTTCAGTAATCAAAATGCAAGTCTAATTAATTGAATTAATCATGAAGATTACACAATTAAAAAAAAAACAATTTATTAAAAGTTTAACATATTATTTTTTTTCCCCAAAGTCTTTTTCTTCCATTTTTTTAATTTTCTGGATTATATTGTAATGGTTTAATTAAAAATCTATAATAAAAAAACATGTCTAATCACTTGAATACATACAACTTTAACAATTTAATAATGTTTTTACGATAATAGGATGCCATGAAATTATTTCTTCAGAAATTCTGCATTGTCTGTTTTAATTTGTATGATTTTTTTATGATTTAATACAAATATATAATAAAAAATGATGGTAATCAAAATGAAGGCATAAAACTAACTATTTAATTAAACAATTTAATTAAAAAACAAAGCACTTCACTACAGAGGTAATAAGAATATAATAATAATAAAATAAGAGCAAATATGGAAAACGATTTGTATGATATTCCTTACAAAATAAAGTTTTATAATTATTATTATTATTACTACTATCATTATTTTGAGAAGTACATACTGTAGAATAGTTATAAACTTCTGTCATAATTTCTTCAAATTAAACCAAACTTTTATTTTGGTGGGTTGTCGTGCAAATTAAACAGTGCAATGCTGCTGAAGCGACTCTCAGAGCCGCTCTGGAGATGAAGTTCACGTGTTCATATAGAGACGGCAGACATTTCTCATAGACACTAATGAATCGAGCTGAAGCACAATCCCTCATCTGCACACAATCTCACGCAACGGCTCGAACAATAACACATTCAAAATTAATACACAGACTTTTCCTGCTCTCCGTTCCGTCCGTAATGATTCCCGCTGAGCTAAACAGACGTGTTTTGGGTCGCCTGGAGGATGTGATTTTTGCAGGGATGCTGGGATTTGCTCTTATTCTTCCCAGATGATCTTTAGAGCTTTAACGCGAAGGAGAAACACACATATGGCCTGGAGTGCGGATGTGATAATTATGCACGGAGGGAAACCTCATTACGAGCGCATATATCCAGCCACGTCCCTCTGGATGGAGATCAGCACTAAAGTTCACTGTGCTGCTTCAACCAATGAAGTTATAAAGACACAGACGGAGGTCAGGCTCAAAGGACGGAGCTGAAGGAGGAGAAATATTAGATTAAACTCGACGGGATGCGACCGACTTGAGCAGCGATGACTTTCACTGTTTTAGAAGAATTTCAGCTCTTCGTTCAGCGTACATTTACATCAAATCTGTTCGACTGACGCGGTCGTAATGAACCGTTTCTGTGTGTTAAAGCACTGAGAGAAGATTCTCAAGGTCATAACCGGACTGGAGCAACATGAGGGTCTATTAACTCTGTAAAGCCTGACATATGAAATAATAGTCAGCAAAATCTATTTTTAAAAAATGGAACCGTTTATTGAACCTTTAGAGAAAACATTTCTTTAAAATCGTATAAATTTTGCATTTTTTGTTGAGTATCATATTTGATGCATCAGGCTTTTATGGCTTATTTAGTGAGAGCAATTTTATTCAGAGACTCAAACTGAGTAAAAATATGAATTTGCTGCAGATGCTGATATTTATGGTGCTTTTAATGTAAATCAATGAGATCTTTCTAACAGTGCAGCAGATACTGATCTAAATATCAGCGGTCGCTCTATATCTCCAATAATGTGTCTCAGTAAGATGAGATTGAAATGATTTAAACATATAATGCAATGCTGATTGAGAGATGAATAATAAAGGCTCCTCAGAAGATGTGAGATGAAGATCATTCCTCCGCTGAGGAACAGTGAAAGTAAAGCTCCTCAAAAGATCCTGATGATCAGATTTGAGACTAAAACATGATTGATGGAGAATCAAGTAAAGCTGAGCTGCTTCAGTCCAGTAAGTGTTCATCTGGAGATATGACTGCAGTTATTCTGACGTTTACTTGATCAAAATCAGTCAAGATTTGACACTGAAGCAGCAGCTGAAGCTGGACGCTTCTACAATTACACTAAAAGACGATCAAGTCAATCAGACGACAGAAGACACGGAGAAGACACGTTTTGATCATGTTGATCATTTAGAGACCTCAGAAATTAGGCTTTATAGGGCTAATGTTGAACGTGCATGATTCTATGCATGCAGTTTCCTCATAGCCCAGTTATGAGGTCCAGGTGAGTGTTTGTACCTGTGTTGTTGAGTCCAAACAGCAGCGGGCAGGAGATGGCAAAAGACAGGAACCAGACGACAGCGATCATCAGAGCCACGCGTCTTCTGGAGCTGTAGCGCGTGTTGTAGAGTAACGGCATGGCCACGGCCGTGTACCTGCACATCAACACACACTTAGATCAGTGAGCAGATGAAGAAGGGATTTCACATTACTGATGTAACAAATACAATATTACGCCACAGTGATGACAGACAAGACAGACTATGTTCAGAATGGAATAGTAGTTAAGTACTCATTAAATACTTTTGAAAATAGTGAAAATGTACCAATTATGCCATAACAAACTAACCAAGAAGTATTATTCTACATTTGTGTCACATGTGGGGGCATCCAGTTATCAACTTCAAATAAAGTTAATAAAATCCAATTTTTTTGGGGGGGAGGGGGTATAATTAATTAAATAAATATAATAATATGCCGGAAAAAAGTTATTTTGCACCCTTTACCAAATTTTGGAAAAAGAAAGAAATAAATAAATAAAAGAAAAACAGAAGAAATATCTAAACAATATATAGAAATAATAATTTTTATATTTTTCAAAATTTTATTAAAATATATTTATTATTTTCAATAATATATATTTTATAATATACAATTTATTTTATTATATATAAATATAATTTATTTTATTATGTATAAATATAATATATTTTATGATGTATAAATAAATAAAATATTTCAAGTAATCAGTCAAATTAGAAATGTTTACAATTGCAGTTGATGTAACTTCATATATATTTACATTTTTTTAATCCAATTTTGGAAAATAAATGAATAAAAATGAATTAAATAGTAATAAGTTGTATTTAATATTTTTTGGGCACTTTGATCAAGTAATGAGTCAAAATAGGGTAACACTCTAAATTAAGGAAGACTATTCACTATTAACGAGTTGGTTATTAGCAAGCATATTACTAGCATACTGGCTGTTTATTATTACTTATAAAGCACTTATCAATGCATATTAATGCTACATCCCCAACTGCCTTACTAACTATTAATAAACAGTAAATTAGGGGTTTATTTAGGAAAACTCTCAGGTAAAAGTGAATATGTGTTTCCTAATCCAAAGTGTTACTCAAAATAGAAATGTTTACAATCGCATTTGATGTCACTTCTGGTTCATTACACTGGAAATGTAAGGTCAGGCAAAAGCATTGCATTATGGGATACAGTATTCTGTATACTGCATGTTTCGGCAAATGTAACAGGTATTGCAAGCATAAAGAAAATTCACATATGCATTAAACATTATATATTCTGCAGAAGCAGTAAGACAGATGTTATTGTGAACACAGACAGCGCTTCGATCGAGATGATCAATCGTCTGTTGTGTTTGTCAATCTGTGAAAGCCAATAACATCGATCAGATTGAAGGAAACACAGAGGTCATTCCTCTCAGAGAGGAGTTTCATTCGAGAGAATAAAACACAATAACGACCAGAGAGCGTCTCTGAATGTCTGCCGAGCGATTCACAGAAACTGCAACACAAGCAGATTCATTTACTGAGAGGTTTGAGAAGTTTTAAAGGTCGAGCAGAACATGAATGACCCACCATTCAGTCTTCAGAAAGTCAAAAATGAAACTGCTTTTGAATAGGAACAAAAACACAATTTCCGTTGAGATGAGAAATGAATTGGTTGGAAATTAACAAGTGGACTTGAATGAGATGAGTCAGTTTTCTCATTACCGCGTCCTCAGGTACGGTAATGATGCGTCAGGCATTTATATATCGCCAAACTCATCCACGACGACGCTGAGAAGCGAAGCACTTTACGTTCAGCTCGTTATGCATGCACTTCAACTTTAATGCATGCTTCCAAGCACATTTCCAGAGCGGGTTTAATGAGGAGCCAGCGTAAAAAGTGCCTCAAACACACTGCAGGATTTATAATTCATAATCTCCTCGCCGGCATGTAATTGCCTCGAGTGCATTTAAACCCAAGATAAATTCAGGTCAAGCGAAGCTCCAAACAAACGCTGAGGCAAAACAGATTAGGAAATGTTTAAAATGTTAATCAGAATCATTCTTATTTTAATTCTGGAAAGGGATTTCATTCACGCTGTGAGTGGACTGAGAGGTGAAGGGGCCGGATGGGTCACCTGTCGATGCTGATGGCACACAGGTTGAGGATGCTGGCGGTGCACATCATGACGTCCAGCGTGAGCAGAATATCACAGTGGATCCGACTGAACCTCCATTCACCAACAACCTACACACACATTTGAGAAATCAGCACAGAATCTGATCCACACTGACTGACCACAGTCTGGCCATGAACCGGCCAATTAGAATGCAGGAGCCCTTATGATTGACATGTAAAGTGACCAATCACAGTTTGTTTTGTTCTTATATAAGGCCATGATTTCTGTGATGCAGACAACACTAACGTAATCATGTAATAGAGTAGAACCCGAATTCTGGAAATGTTGGGACGTTTTTTAAATTTGAATAAAATTAAAACTAAAAGAATTTCAAATCACATGAGCCAATATTTTATTCACAATAGAACATACTGATAAAAAAATGTATAGCTTGAATGCAATGTCAGTCGCTTTGACTGACATTGCGTCTGCAATGCATAAATGTAAATGTAAACATAGATAACATAACAAATGTTTAAACTGAGAAATTTGATGCACAAAATGAGCTCATTTCAAATTTGATGCCTGCTACAGGTCTCAAAATAGTTGGGACGGGGGCATGTTTACCATGGTGTAGCATCTCCTCTTCTTTTCAAAACAGTTTGAAGACGTCTGGGCATCGAGGTTATGAGTTTCTGGAGTTTTGGTGTTGGAATTTGGTCCCATTCTCGCCTGATATATAGGCTTCCAGCTGCTGAAGATTTTGTGGTCGTCTTTGACGTATTTTTCGTTTAATGATGCACCAAATGTTCTCTATAGGTGAAAGATCTGGACTGCAGGCAGGTCAATTCAGCACCCGGACTCTTCTACTACGAAGCCATGCTGTTGTAATAGCTGCAGTATGTGGTTTTGCATTGTCCTGCTGAAATACACGTCATCTGGAGGGGAGCATATGTTGCTCTAAAACCTTTATATACCTTTCAGCATTCAAAGTGCCTTCCAAAACATGCAAGCTGCCCATACCGTATGCACTTATGCACCCCCATACCATCAGAGATGCTGGCTTTTGAACTGAACGCTGATGACACGCTGGAAGGTCTCCCTCCTCTTTAGCCCGGAGGACACGGCGTCCGTGATTTCCAACAAGAATGCCAAATTTGGACTCGTCTGACCACAGAACACTTTTCCACTTTGAAACAGTCCTTTTTAAATTCTGGACCATGTTCACATATGGCTTCCTTTTTGCATGATAGAGCTTTAGTTGGCACAGAGGATTGTGTTTACAGACAGTGGTTTCTGGAAGTATTCCTGGGCCCATTTAGTAATGTCAATGACAGAATCATGCCGATGAGTGATGCAGTGTCGTCTGAGGGCCCAAAGACCACGGGGATCCAACAAAGGTCTTTGGCCTTGTCGCTTACGCACAGAGATTTCTCCAGTTTCTCTGAATCTTTTGATGATGTTATGCACTGTAGATGATGAGTTTGCAATTTGACGTTGAGGAACGCTGTTTTTAAAGTATTCCACAATTTTTTTACGCACTCTTTCACAGATTGGAGAGCCTCTGTCCATCTTTACTTCTGAGAGACTCTGCCTCTCTAACACATCCCTTTTATAGCTAATCATGTTACAGACTTGATGTCAATTAACTTAATTAGTTGCTAGATGTTCTCCCAGCTGAATCTTTTCAAAATGTCTTGCTTTTTCAGCCCTATGTTGCCCCCGTGCCAACTTTTTTGAGACCTGTAGCAGGCATCAAATTTGAAATGAGCTCATTTAGTGGATAAAAGTGTAACATTTCTCAGTTTAAACATTTGTTATGTTCTCTATGGATTGACAGCACTATTAATTACCAATTTAACCGACCAATCACGATGTCCACTGACCTCCAGATAGACGCCCCAGGGCATCACCAGCGTGGCCAAGAGCAAGTCGGACACGGCCAGAGACACGATGAGGTAATTGGTGGTGGTCTGCAGCGCTTTCTCTCGGGACACAGCCACACACACCAACACATTACCAAACACCACACAAAAAATCAGCAACACCAGCAACACGGCGTAGAAGTTATACGGCGGAGACGAGGGAGCCGGAGCCACGGAGCAGTTCGTCTGCAGGAGAAACGAGGACAGAGACGGAGGGAGAGAGGAAAACGCTGTGGAGGAAAGAGACGGAGATGAATCCGGGGTCGGGGAAGCGCTGGAGAAGCCGTCTGCAGTCACGTTGAGAAGAGGCATGATGAAGCTCCTCTAAGCACCTGAGACGACATGAAATTAAAAAAATTAACACCAAAAATTACAATTCTGTCTTTATTTTGTCATTAAACCATTTTGTAATGGTCATAATAGGATATTTCCCATGAGCACAAGCTGTTTGAGAAACACAAATGTCCATTTGATCCACTTTATTATTAGTATATGTATGACAGAGCAGGGTTATGATGGTTATCTAAAACTAAATCCTAAAAAAAAAATTATTACTTCAAATAAAATAAAATTGTATTTTAATATACTAAAAGGTCTATTTGTTCCACTTCATTATTAATATATAGACTAAGACTAGGGTTATTATTGTTAAGGAAAAAAAATGTTTCTTGAAAAAACAATCAATTAATAATGAATAATTAACAATAATTAATAAATTAATATTTTTTCTTGAAAAAATAGAAAAAAATAGAAAAATGTTTATTAAAATAAAATATAGAGTTAAAAATCATTAATTGAAATAAAATAAAAATTAACTGAAATAATATATATATATATATATATATATATAAACTTACTTAAGGCTCCATTTGATCCACTTCATTATTAATAAATAAGTAAGAACCAGGGTTATTACAGTTAACTAACTGAAATAAAATAAAAAATGAAATAAAATAAAATGTAAAAAAAGTTATATTTAATTTATTAAAGCTCAATTTGATCAGCTTCATTATTAATATATAAGACAGAACAAGGGTTATTATAGTTAACTAAAACCATAAATAATTAATAATAATAATAATTTTCAACAATTTACATTTTCCTTACTTAAAAATAACGTAAAAAAAATTAACAAAGGTTCATTTGATCCACTTAACTGTAATAAAAAAATATCTTATAAAAACTTAAACTTAATTTATTTCAGCTAGTTGCCAAGACAACATTATTTTTTTTATTTTCTCATTATTATTTAGTTTAAGTTGAGCTACTAAAATAAGTAAAACTAAATAAAACTAAAATCCTTAGTATAATAGTATGTAAATGATACTAAAACAACACTGATCTAGTCTCTTTTAAATTAAGGAACTGTTTAATTGTAGTTAACAGCATAACATGACATGTTTTCTGCATTTAATATTGGCCACTGAACAGCATGTAATTGCATCACTGGCGAATAAATCACATTCGTGTTCACATTCGCACACACGTACATGATCAGGCCTTCAGTGTATTAAAGCGCAACTTCTCATTACTTGCCATTTTGCAAGCACTTCAGTGAAAGTGGCGCCCAGCGCAGGAATAATTGCATTGGCAAGCCACTCTGTTGGCATCAAGAACTTCACTCAAGGGAACGAATGTCACGCTACAGCGAGATAAAGCCAGAACGACCGCAGCTACATGCAGAACAGTCACGTGTTAGTCATGTAATGCCAGGGTTTTAAATCAAAAGTCTATTGAAACTATTGAATAAAAACACAGTCGCCTTGAAAGCCCTTGATTGCATTTGATAACAACCTGTGAAGGTTTTTCATCCACTGTTCAGCTCACAGTCCTCTAAAAACTTCAATGTAAAAAAGTTTCAAAGTAACAGCTCTTATATATATATATATAAATAAAATACTGTAGTGTTCAATGCTCTGATGAAGTAGCATGTTGGGGTCAATTTGATCTGCATTCAGACTGGTTAAACGGTTTATTTCTTCGTGAAATTTGGTAAATATTTTTCATTTAGAGTCATGAATGTTCATGTAAAGTTTTGACACATAGATGTGTTTTGGACAGGCTGTATAAAAATTATTACTACTTTTATGCTGTGGTCAATTTGACCCACACTCGATTTTCAAAAGTGCTCAAAATACGGGATTAGTTTTCATTGTTATGCTGATGAAACTCTACTATATATATCTCAACAATTTTAGGGGCAGTCGTGGCCTAATGGATAGCGAGTTGGACTTGTAAGCGGAAGGTTGTGGGTTTGAATCTCAGGTCCGGCAAGGGATTGTTGGTGGGGGGAGTATCTTCCTTCAATACCACGACTGAGGTGTCCTTGAGCAAGGCACCGAACCCCCAACTGCTCCCCGGGCGCTGTAACATGGCTGCCCACTGCTCCGGGTGTGTGTTCACTTAGGATGGGTTAAATGCAGAGAATACATTTCACTACTGGTTATATACTCTCTATGTAATTGTGTATGTGACAAATAAAAATAATCAAATCAAAAATCAACAAGACCAGATGAAACTTCTAAACTATCTAAGCTAATAGATTGTGTTAAAAATGTAAAAGACTGGATGATCAATAATTTTCTCCTATTAAATTCAGATAAGACAGAGATATTACTTATTGGACCAAAAAACAGTACACAGAATCTCTTGGATTACAATTTGCATCTTGACGGATGTCCTGTTACTTCCTCTACAGTCAAAAATCTGGGTGTTATATTAGACAGCAACTTGTCTTTTGAAAATCATATTTCCAATGTTACAAAAACAGCATTCTTCCATCTTAGAAACATTGTCAAGCTACAGAACATGTTACCTGTTTCTGATGCAGAAAAGCTAGTTCATGCATTCATGACCTCTAGACTGGACTATTGTAATGCACTGCTAGGTGGTTGTCCTACATCTTCAATAAACAAGCTACAGATAGTACAAAATGCATCGGCTAGAGTCCTTACCAGGTCAAGAAAATATGATCATATTACCCCAATTTTACAATCTCTGCACTGTTTTTTATTTTGTGGATATTTCAGCTAACAGTTTGATCAAATCCTGCTGCAACAAACACAGAGTGCCACTTACATAGTTTACCAAAAAAAATATCACATTATATTTGTCCCAAATTGTTGTTGATGTTCATGACTTTATCCTAGGCTGAAAGATTGTGTATCTTTCCGCACAACGTTTGTCTTTCTGTCCGTATGCTTTATATAGGGAGCTAATAATAGCCATAGATCGTGCTTTCTATTTCTGTTTGCTCTGTTTTGTCAAACAAACACCACTTCAAACTCATCGATGCAACTTAGTTAATATAAAAGCCCACTTCAGGAATGAACAGTTTTGGACTGCTGTCTTGAATTGGGTGCAATACCTGCGGCTGTGCTTCTCGTCCGGTGTGCGACTACATTCCGCACATGTATTAAATGCGTGTCCTTGAGAGCATGCAGTTTTCTAACGTAGCTATTTACTTTAACTTTTTAGGTAATATCAATGATATGACGTTTCAGATGCGTCTGAAATGACAAAAACATATACATATATTTAATCAAAATTATTGCTAGGGACGGTTTGGTAGTGGCTGGATATTTGTAGGGACTAGGGCTGCACGATATATCGTTTCAGCATCGATATCGCGATGTGCGCATCCGCAATAGTCACATCGCAGGATGTGCGATGTTTAGTAGGCCTATACTTTTCGTTATATGTATATACACTGATTGTTTTCTTTGCTCACACACAGACACTGCATCTACACCAGACGTGACAGCTGTACAGAGATATACATTTTTAAATAAATTTAGTAGCAGAGCTACTGCAAGATTTCAGTGCTGGAAATCCATTTATCCTTTGCTGAAACTTCCGCGTTGTCGAGGAGCGCGCTGATCACGGTTGCTTAGCAACGGCAGAAGCCACGAAAGCGCAAGCTCCAGAGCGCTTTGGAAAGAAGGAGAAAGCAGCACGGCTGGTGTTTTCCACGCGTTTTAGCCACGACATGTGAACGGCCTATGGCCCCAAGTCTGTCTACACTGGAAGCGACAAAGCTACTGTTACTAATCATTTGAACTTTTGTGTCAGTACATCATACTAAGAGCGAGGCATCAGTTAGAGCGGGGATTTAAACCAGGATTAGAGCGGGAATTTGTCATGCCGCGCATGCATCCAGTGTAGACAGACAGCATCACTGATTATGGGTTCTACAGTATTTTGTGGCGTCTCGCGCGTCAGGTGTAGACAAGGTAAGAGCCACGCAGATGCTATGGTTGTAATTTGTTTATTTTCTATGCTGATTTACTCACCTATAAAATCACCCCAATCATTGATTTTGTTTTTACAAATAGATTAAAATCATCTGGTGATTTTTTTTTATTATTATTATTATTTTCCATATCGCAATATATATTGCAGAAAAACAAAATATCGCAATGTGAGTTTTTTCCAATATCGTGCAGCCCTAGTAGGGACACGTCCCTAGCGTCCCCCCCCCCTAATTCTACGCCCCTGGACACACTCTCTCGGTTTAAATCTAGATTAAAGACACATCTCTTTAGCCAAGCATTCATATAATGCATCTCATAATCTTGTACTGCAGTTATAGCTGATCAAATGTACATTATTATTCTTTAGCTTGGGTTGAACAAATCATTTTTGCTTGGTTGGAACAACAGCTACGCTAATTATGTCTCTATTTGTTTCTCTGTTAGGAAATACACAAGCTTCAGTCTGGATCCAGAACACCTGAGAAGAGATGATGCCAACCCCTCAGAGGACCTCAGAGGATGCCAACCCTGAAACAACATACAGAACTACCAAATTTTGCTATAAGTTTCATTGCAACATATAATCCTTGCTGTTAATAGTGTTCATCGTCTGTTTGATTACATCATTAACTGATTTTTACATATGTACATCAACTTGACAGTCACCACTGATAAGCACTGATAAGATAAGATTTGTATCATGAAAAGCGCTATACAAATAAACTTGAATTGAATTAAAAAAATTATTTCTTCTTGAAATTTGGTGAATGCTTTTTATCTAGAGTCATGAATATGCATGCAAAATTTTAACACATAGATGTGTTTTGGAAAGGCTGTACACAATTTGATACCATTTTTGTGTTGGGGTCAATTTAACCCACACTCAAATTCAGAGTGCTCGAAATACTGGCTAAACTATTTATTTCTTCTTGAAATTTGGTGTATATTTTCTATTTAGTGTCATGAATGTGCATGCAAAGTTTCGATACATTGATGTGTTTTAGAGAGGTTGTGCAAAAATTTCTTTCAACTTTTGTGTTGGGGTCAAACGGAGCCCCACTAGTTTCCATGCAATTATACAAAAATCAACACTTTGAAAAACACTAAAGAGTGTAAAGTGAAAACCTATATTGTAGCTTGTCAAATACTAAAAATGAAATACATTTGAACTTAATAAATTTAGTTAAATAAAGACTCAAATTTTACTCTAAATGAGACGACTCTTCTCATTTATCCAAGGAAAATTCACAATTTCTTTATCTAGTTGAATTTCACAGTCAATAAATCTGTTGAATCTGTTGTTTTGTTAGTTTTCTGGATCTTAATCACTAGACTGTTGCAGCACTGAAAAGAAGTGTGAGAAACCAATTTTACCCTCACAAGTGTTTGACAAAAAGATGGAAGAGGCAATAAATACTACTTACATCAAGCACAAATAATGTAAGATACTATTTATAACAGTAGTTATGCAGCTCAGTGCACAAATAGTCACTAAAAGTAGTCATGACAAAAAAAAAATCAATTTTGTGTCTGAGCAGCTAATTATTATCATAAAAATAAAATAAAATACGTGGGTCACATTAAAATATGTGGGACAAACTGACCCCTAACATAACTAAAATAACAAAAATAGAAAGAAATTATTAAATTTCTTACATATTTCATATTTGTTACTTTCTGATAAGTTACATAGAGTTTTTCTGTTTTTAAACAAATCTTCAGCATTTTTCTCATAGTGCTAATTTCTGGTAAACTGCGAGAAAACCAATGTGGGTCAATTTGACCCACGACGCAAATGTTGTACCCAGTTTTAAACACAACAGAAGGGTTAAAAACAAAAACAAAACAACCCCCTAAAATGAATGTAAAGCTTCAAATGAATTATTTACACAACACAATTAACAAAAATCAATGAAAAAAAACATGAAAAGCAATTTCTAATGCCAAAAATCATTAGGATATTAAGTAAAGATCATGTTCCATGAAGATATTTTGTAAATTTCCTACCATAAATATATCAAAACTTAATTTTTGATTAGTAATATGCATTGCTGATTTTTTTTTGCACCCTAAGATTCCAGATTTTCAAATAGTTGTATCTCGGCCAAATATTGTCCTATCATAACAAACCATACATCAATGGAAAGATTATTTATTCAGCTTTCAGATGATGCATACATCTCAATTTAAAAAAATGGACCCTTATGACTGGTTTTGTGCTCCAGGGTCACATATTACGTGATACTATACATAATAACAGTTATTAGTACTAATAGTAAGAGCAGTATGCTTAATTTATGCAGCACTGGTTCATCACAACATTAAGATATTGACGTTTCTGAGGGCAACAGTTCATTTAAACGAATTATGCAAACGAGGCTGCAGCTGCGCAGCGGTGAAGCCGACGCTCCGACCCTGATTAAAGGGAAAGCGGCACTCTTTCCAAAGGGAATCGGTTCTCATCCTCACGCCCGTTAATCAGGAATCACTCAAGACAATACGCACTGATGAGAGCCCTCGTATCTGTATTTAATCTGAGCGCTGATGAATCTGTCATTACTGAGACAAAAACACTGATCGCTGATGAGAAAATGATGCCTGTGTGATAATTAAGTATTAGCTAATGAACGTATGCGCTTCAAAAATTAATAGGTCTGCTTGCATTCGATTCTGCAGCGGAATAATTGCTTCCTAATCTAATAATCACCTCCATCTCCTGAAATGTCTGCAGCTGATGATTAGCTTTTATCACGTCGCATGAAAACATGTCACACTGCACTTAGAAACCATAAAATAGGTTAATTATATTTTGTTTCATTAAAATAAAGCCTTTTTATTTTCATGACAATTAAGACCATGTTTCTTACATCAGTGTCTCAGCAATGGATGCTCTGCAGTGAATGGGTGCCGTCAGAATGAGAGTCTGATAAAAACATCACAATAATCCACACCACTCCAGTCCATCAGTTAACATCTGGAGAAGACAAAACCTGAAACAAATCCAGCATTAAGATGTTTTTAACTAAAATACATTGTTCATAATCCATAATAACTCTTCCTCCAGTGAAAAAGTGCATCTGCTGTCGTCTCTCACATCAAAATCCAGCCACATATTTGTTTAGAGCTGTTTTGTCTTGTAAACGCTGCTTGATCTGATGCAGATTTCTCTCCTGATTCAGACCAGAACACTTTTTCACTGGAGGAAGAGTTATTATGGATTATGGACTCAGATTTTAGTTAAAAATGTCTTAATGCTGGATTTGTTTCAGGTTTTGTCTTCTCCAGATGTTAACTGATGGACTGGAGTGGTGTGGATTATTGTGATGTTTTTATCAGACTCTCATTCTGACGGCACCCATTCACTGCAGAGCATCCATTGCTGAGACACTGATGCAGAGACACATTTCTACAAACCTGATGAAGAAACAAACTCATCCTAATTTTTGATGGCCTGAGAATGAGCACATTTTCATTTTTGGGTGAACTATTCTTTCAAATAACATGCACAACTCATTTCACTTCCAAAATTTGACATTGAGACATTGAGAAAGCAAATATGCAATATGACTGCAATATGAACATGTTCTTGACAGGTTTCATGAGATTCTAGAGACTCCGTCAGGGTCCGTGTGGAGCTCAGATGAATCTTTTACGGTGGCCAGTAATAAGGATCTCATCTGCTGCAGGGGAATGTGTCGCTCGTTTTCAATGTCTCGACGGCTTCATTAACCACCGCAGAGCTCAGATCCATATTTTAGGAGTTCTCTTGAACAACAAAGAGTTTAATAGAGACATGAATACATGCATGTGTGCAGCTGTAACTATATAAACTGCATGACACATAATGTGTCCTGCAATAGAAGCACAGATACAAAATAAACTACATTTCCTTAGAACTGTGCGACAGATTATTGCATGCATGCATAAATGCAAGTACAGCAGAAGTGAGCGCACAATAGGAATCCAGTCAGTGATTGTTCACAGATGTGCTGTTCTTGCATTGAAAATGAGCAGCTTTTCAATCAACGCTCGCACTGTTTGCATCTAATGTGATGGGCTTTTGTTTTGTTGTTAGGTGACGACTCATTTGATCACGTGCATAATGTTATTAGAGAACCAGACAAGTGATCAAGAGCCAAAGAGGGAAGCTTTTCTTTTTGCTTGGGCAATTTGCATAATCTTACAGCAATACAGCCATGACTGCAAATGGAAACTGTGGAAAAAAGAGACAAAAAGTGCTAAATCCTGAACAAACAGGGATTTCAACCTGGAAATATTTAAAAGAGAAATGCTATGGGGTCACAAACTTTCAGATTCTGCACTAATTCTATGTAATTAATCAATTGTAATTCATTCTCATGTGAATCTTTGCAGATTTTCTTCTTTTGTTCAAGCTCGAGATGCTTCTTGGAGACACTGGCATGAGTTTAATTTAACATTGTACTCATTGGTTAGTAATGAAAACCTTCATATTAAATTATACACATCATTAGATAATAGTGATCTCAGACTTTTGGACATCACCTCAAATGATTTTTCAGTAGAACAGCAATTTTCTATGATTTGAAATAATTAATGTGAATAATAATCCAATAATTCATATCTTTTACCAGTGAAATTGAAAGGAATCCAGAGAAAAACACTAGGCTATACAGAAATGCAATGCTTGGAGATATTAGTGGAGACTGGGGCAAGTTGTCACTTTGTGTGTGTGTTTTAAATATTTTTTAATATTTTTCAGTGTGATTTTATTTATAAAATACAGTTTACAGTAAACTAAATCCCAATATCGAGGCATATTGTCCCAGTATATAGGGTAAATTTACAATTACCGCTAAATTTTAACGATATATAAAACAAAAACCAAGTAAAAAATGAAAAGATTATAAGTATCAACACCATTGTTTTGGCTAATAGATATTGTAATTAATCCACTGATTGAAATTACAGCACAGATGTGACAACTTGCCCCGAGCTGTCACAATGATGAAAAATACTCGTCCCGAGAAGCTTCAGTTCAAATCTGCCTTCATAATGTCTTAATGTACGTCAAATATATAATAGCAACTGAATGTTGAAGGACAGAATTCAGAAACGACCACCATGCAAAACAACTGCTAGAAAAAGTACTTTAAAGCCCAAAGTTATTAAGATACAGATCTTGTGACAACTAGCCCCGGACTCAAAACGCCACAAAAGCAGCAGCAAAGTGTGAAGAACAAAGTGACTTACTGTCATTCAGCAAGAGCTTCACACGCATCTCAACAGTCCTACAACGAAACAACAGATAATTATTTCATATTAATGGAGAATCCGAATAAAGATGTGATTGAGAAGCTGATTTTCGCGCTCTGTTCCTCAGGCGCGCGCCTCCTCCTCCTCCCTCACCTGCTCATTATTCATCTGATTTATATTCATTTACTTTAACAGTTATTATCGCCATAAAATAAACTGTGAAAAGACACGGCTACAATAAAGCGCGTTAATAGCCATAATAACTCAAGCGGCTTATTCTCTTCATGGCGGGACGAGCGGCTGATAAAAACTAATAGCGTTTCTTTATTTGCACAGATTGTCCGTTTAAATCAAAAGAAACCGTTTAAATTGTTTGTTTGAAATGTTATTGGATGAGCAGTGGTGGGAGCCGTTGATAAACGCACACCTGACCGCGTAATTTAAATTAACGCGCCAAATTGCTTTCCAACCGAATAAACGGTCACTAGATTTGAAAGACGGATAAAATAGCGTACAGATAGCTGGATAAATACAGTTACACGGATAGACAGGTATAGAAAATCATCATATGTTGGTATATATTCCTACTTTTTTAAAATTTAATAACTGAAAAGAGATCATATTCATATTTTTCTTAGTAACTCATGTGGCTTATTTCTTCTCACGACGGGACGAGCAGCTGATAAAAACTAATGGCGTTTCATTATTTGCAAAGATTGTCAGTTTAAATGAAAATAAACCGTTTAGGTTTTGTTTGTTTTAAATGTTTGATTGGATGAACGCTGTTGTGGGAGCCGTTGCGCAATTTGAAATAACGCGCCAAATTGCTTTCCAACCGAATAAACGGTCACTAGAAGAGTAGCCTACAGATTTAAAAGACGGATAAAATAGCTACAGATAGCTGGATAAAGACAAACAGAAAGTTACACGGATATATAAAGACAGGTATAGAAAATGATCATATGGAGGTGAATATTCCTACTTTAATGTATAACTTTAATAACTAAAAAGAGATGTTAAAGGGATAGTTCACACAAAAATGAAAATTCTGTCATCATTTACTCACCCTCAAGTAGTTCCAAACCTGTATGAATTTCTTTGTTCTGAACACAAAGGAGAGATATTTTGAAGAAAGTTTGTAACCAGGCTGTTTTGGGGCACCATTGACTTCAATAGTAGGAGAAAAAATACTATGGAAGTCAATGGTGCCCCAGAACTGCTCTGTTTCCCACATTCTTCAGAATATCTTCCTTTGTGTTCAGCAGAACAAACACATTCATACAGGTTTGGAACTACTTGAGGGTGAGTAAATGATGACAGAATTTTCATTTTTGGGTGAACTACCCCTTTAATATTATTTTTCCAGGTATCAGAGAACAAATGAGTGAAAGAGGTGAGTTAATGTAATTCAGAAACAAAATAGATTGAGATGATCAAGATGAACACTTGAGTGAAGGACAAGAGGATAGTTCAACAAAAACACTAAGTGAGAGGACAAAAGTCAATCTGTTAATCTTGAAAACATGAAGACAAAAGGCGATTCTGCTTGTTGGTCGTGAGCCGAGACCAAGACACAAGTGAAAGAGACAGATTTCTTTAACGAGGGATAGAAATTAGAGACACATCTAGCTCAAAAAAAGTTTAGTTTGATTAGTTTGAGGAAGAGAAAAGGACTCAAGGACAGTATATTCTGTATGAATTCTGAATTCTGTTTGATGAATCCCTGCTGAAATATAAAACTGCCTAATGAGGTGGTTTGCTGGGACAGACACCAAACTAGTTAAGATGGTTTAGATGAATGGTTTTAGACAGCGGTCAGCTGGTTTAAACCAGCTATATCAGCAACGAACAATTTACACCTGCAAATCAGGTATTAAGGTTTTAAATTATTGGATTAATTATTAGAAAAATGGTAAAATCACAAGAAAAATACCTTACAAACAAACAGTAAGACAGACAGAAGGCATTGGTTTTCCCCAAAATAAAATGTGTAACTATTTTCCAACTTTATTCTGCAAATGCTTCAAACCAGAACTTCAAAATAATCATTTCATTTAAAGAAAACAAAACACAAGACATCAAAATTGAAACACACGTTAAAGAGAATCTGAAATAAAAACAGTAAACATTAAAACTGTGAGAGTTCACCTATCATTAACAAATTACCTACAAATATACCTAATCAATATTTTTACAGCAGTATTTATTTCAGGTGCTCTTTTCTTAAATATGGTTGTTTGAATATTCAAAAAGCTCAAAACCAAAGCAATATTATTGTAATATTCTGTAGGCCACAACTACAGATGTTAAAACGCTTGTAATTTACATTTGGCAACAAATGTAAATATGGATCAGCTAATCAATAATTGACCATATATGTGAACACACATATTAAATGAGTATGTTTTGCATAAGTCAGATCCAAAAGAGACCTCAGGTTCAGGTCTTTAGTAATTAATATTTAACAGCTTCATAAACAGCTTTTGGATTGCTGGTAAAGCGGGTCATGAATATGGATCAGAGTCTTTCATCTCTGGGTTGGTGGGTTGGTATCTGACATTAGTCCATTTTGCAACATCAAAACAAAGACTTGTGACAGATACAGGCCAATGAATTTCAACACCAGAACTGAAAATACATAAATTACTCATTCACATGTGCCTCTAAACCTGTATGATGCTCTTCTGTGGATCACCAAAGATGGCAAAAACCAAAAAAAGAAAGTCATACAGGTTTGGAATGACATGAGGGCGAGTAAATGATGAGCGATGCTTAATTTGTAGGTTGAACTATTCCTCTAAGACGGCTAAGGTCTCCTCAGGTCAAGGCTGGGAATTGATGGCTGTGTTCTCAAAGAGCAAGATGACTTAAACTCGTCTTAAGGGACGACGGTGTAGGGCTGGTACGGTAGAATCTTCTGCCTGTCATTGATGGCGAAAATCCAGGTGGGTTTCACAAAGCTCAGATTGCTATTTTCCGTTAAGGCCTGTAAAAAAAGACAGAACAGGCAGTAAAAGAAGATGAAAAGGAAGAAAAGACCTTGAGACGTTTAAAAGAGCGCTGAGAGCTGAAGGCCTGAGGGTTTTCATTACTACTTCAGCCTCCCTGCCGAAGAACATCACACGAATGACTCGGGATGAACAGAACCAGATCTACATGCTAGACTTTCTCAAAGCCTTTCAAACGTACAGTTTATTAAAAGCAGAACTATATGAAACCGGAAGGACAACATTTCTTACAAAGCCCGAGTAACGCTTAAAAGCCACTTGTTAGTGGCGTTTGCCAAGTCAAGCCAATGGACTTAGTCAAAAAGCAATGGTGTTTGTGAATACTGGTTCTTTAAGTCATTTTATAGAGTCACAAAGGGCCATCTTTAGTAGGAACCTCTATATTCAGCACTGTCTTGTGACTTTTCTGTATCAGGGTTTCTGCAGGATTTTTAAGCTCAAATTTGAGACTTTTTCCCCCGGTTTCACAGACAAGGCTTATCTAAAATGCCTCATTTAAACACACCCCCACATATCTACGTCACTGTCTTGGGAAGATTTGCATAACACCGCACAAATGTTTACACAAAGAAAGAAGGCGTAACTTTTTATTCTCGCTGTAGTATTGTTGTGTGTTTCCAAATATGGTAAGGGGCGTAACATTTCCGTCACACACTTGAGGTATTCAGCCAATCACAGCGCACTGGATAGCTGGCCAATCAGAGCACACCTTGCTTTTCATAACGATGAGCTTTGTAAAAATCGGCGCTTTTCAGAAAAGAGCAACAATAATGTACGGTATGTGGAAAATAATGTGTTTTTTGAACCTTAAACCATGTAAACACATTGCATTAGACCAAATAATGTTCTTTTTAGCAACATCATATGAGCCTTTTATGGCCTTAAATTTGATACAACTAAATTTAAGACTTTTTAAGGACCCGCGGGAACCCTGCTGTATGTAATATACCACCTACAATGCTGAAAAAAAGACGCAATACTCACATCCTCAAACGATTCGTCCCATCCCTCGCTGGTGACGACAAACTGGACCTTCTCGCTCATGTAGTCTTCGACAGCTCTGAGGAATCAAACAGATCAGATCGTTTCATCGGTCACGCTCCACCTACAGCCTCTCGAAGGCCTGTCGACACTAATGCTATTCCTCTGAAGCGCTTCAAATGCATTACGAACGCTTCACGCTCTTGAGCTAATCTGAATGCAGGTCTGTGTCGTACCCGTTGAAGGCGATGATGTAGCGTTGAAGTTGCCTCTTCTGGTTGTCAGGGAACTTGCCGTAAAGATAAAAGCGTTTTCCTGTCAGGAAGTCTGAAGGAGAGAAAAATGAAGATGATTTCATAAATGTAATACTCAAGACGTCCAAGTTAAGATGAAGTGGCGAGGCGTCAGACCTGGTAGCTCAGGGATGGGTTTATCCTCCTCTTCCTCAGCATCCGTGTTCTCATCAGTAGAGCCGCCGTACAGATCTTCATCTTTCACCTTAACTGCTGCACTTTCCTTCCCTGCTTTCTTCCTCCTGTTCTCCATTTCTACCCTAAAACAGCCGAAGATAAACACTGGAGCGTTACGCATCTGAAAAACAAGGAACTTCTTCACATTCATGGGCAGAAATGTTTTAACCAGTTGCAGTTGATTATAATGCATCATCAAATTGGCCAAAATATTTAATAAACAAGCATACAAAGGCCCCGGCCAATGCGTTTTTGTTTATGAAATATTTTAGGTCATTTTTGGCATACACTACCAGTCAGATTAATTAGTTTTTTGAAAGAAATTAATAATTTTATTCAGCAAGGACACATTAAATTGATCAAAAGTCATAGACATTTTTGTAACATTAATACTTCAAATAAATGCTGTTCTTTTTAAACTTTCTAGTCATCAAAAACATCCTGGAATAATAAGAAAAAAAAGCTAATCAGCATATTATTATGATTTCTGAAGATCATGTGACACTGAAGACTGGAGTAATGATGCTGAAAATACAGCTTTGATCACAGAAATAAATTACAGTTTAACATAAAATCACATTAAAAAAAATTATTTTAAATTGTAATAATATTTCACAATTTTTACTGCATTTCTGATCAAATAAACGCAGTCCTGGAGATACCTTTTTCAAAAAACAAAAAAAATGAATGGCAGTGTATGTAAAACTTTGTGATGGTTGTTCCAATTCTACAGAAATCTATAGAGTTTAGTGCAATTTCACAAACATAGGGAAAATTACTGGCTTAAAAACAGAACTAATTGCATGTTTTGAATGAACGAGAGCACTTTATCTGATTAACACGCACTTTGACCCTGATCAATAACTCTTCTTCAGTTGCATTTAGACATTATTCAAGAGCCTGAATAATGAGAATCTAAAGACAACTGGGAAAGGAGCACAAAGAGGGACATCAAAGGACAATTACCAGCTTTATGAGAATGTCGATCAACATGTAATCATGATGTATTTAGAAAGCAATAAATGTCTTACCTGTTCAGCTCATCTTCAGTGTCCATGCCAGACCCGTCGTCCTCTGAGAGTGGATGTTATGTCCAAAACAAGGTGACAAAATACAAAAAAATACCACATTATTCAAATAAATCATGCAATCTGTTTTGCATAAAATAAAATGAAAGGTGCTTTATCTCACTTGATTATTTTCTCCTTTTATTTGCATCTTGATAGACGCGAAGCAAATCTAATGAATTATTCTGACAGTGTAAAAATAAGTTCACATCATGAAACATCTGATATATATATATAAATAAATAAACATTAATGTGGCTTCCTACGTTTGACGGCAGGGTTATTATAGTTAAATAAAAAATTGTTCATAAAATACTTTAAAAATGTACAATTAAACTATCATTATAGCTAGTTGTCAACATTTTTGTTTTTCATTTTGTTTAATTCAATGTACTAAAACAACAAAAATAAAAAATGGGGGAAAAAAAACATACAAAAAAAAAATTTTTTTTTTTTTTTTTTAAATATAAAAAAACAAGGAAATTACTACAAAAAAAAAATTAACTAAAATTTAAATTAAAACAGAATTTTTTTTTTTACTAATGTTAATAAAAACAATAATACTAAAATAACACTGGTGGTCTCTATTTTTGCAATATTCTATGTTTCTCTGTTCCAGACCTGCCCACTTATGGTTATGCTAATACATCAACCTGTGGCATAAATGCTAGATCTAAATCTTTATTATTGCACAGTATTCCGTCCAGCTGCTCAGTCCTAATGACGATCATGAAGCAGCGTTCATAAACAATGATTCACCATCTTCCTCTGAATGGTTTTAAGTTGCATGAACACATCCAGGAGAGCGAGGTTTGCTCTTCCAGCCCCTCAATTTACATAGAAATGAGAAACATGCCCAAGTCTCGTCTGTGTGAATGCTGCGGGCGAGCGCCTCTAGCACTTCCAGCCTCTCCAATCCAACCGCTCTTTCTGTTTTTTATTTTTCCTGATTGATTAGAGCGCTGCTTTACACTCACTTCATTAACCCAGCCTCTCCGGTCCTCCCTCGTAATCGAGCGACACGCAGCCGGAGTGAAGGGACCCCACGGCAAACGGGTTGAGATGCTAACGATTTTCAACGAGGGCCTGAGAGCGCTGTTGACGAGCCTTACCTGTTCTGGCATGATCAGCTTCTGAAGGTGATGTAGACAACATCAATACATCTTTCAAAATGTCCTTTAATGATATCGATTGAGATCATTACTATGTTATCTTCTATATGGGTGTCACGGTTTACATGCATGGACGCCGTAAATACATAAGGTCATGCAGACGCTCAAAGGCCACTCATTTATTGAAAGGAAAGGTCATTAACGGTTTAAGCTAAATTAAATCAGCACTACATTATCAACCATAAACTCGGCACTGCTTCGCATGTAAACGACTTTACTGAGGTCCTGTCTGCTTTTTTAATGCTGTATACATGTCTGTTTAAATTTTTCGCTATTTGAAATAAAGCTGAAATTTTTAATTAATTGAAATAAAGCTGAAAGATATAAATATTAGATGAAAAACCAACTTAAACGTAAACGAAAATTAGAAATGCTGCTTTGGCAGGTCACTAAAATAAAATTGTTTTAGTCAGTTTAGTACTTAAACTTGAAATAAATATGAATTGAAGCTAAATAGAAATAAAAAATAACTTTAAACTAAAAATTTTTTTTTTTATTACTTCAAAAAGCTGAAAAATAGAAACATTAGATGGAAAAAAATACTTAAAATGTAAAAGAAAATTAGAAATGCTGCTTTGGCAGCTAACTACAATAAAACTGTTTGTAGTTGTTTTAGTTGAAATAAATAATTTATATAAATATAAACAAAATTATTTAAAAAAATGACCAAAAAAAGAGACATCAAGATCAAATTACTTAAAACTAAAATATTTTATTAATTAAAAAAGCTGAAAGATTCTAAAAATTAGATGAAAAAACTTCAATGTAAACAAAAATTAGAAACGTTGCTTTGGCAGCTAACTACAATAAAACTATACATTTATAAATTGTATAAATTAAGCTAAATAGAAATATAAAAAAAAAAATGACAAAAAGATCAAATTACTTAACTAAAACGGAATTTTTTTATTAATTAAAAAATCTGAAAGAATATAAATATTAGATGAAAAACGACTTAAAATGTAACGAATTAAATAAAATATGTTTAGTACTTAAACTTGAAATAAATATGAATACATTTAAAACTAATACAAATGACAAAAAAATACTGAAACTAAAATTACAATGAAAATTATAGACATTTAAGCTAATTCAAAACATGATTAAATTCTATAAATGTATTTAAGTAAATAAAAATAAACTCTGGTGTAAACCTTCACAAAAATGTAATTGTCCTGTAACTAGGATCCACAAACTCTTCATCCTTCAGCCACTGATTTAGAAGAGCTTTACAGGTTTGTTTGAAATGAAACGAAAGTGAATAAAGAAGCCAAAACCCAATCAGACACTGGTTCATTTTACGCTGATGTTTAACATGTTAAAGAGGGGCCCTAATAGATTAATGATGAAATGTGATTCGCATCTCATTTACTTTCATATTGCATTTCCGAGTGTAGCAGGACATTCAGCGTGTTGTGACTCATGCACTAGACTCTCGTCCAATCAAAAGCTCTCTAGAATAAGATCGTCCCTCCTAAATGTGACCCTGGAGCACAAAACCAGTCGTCGGGTCAATTTTTCGAAATTGAGATTTATACATCATCTAAAGCTGAATAAATAAGCTTTCCATTGATGTATGGTTTGTTAGGATAGGACAATATTTGGCCGAAATCTGGAATCTGAGGGTGCAAAAAAATCTAAATATTGAGAAAATCATCTTTAAAGTTGTTCAAATGAAGTTCTTAGCAATGCATATTACTAATCAAAAATTAAGTTTTGATATATTTACTGTAGGCAATTTACAAAATATCTTCATGGAACATGATCTTAATATCCTAATGATTTTTGGCATAAAAGAAAAATGTATAATTTTGACCCATACAATGTATTGTTGGCTATTGCTACAAATATACCTGTGCTACTTATGACTGCTTTTGTGCTCCAGGGACACAAATATTAATAGATGTTTTCAGTAGAAGATAAGCAAACAAGACAAAACACCTTCTACTCCTTGTCTTTACCTGGATCTTCAGCATCCGTTGAACCTCCGTACTCCTCCTCCTCTTCTTTAATCGGCTGCTTTTTTGGGGTCGTCTGCCTCTTTTCTGGTGTTTTCTAGAGAAGCACGAGAAATCAATACTAATGCAATTGGTTTTGCATTAATGTCACTCATGTGTTTCCTGCTGGAGACACGATGCATGACAGGAAGTCAACAAATCTGAGGATGTCGTCTCTATGGCAACAACACGCCGCACCAAGGTTATGATGCTTTTTATTCACAAATGAAGACCATGAAGGGAAGACAGACGGTTTTGTGTGTTTCTCGAGATGTGATTCTTAAGACATAAGGTACAGACAAAGCAATTACCGCTTTCTGTGTTTCCTCCTCACTCTCATCCTCTTCTGCATCACTCTCTGAACTGGACTCGGCTCCATCCATGAGATACCTGGAAAAACAACGAGAAACAGAGACTGAGTATAACTGGAACTGGATGTGAATGTCTGAACATTAGGTCCAGGAGCTGAAATTAGTGTGAAGGTTTTGATGGAGATTCCAGGAACAGGATTGAGTCTGTAATGGCTTAAGTACACCAGGGCTGGTTTGTTTGTGCTCATCGGTTGTATGTGGATAATGTTTTCTGTGGTGGTGAGATTCTTCAGGATTGTTTACGGTCTCAATCCTGTTCCTGGAATCTCCATCAAAACCTTCACACTAACTTCAGCTTCTTGGCCGAAGCCGAACAAAATGAAACACTGGGCCGAAGGCCGAATACCGCATTTTCCCCCATGTAGGCCTATTTTTCACCCTTGCATAAATTAAACAGCCAAAATGTGCTTTTTACTGTTTTGTCCTGCTTTTCAAATAAAATCAATTACAAAACAACAATTTAAAAATATTTACATAACACTGAGCATTTTTTAACATTCTATCAGACGTTATACCAGCAAAGCACAATTTAACTTAAAATTAATAAGTAATAAGTTACTAAAATAATATTTTTGGGACCCCCTTCTTGAATCAGGCATGTATTTTTACTGTACAAATAAATGCAGCCTTTCTGAGCAGAAGAGACTTCTTTTAAAACATTATAATATATTACAGATCCCAATTTGAACACTATGTGAATGTTATAATAAATGTATAGCTGTTGTAGGGTAATTATTATTATCATTATTATTGTCTTATTTTTTCT
>CM049850.1:34751532-34841532 GCA_027422415.1 Schizothorax lantsangensis | reverse complement strand
CTGACTTCAGTGTGCCACACACACAATTGTGGTGTCTTTGGAAAGAAGACCCTTTGGGCTTTACTATCCATCATCCAGAGTTGATAATGCTCAAAAATATAAAAAGTTATAGACACTGAAGTGCCTTGAAAATTTTTTTTTTATTTTTTTTATTTCATATAAAAATACATGAAATCAGTCCTGGAGCAATCCAGAAAAGTAATGGGTTGAAAGTCACATGTCTCATGAGTTTATATTTCAAATCTGAAGAAGATACCATGAAAAATGAGATTCCTGCAGCCATTTTTCTAAGATTTTTCTAGATTACAACGATATTGTTTCTTTGGACTAAAAGTGCTCTTTGGGATGTTGTTCCGTGGATCCTTACCTCTCTAACTAAACAGGGATTTACAGCAGTGGATACGTTTGTGTCTCATTATCAGGATGAATCTGGTATGTACTTCGTTTTTTTATAAATGTTTTGATGTGTACTGCTTACACAAATTTAGCAAATACATTCCTTATAAGCTTTCTATCGAAAAACAGCGATCTGTCGTCGATGCTTGAGGCTTAGACCTTCAAAATGATATAGTTTGTCAAGATTAACTTTGTCCCGTTTCATTTAATCTATTCACAAACAATCATATGTTCAAACAACGAGCGTTCAGTGCGCCGGCGTCCTGGTGCAGGCTAACAGGTTAAATATTTTCTGTTTTAGTTAACTATAACACCACTGACCTGAACGATGTCACTAGAAAACTCAACATGCAATTCCCATGATTCTCAAGATCTGATCTCACATCAGTTGACAGCCACCAATAATGACAGAACAGAAATGAGAAGTTAATTCTCACCGTTTGAAGGAAATCTTCAGCTTTGTTTTGTGGCAGTCCATCACCCACTCCTTCCTGACGATGGCGCCTCCGGCTGCTTTCACCTGACTGTATTTGGGCGTGTTGGCGAAAGCACAGCTGCAGGAGAGACACAAATGCTCTGAACAAACATGAGGCGGTTCTGAACACTGAATCACGTCACGGTCACGGTCACGTCAATCACTGATCATGAAACAAAGTCTCAGATTTCAATTCCTGTCCATTGTATGGCAGTATTCAAACAATAAATGCTGTTTTGGCGCTGTTTAATGTGGAGTGACAGATCGCTGTAGCAGTGCGAGGCACATATGAACTGATCATCTCCTCCACATTAATACCAGGTTCAGCACAAAATAAACATGACTAAACATCCGAAGGCAAGTTAACTTTACAATCCGTATCCTATCTCAGGTAATCGCTCAATCAGTGTTTCAGCCGCACAAAGACGTCAATATAAACAATGCCACATAACCTCACATTTACCTCCGAAAAAAACATATTCGGTGACCATAAACTCATTAGTCAGCTAGAAAAATAAACTGTAGAGAGGGGCATTTTGCTAAATATATGCACCATATAATATATTCATTATAATTTTTACTGCTCTTCAATGTTTAATTTAGGCATTTTTTGTTTTTTATGATAGCCACCATTTAAATGTTTATATATATTTAAAAAAAAAACGAATTGAAGTAGAAATATTATTATGTAATTGTAACTTTTATTATAAAAACTCCATTAAGTGTAATTTAGGCAGTTGTATAGCCTAAAAAATAAGTCAGTTTTAACCTTCAATATTATAGTGATGTAGTACCTACTGACTCTCATGTATATTTTACAGCGTTAGTTAAGCTAATTTTTTTCCTTGAGAAAATTTGTCATGTGTACCTGATATATATATCCCAAAAAAATCGATATTGAATCGAATTGGTAATCGAAACGAATCGCAAACTTGTGAATGAGAATCTAATTGAATCATGAAATTTGTGTCAAAACCCAGCACTATTCTAAACGCCTCGTTACACTGATAACGAGCTCCTTACATGAGGTGTGTGGCGTCTGGCGTCCAGTCGGACCGGTATCGGGCTCCCATGGCCAGCGCTTTGTCCCGCAGCTCTCCGCGGAAGGGGTTCTGGAAGCCGCTCAGGACAAACACCACTCCCTCCATGATGCGATTGAAAGGCACCGGTTCTACAGACTTGGCTTTAGGTTTGGGTTTGGGTTTTGGTTTGGGCTCTGGCTTGGATTTTGGACTCTCTCGCTTGTCTGATGTCTTCTGGGCTGGAGAAGCTGCAAAATTAAGAAGCGGGATAAGAATTCAGTCGCATCTGCAATGGAAACACTCTGAGCAGTGGTTCTCAAAGATTACTTAAAATGAAATAAAACAAGTTTTAAAAAATATTACATCAGTGTCCCAGTAATGGATGCTCTGCAGTGAATGGGTGCCGTCAGAATGAACAGCTGATAAAACATCACAATAATCCACACCACTCCAGTCCATCAGTTAACATCTGGAGAAGACAAAAGCTGAAACAAATCCAGCATTAAGACATTTTTAACTAAAACTTCAAGTCCATAATCCATAATAACGCTTCCTCCAGTGAAAAAGTGTTCTGGTCTGAATCAGGAGAGAAATCTGCATCAGATCAAGCAGCGTTTACAAGACAAAACAGCTCTAAACTAATATGT
The DNA here is from genome assembly GCA_027422415.1 of Schizothorax lantsangensis. Taxonomy (NCBI): domain Eukaryota; kingdom Metazoa; phylum Chordata; class Actinopteri; order Cypriniformes; family Cyprinidae; genus Schizothorax; species Schizothorax lantsangensis. The sequence goes on along the minus strand of CM049850.1, from coordinate 34,838,992 downwards.
GTCTGGATTTTGATGTGAGAGACAACAGCAGATGCACTTTTTCACTGGAGGAAGAGTTATTATGGATTATGGACTCTATGGTATTTGAGTTAAAAACATCTTAATGCTGGATTTGTTTCATCTTTTGTCTTCTCCAGATGTTAACTGATGGACTGGAGTGCTGTGGATTATTGTGATGTTTTTATCAGACTCTCATTCTGACGGCACCCATTCACTGCAGAGCATCCATTGCTGAGACACTGATGCAGAGACACATTTCTACAAACCTGATGAAGAAACAAACTCATCCTGATCTCGGATGAACTGAGGGTGAGCACATTTTAATTTTTGGGTGAACTAGACCTTTAATAAAACCTTATGCTATTTTTATAATGAATATACAGTTTTGTAGTTATGTCAATCTCTGTTTTATCAGGTAAAACAGAGTAAAAAAAAATTATCCAGTAAATACAGTGATTTTGGAATGACGGGAAAATCTGCTTAAAAGAGCAGAAGAACATTCAGCTCTTAAAACTTCGTCAATCCAAAAATGTATTTCAATCATAATTATTTTAATCACAGGACACTCCTAGTTTCTGAGAAGACGTAATGCATCCGGTGAATATGAATTAATCTCTTCTTTTACCGCTGCTGACAGGACTTGCAGTTGCTCCGGTTCTTGCTTTAGATTTCGGTGTGGCAGAGTTCGGTTCAGAAGAACCAGATGAACTGGGCTTCTTGGCCGGCGGACCGGCAGCTTCCAGACGCTCTTTACTGAACTCAAACTTCCTCTTCACAGGAGCCTATGGGAAAAACAACAGGAAGCACATTGAGCAGCGGGTCTCAAAGAACAGAGCTTCTTTAAGATACTCTGATGTGCTGTTTGGAGCTTGACATGTACAGCATCATCCACTCATCCATCTGCTTTCGTGCACAGAAGAACGTCATACAGGTTTGCAACAACGTGAGGGAGAAAAGTTTCTTCTTAATATTCAAACACTTAATAGTTTCAAAAGAGAAAGTTAGAAAAGCAGTCACTTGATAACCTCCGTCCTACAACTTCATCTCAGATCCTGCTGAGATTCACAGCTTCTCAGTTCTAATTATAAGGATATAATTCTGGAACGCTATAAAAGGTCAATAAGTCCATTGCAGGTGAGTACAAAATATCTGCTGTTTCAGCACAAAACCACCAGCATCAGGTACTGAGCACTGGTTCGCATCGGAGAGATGATTTATGGTCAAAGCACTGGAGCTAATTTAATAAGGAAGTTAAACGAGCTGCTCATTAGTTAGAGGACAGGAATACAGTTATATAGGAACAATTCACAAGCTCAATTCCCTAATAAAGAAACACTAGGGAGTTCACAGAGAGATGGAGCCCAGGACACTTATTAACAAATACACTACTGTTAAGAAGTTTGGGGTCGGATGCATTAATTTGATCAAAAATACAGTAAAAATTCTGAAATATTATTGTGATTGAAACAGCTGTTTTCTATGTGAATATGTGTTAAAATGTAATTTATTTCTGTGATCAAAGCTGTATTTTCAGCATCATTACTCCAGTCTTCAGTGTCACATGATCTTCAGAAATCATTCTAATATGCTGATTTGCCGCTCAAGAAACATTTCTGATTATTTTCAATGTTGAAAACAGTTGTGCTGCCCAATATTTTTGGGGAAACTGTGATATATTTTATTTTTCAGGATTCACAGGTGAATAGAAAGTTCAAAAGAACAGCATTTATTTGAAACAGAAATCTTTTGTTACATTATAAATGTCTGTACTGTCACTTTTGATCAATTTAATGCATCCTTGATGAATAAAAGTAATAATTTCTTGGAAAATCAGCACAGGTACCTGTTGTGAGCTGCTGGGAGACGTCTGTGTGGACGAACCTTCAGATTTCAGAGCAGCAGTGGCGTAACTCAATCTGTCATTCTGAGGAGACACTGGTGGAAACAAACAGGTAGAGAGAGAAATTAAATGACTCTATATTAATTAAGTTTACTGCTGTTTACACACAGGACACAAAACTCAAATCTGACTTTGGTGGGAAAACAAAACAGATCAACTTTATAAGGAACAGTAACAGTATCATATCAGTATCAACAGTATCATTTTCTGAATGAATAGATAGATAATTTTAGACCATGTGCACAAAATATACCAGCAAAAGCTGCCCTGCATCAAGAAACAAATCTGCTAATTTGCAAAACTGGCCTACGATGACCTAATTTGATGATGCGGAGTTGAAAAATACCAATAAAAATTTTCCATCATGTAGTTTTCACAAAATAAGAATGTAGATTTTATAAATTACATGTATGTATCAGCTTTTATGCACTTATCAAAATGACAAAAGAAGTCAAATATCAAAATTTCGCTTTTAATGACAAAGAAAAATTCAGAATGAATTATTTAACTTAAAGGAGTGGAAAAATATGTTAAAATTTTCCATATAATGTCAAAGACCTTTACAAAAGCATTTTTCACAAAATCTGTGATTTTCTATGCATGTTTGGATGCCGTAAAAGCAGAAAAGATCTGCTCATGGGCTGAGAATTGATCAAATAGTAGTAATCTGGCTCAGATTCAGACAGGAATCATGTGTTTGTGTTTTTCTGCTGATTAAGGAATAATACAAGACTTATTCACCACAAAAATGATCATCAAAAACAAAAATGCTACAAAATGCATCTTATTTTGTGAGAAAGTGTGACGTGCTCCAGCGTAACAGACGCTATTTCTGGAATCAGCAGCTCAAAATCAGTCAGAAACGAGTGTTGGATTTCATACAGCAAATATGATGCAGGGTTGTGTAATTTTAATCAACCATAAAACATCATGCATGGATTCATTATAAACAGTTTCCATTAATACTGTAATGTGCGTTACCCTTGAGTCCTGTGCTGGCTTTAGCGCCGCTGTCTCTGCTGAAGAACAGGCTTCCCGGCTGGATGTTAGAGCCCGACTCTGCTGACTCTGATGTTAGTGAGCTGTCAGAGAGGAGAGCATTTGCAGTAAAAATTGTGAAATATTATTGTGATTCGTACAGATTGTGACTCTGAACAGTTTGGGGTGATGCATTTATTTGATCAAACAGTAAAAATTGTGAAATATTAGATTCAATGAGTGAGTGATTCAGAAAAAATTGTGAAATATTATTGTGATTCAAAGTGAGAGAGTGAACAGATCTGTCAGAGCTCAGCAAAATTGTGAAATATTATTGTGATTCAATGAATTTGGGGTCGGATGCATTTATTTGATTAAAAATGTCAAATTCAAAGTGAGCGAGTGAAGAGATCTGTCAGAGCTCACGCCGTCAAACAGTTTGGAGTCGGATGCATTTATTTAATCAAAAATACAGTAAAAATTGTGAAATATTATTGTGATTATTGTGATTCAATGAGTTTGGGGTCGGATGCATTTATTTGATTAAAAATACAGTAAAAATTGTGAAATCAAATACAGTGAACAGATTGTCAGAGCTCATTCGCCAAACATTGTGATTCAAAGAGAATTGTGAACAGATTTGGTCGGTGGGGCATTTATTTGATAAAAAATACAGTAAAAATTGCGCATTTATTGTGCAGATTTATTGTCAGAGCTCACGCAGTCAAACAGTTTGGAGTCGGATGCATTTATTTGATCAAAAATACAGTAAAAATTGTGAAATATTATTGTGATTCAAAGTGAGAGAGTGAACAGATCTGTCAGAGCTCACGCCATCAAACAGTTTGGGGTCGGATGCATTTATTTGATTAAAAATACAGTAAAAATTGCAAAATATTATTGTGATTCAAAGTGAGAGATTGTACAGATCTGTCAGAGCTCATGCCATCAAACAGTGGAAATTTAATAAAAATGTAAAAATTGCAAAATATTATTGTGATTCAAAGTGAGAGAGTGTACAGATCTGTCAGAGCTCACACCGTCAAACAGTTTGGGGTCGGATGCATTTATTTAATCAAAAATACAGTAAAAAAAAATAATATTATTGTGATTCAATGTCAAACAGTTTGCATTTATGTGATCAAAAATACAGTTTCGATGCATTTATGATTAAAAATACAGTAAAAATTGTGAAATTTATTGTGATCAAAAATGAACAGATCTGTCAGAGCTCAAAAATTCGGTGAAATATTATTGTGAAATATTGGATTCTGTCAGATTCAATGATAAAAAATACAGTTTGGGGTCGAACAGATGCATTTATTTGATTAAAAATACAGTAGTTTGGAAAATTGATCAAAAATACAGTAAAAATTGTGAAATATTATTGTGATTCAAAGTGAGAGAGTGAACAGTCGGATCATTTATTTGTCAGATTGTGATTCAAAGTGAGAGAGTCAGATCTGTCAGAGTCGCATCAAACAGTTTGGAGTCGGATGCATTTATTTGATTAAAAATCGGATGCATGATTTATTTGATCAAAAACAGTTTGGGGTCGGATGCATTTATTTAATCAAAAATACAGTAAAAAAAATAATATTATTGTGATTCAATGAGTTTGGGGTCGGATGCATTGTGTTTCAGAGTGAGAGATGTGAACAGATCTCAAAAATACAGTAAAAGATTGTCACGCAGAAATATTATTATGAGTTCAAAGTGTGAAGGTCGTCAGATGCATCAAACATTTATGTGCATTTATTTAATCAAAAATACAGTAAAAATTGTGATTCAATGAGTTTGGGGTCGGATGCATTTATTGATTAAAAATGATTCGAAAATTATTGTGATTCAAAGTGAGAGAGTGAACAGATCTGTCAGAGCTCATGTCGCCAAACAGTTTGGAGTCGGATGCATTTATTTAATCAAAAATACAGTAAAAATTGCGAAATATTATTGTGTTTCAGAGTGAGAGAGTGAACAGATCTGTCAGAGCTCACGCAGTCAAACAGTTTGGGGATCAAAAATCAGTAAAAATTGTGAAATTTTATTGTGATTCAGTAAAAATTGTGAAATATTATTGTGATTCAAAGTGAGAGAGTGAACAGATCTGTCAGAGCTCATCAAAACAGTTTGGGGTCGGATGCATTTATTTGATCAAAAATACAGTAAAAAGTAAAAATTGTGAAGATCTGTCAGAGCTCACGCCATCAAACAGTTTGGGGTCGGATGCATATTTTTTAAATAAAAAATACAGTAAAAATTGTGAAATATTATTGTGATTCAGAGTGATAGAGTGTACAGATCTGTCAGAGCTCACGCTGTCAAACAGCAGGACACCAGAGGATCAGCACTCACCGGAGGAGTCGAGACGGGAACGTCGTTAGCATCCGGAGGAGAGTGCAGCTTTATGAAGGCGACTCCGTACGCTATGGACTGCACACAAACACAGAATAAAGACTCATTTACACACATGAGATGTGCATATGGGTTTGAAGAGTGAATGGTGACATGTTCACCTTGCTGTACGGCTGACTGCACACGATCTTCACACAGTCCCACTTCTCCTGCGCCGTGGCCTTCACCAGCTGGCTGGGCCCGAAGAAACGCACGCGGTTTGTGTTCGTGCCGTTACGGCTCTCTGTGGGCGACATGAAGGACGACGTGACCAGCAGAACCTACAACACCAGAAAGATGCATTAAGAGCACTGAAAATAACACATTATTCAGAATCAGAACATGTTTTATTGGCTAAATGTGCACAAGTAACTTACCAAATATAAAACACGGATTTACTCATTTACAGTTTACAGCAATAAACAGCCATAAAAAAATAAAAATCTACACAAATATAAGTTTCAGGGTTCTGATGTTTTTATTATATTTCTGTTACTTAAAATAAAACTTTTTTTTTTTTTTTAATTATGTTTATTTCAGTTAGCTGCCATGGAAACACTCTCATTTTCATTTAATTTTACTTAAAGTACTAACATAACTAAAAATAAAAATGAATACAAATAGACATTAAAAATAAAACACACACACACAACCAAATAAAAACACAACAAAGTTGTAAAAAGTAACAAATATTATAAAATAGAAAATATAAAAAAAAAATATATATATTTTAAAATTAATTAATAAATATTAATAAAAATATAATAGCATCTCAATAAATAAGTGTCACAAATAAATAAATGATATATTAATTATATACACTTATTGTATTCTGTAGAACTGTTACGTGTTCATAATTAAGATGGAAAGAGTTATTATTGAAGGATTTGTTTTAAATATTTTTTTATTTTGTTTATTTTTTCAAAATATTTTCACTAATGTAAAGCAATCTATACCAGTGTTTCCCATAAATTGATTTATTTGTGGCAGCCCGCCACAATATCAAAACTGACCGCCACAAATAGATTTCCCAAAAGGCTTTGACTTCATTGAATAAACATGAGCACAACACGTTTAAAAATCAAAACCCGGCGCAGGTGTTTTTATATCACTGTATCTCTGAAGGAAACCCAGAGGCGTCATGCTTTTTGAGCCAAGTGGATTTTGAATGCAGCTTCCAAAAATAGCTGAATAATATTTTTTATATTTCATACAATCACATTAGTGTTCAGTGCGGCACAGCATCAGCTGCTAAATTCATGCTTTGGCTGGCTTTTTACAGCGCTGCACATTGTAACCAATCACACACGATTCTGTTGAGCTTATGAATGCAATGGACCAATCAGAGGCGTTCAGATGAGTCATCGCTGAAACACCGGTGTTTTGTTCACTTGCTCGCTGAATTAATTCTCAGGTGAATTTTCTCATCAGAAACAACAAAAATATGTGCGTATGATGGAGGAAGGATATTAATTTCACAGTGTAAACAGCTTCAGTGATTATCATGAGGGTTTTTGAGAGAGCTTAAAATGTTGTTTGATAATGTAAATGTTCTTTGCTTTCTTTCTGTACAATGAAAGTGTTATAATTAACAATTACAATGTTTTTATTAAATTCACATTAAATACAAAGTCAGTCGTATTAAAAATATTTTATGACATGACACCCATATCTGGTACTTAAATAAAAAGACGGGTTTTATTCGTAGTTAATAGATTACACTATTAGGCTACTTTGCCCATCGCACATTATAGATCAACTAACATAATCTATAAAGGTGCAAAATGCATTTACTTACACATATTTGAGAATCAAGATATTTCATGATATAGTTAACACATTTGGGAATATTTCGAATAAATAAATTAAATAAATAAAACATAAGCCTATCAGTTATACTGATACAAAGTCCCTTTCAAGGAAAGTCTGTTCACTCTGTGATATTTGTTCACTTGGCCATATTTGCAACGCCTCCGTGCAGCTCAAACAAGACCAAGTCCTCTCTAAATGAATGGGAGGATCCCGAAATCTCAAAAACTGCTCGCTGAAGTCACAATTAAATTGCATATTTCAAATCAGCAACAGTATCTAAAATGAACTGCCCCATGAATGCTGTTTCTTATGATCAAATAGCGTTAAAAAATACTATTTTTCAGGCTAGACCAGCAAATGCGCATGCACAGTTATAACACGCTTATGACTGCACATGCGCATCAGCTGCTCTAGCCACAGGTTTCTATGGGAACCGGAGCTTCTAACGGCAGTGATGCAATGACTTTACCAATCAGCGATTGGCTCTTTCATTTAGAAGGCGGGACTATTTCGCCATATTGCAGGTTGCAGTTTCTCCCATTCATAAGTATAGGAGTGAACCGTCTTTGTATTTCTATAGTCTTTGTACTTATATGGCTGCTGTGTGTCACATGACAAGCACCATATATATATATATATATTAGTGCTGTCAAACGGTTAATTGCGATTAATCACATGCAAAATAAAAGTTTTTGTTTGCATGATATATATATATGTGTACTGTGTATATTTATTATGTATATATAAATACACACACATACAGTATATATTTTGAAAATACTTACATGTATTTACATGTCTATATTTATATTCATACAATTTATATTATAAATAAATATATTTAATATATAAACTTAAAATTTTTCTGAAATATATACATGTGCATGTGTGTGTATTTATATATACATAATAATTATGCACAGTACACATACATATATAGCAAATCTCTGCTTGATTGTTTATATCATCACAAAATATATAAACTATATTATCCTCCAGCTCTAATCTGATAAATGTGACTGTAATGCATGAAGATATTATAAACATTAACATCATAATTTACTGTAAAAGCTGCTTTGAAATGATGTGTATGTGAAAATAAATATGATTTGAAACAAAATATGAACTAATCTGAATTGTAAATAAATTAATGTATTCTAAACTTTAGCAAAAGCTCTTTAAACTGTTTGATGCTGCTAAAGTGTGTAACTTTACGACGCACCTGAAAGTCTTGGTCTTTGACTGACGTGGAGTGTCCAACAAGGACCTCAATGAAAGCAGAGCCTTCGTTTCCAATGTCTATGCTGTGAATTTGCTCTTCCTTTTCCAGCTGGAGAAACAAGAGACACAAAGAGGTTAACATTTCATTTAAAGAAATCTTGGTAACACTTTACAATAAGGTGTCATTTATTAACATTAATGTATTAATTAACATGAACAAACAATGAACAATGCATTTATTACACTATGTATTAATCTTTGTTAATGAAAATACAGTTGTTCATGTTTATTCATGTTGCATTAACTAATGTTAACAAGCACAACTTGTGATTTTAATAATGCATTAGTAAATGCTGAAATTAACATTAACTATGATTAATAAATGCTGTAGAAGTTTTGTTCATTCTTAGTTCATGTTTACTAATGTTGTTAACTAATGAACCTTATTATAAAGTGTTACCGAAATCATTAATAAAGTTCATAAAAGGGCAAGTGGCATCCAGTTAAAAATGTTTAAATAAAAATGATTTTATATATTTATATAGAACAACAAATATAAAAACAACACGTATTCATTTTTTTATAATTAAAAATAATTTGAAAAAATGATAAATAATATTAAAAACATTTAAAAATATGTTAACAATTTTTTTAAATATATAATATATTTTTTTTTTAAATATGAATAAACAAAAATAAAACCGTCATACCTGAAGAATGACTGAAACTTGCTTCTCTCCAGGTCTCGCAGCTTTCCATTTCCTATACGTGTCGGAGCTCAGGAGATTGTCTGCTTTGTGAGTCTGTGCAGAAGAATCGATTCATTCATTTATTCATAAATAAACAACACAAACACACAGAGTGCTTTTATTTACACGGGTCAAACTAGTTTCATGATTCTTCCTCATCTCGTGACTCGTGTTCAGACAGATGTTTTAATAGCAGCTCTCATTTACATTTACATTTAGTCATTTGGCAGACGCTTTTATCCAAAGCGACTTACAACTGGGGAATACATAAAGCGATTCATCTTGAAGAGGCAATCAGACAGAGGAAGTGCTCGTAACACCAAGTCTCAGTCATTGTTCAAATAAGTACAAGCTAGCAAGGGAAGGAGAGAAAGATAAAGGGAAAGATTGTTTTTTTTTTAAGTTTAGGATGAAGTCAAGTAGTGCCGAAAGAGATGAGTCTTCAGTTGTTGCTTGAAGATTGACAGGGATCCAGCATTCCGGATAGGGGTGGGAAGATTATTCCACCATCCAGGAATGGTGAATGAGAATGTTCTGGAGAGTGATTTTGAGCCTCTCTGTGATGGTACCACAAGGCGTCGCTCACTAGCAGATCTCAGACTTCTGGAGGGGATGTAGATTCGTAATAGTGAGTGGAAGTAGGAGGGTGCTGAGCCTGTGGTCGTTCTGTATGCAAGCATCAGTGTCTTGAACTTGATGCGAGCTGCCACTGGTAGCCAGTGCAGTGAGATGAAGAGAGGTGTAACATGGGCTCTTTTGGGCTCATTGAAGACCAGTCGTGCCGCTGCATTCTGAATCATTTGTAGAGGTTTGATTGTGTTTGATGGAAGACCAGCCAGAAGAGCATTGCAGTAGTCCAGCCTAGAAACGACAAGGGCCTGGACAAGAAGTTGCGCAGCATGCTCTGTCAGAAAGGGCCTGATCTTTCTGATGTTGTGTAGCGCAAACCTGCAAGATCGAGCAGTCTTTGCAATGTGCTCTTTGAAGGTCAGCTGGTCATCAAAGATTACACCAAGATTTCTGACTGAAGTTGATGGGGTAATTATTGATGAGCCTAACTGAATCGTGAAGTCATGCTGTAGAGTCAACTTTCATTTAAACCTCATTATAAAACATAATTTAAGTTCAATGAATCAATTCAAAACTTTTAACAATTCCAGCTGTCTCACCCAGTCTCTGGACTCATATACACAGCCTTCATAAGTTTGCAGATTATTGTGCGTTGATTGTAAAGCGGCCTTCAGTTTTTGAAAAGCCACTTCTTACTGCTATTAAACTTCTTACTGTTATTAAAAAACAAAACAAAGGACTTACATGGTCCTCAGTGCTGCATGACACGACATGCTTGAGCTTGATTTCAGGCATGTTCTTCAAATTACACACTCGCCTCTGGTCTCATAAAACCTGAAAACACTGGACAACAAAAAGATATCATTTCATTAATAGTGAAGAATGAACATATTATGGAAATAAAAACAACTGATAACACTATGATCTACAATAACAGGGTTTCAACACTTTGAAAAACACTTTCCCACAACTTTTCCAGTTGTTTATGACTGCTTTGGATAGTTTTACCAAAGAAAAACAACAAAAAGCATCATTTTGATTCAGATTGATTCGCTAATGAGTCATTCAGTTCGATCTGCGAGTCGACTCAAAAGAACGATTCGGTCATAAAATTACATCACGCAATCATGGCAAGTTTTACTGTAAACAACTGTCAAATCCATTCAATATGACATATTGTGGTAACCAAAGTAAGATATTAACCATGGTACAGTGCCAGAAAAGTGATAACAATGCTATAGATTAGAAACCATGATATCCACATTATATTCTACTCAAATACTGGACATAAATGTCAATGAAATGCAACATAAATGTCAAGTATTTTGCCCCTCCCAAAAATACACAATAATAAACAGATCAACAGCAAACTAAATCATTGTCAACAAAAAAAATAATAATAAAGATTTGAAACACCAACGATGCAAAGCTAATATTTCTCCTCAGACTGTGTGTTTATATTGAGTTTCTGACAGACCAGCTGTCAATCATCAGGACCAACTGATTATCTGATCTTAGGTAAACGACTAATTATAGTTTTACCAACAAAAAAAAAACAATAAAAAACATCATTTTGATTCACTGATTCGCTAATGAGTCATTCAGATCGATCTGCGAGTCGACTCAAAAGAACGATTCGGTCACAAATCAGACATTACATCAAGCAATCATGGCAGGTTTTACTGTAAGTAACAGTAATATCAATTTAATATGCCATAGTGTGGTAACCAGAGTAAGATAGTAACCATGTCACAGAGTAATAATGCTAGAAAAGTGATAACAATGCTATAGATTATGGCAGACTGTGTTTATATTGAGTTTCTGACAGACCAGCTGTCAACCCAACTGATTATCTGATCTAGTTAAGGTAAACGACTAATTAAGCTGGTCTAGTTTATATAAAAGTAGTGCTATATAAACGACTAGTTAAGCGAGTTAACTAGCATGCTTCACTGCTGTTAGCGAACAATAGCGTCGCATTACAGCGGTCACTAAAGCGGCAGAAACCGCGCTGGAATCATTCAGACACTCAAATTCATTACATCAAGAACACTGTACCGAAATCCAGCTCACGAAAACCGGTTTCTGTGGTTTACTGTAGTCTGTGAGAGACGACGAACCCGCTTACAAACTCCCTCTCAATCCACAACACGTGACGTCACTTCCGCCCGCCGCCGTATCAGAGCGCCGCTTCACAGGAACTCACGACGAGACGCGCTCGACTACAGAATAAAAGTCCGTTAAGCGCAAGTTATCAGAAGTCTTATAAAAAGAGACATACAAATTATACTCATTTACAAGACAGCTGTTTTATTTCATTAGCCTATCTATTCTAAATAAACGCCATGCAGGACTGAAAAGCCTTTCGTTTTTATGAATATAGTGTTTTATGAATATGTTGTCCTTGTAATGTACAAATAGCGCCTCTGATAGAATTAATCTTCATTGATGGAAATGCACAGAATTCTCATGACTGACTTTAACGAGCGCATATCAAGAGAAATTCTTTATAAACTCTGAAATGTGTCTTTCTGTAGCTCAGTGTTGATGAAAATGAGCTGAAATGAGTGAATGATCTGCAAATAAAACACAACTTTATGTAAGCTACTTTATGTCTATTCAGTGACTTATTCATAAGATACAATAGTGTCAGTTATTAGTAATGTTTAAGGCATCTTTTCTTGGCAAAAATGATTAAAGACTGACATTAGTTTATATAAATTCATCATTTTCATTCAGCTGAGAGCTCTAACATGCATCTAAAAACTGTCAATAATTATTATTGCATACATAACAAACTAAATTATAAAAGTAACATGCCTTTTATGAATTTCAGATTGCATTGTTAGTTAACAAAACTAAAATTAAAACTATTTTCATTATTCAAAAGAAAATAAACATCTGTTATTTTCTTTTCAGTGAGATACTATTATCGTTTTTATTCATATTTTGAATTTTTTATATATATATATATATATTTGTTTTATTTGTGTATTTTTGTTGTTTCATGTATGTCTACATAGTTTTATTTATTTTTATTTCAGTTTTAGATTCAGCTATTTTTTAATTTATTAATTAATTTATTTGTTTTTTAGTTATAAATTAAATTAAAATGAGAAATGTTCTCTTGGTAAATACAGTAGCTGAAAAAACTTGTACATTTTATTTTATTTCAGATCATGTTTATTTATTTTTTATTGTTTTATTATTATTATTATTATTTTTGTCAACTATAATAACCCTGAAAAACATTAACTGGAATAAAATAAAATATAAAAACAAAGAAAATATATATAAAAAATAAGTTTTTTTTTTTCTCATTTTAATTTAGTTTAACTTGGAGTAATAAAATAACTAAAACTGAAATAGAAATTAATAAAAACTATACTGACATAAAAAAGACTACTAAAAAAGACTACTAAGTTACTCTACAAATTATAATAAAAACTAAAATAGCATAATACAATAAAAACTCAAATTAAACCAAAACAAAAATACTGGAAATAAAAAAGTTTAAACAAATACTGGAAATATAATCAAATAGATTATTAAAGATCTCACATGAATCAGTGCATCTTGAGATGCCAGACACAGTTGATTTTATTTCTTTATTTGTGTAGGTGAGTTGATTCAGGACTAACAGCACAGGTGTTGGGTTCTCACACACACACACACACACACATCTCATCAGATGACCTCCACATAGACGGCCGTGTCAGAGTCTGCAGTGACGGGGATCACTCGCTGGCGTCTCGCTCCTCGTCTCTGTCTCTTATACATCTGAAACACAGACGGCTGTTCTTTCACATTCCACAGATTACTGACATATTGTTTGAAGAAGTTTATTATTTATTTTTACCCAAGACTTCAACTTATAATGTTCAGTATATGTTTGTGTTGGACTTTTAGGAATAAGTAAAAAAAAAAAAAAAAAAACAACAACAACAACAACAAAAAAACAATAAAAACCAAATTAAAATTAAATAAATAAATAAAAAAATACTTCAAAACATTTATTTTTAATAATTTGAAAAAAAATAATAATAAAAATTGAAAAGAAAGTTTATTTATTTTTTCTCCATGATCTCCACATAACACAATTTAGGGTAAAAAAAATAAATAAAAAAAATAAAAAAAAAAATAATTCAAATATAAAATTGAAAGGAAAAAAATCCAAATAAAAAATTCTGAATTAAAAACTAAAAATAATAAAAATTTAATTAAATTAGAAAATCTATTATTATTATTGTTATTATTATTATTATTTTATTTCTTTTATTTTTCCCCATGACTTCCACATAACATTTTCACAATTCAGGCTTTTAATAAATAATAAAAGTTTGCATAAATAAATAAATAAATTCAAATTCAAAACAAACAAACAAAAAAAATCCAACGAAAAAAATTTAAGAAAAAATTAAATTAAAAAAATAAACATTTTCTAAAAATAAAAAAATTATTAAAAATGAATTATTATTATTATCATTATTATTATTATTATTTTATTTATTTATTTATTTTTCCCCATGACTTCCACAAAACATTCTTTTTACAATTCAGGCTTTTAATAAATAATAAAAGTTTGCATAAATAAATTCAAAACAAACAAACAAAAAAATCCAAATAAAATAAAAATATATTTAAAAAAAAAAAAACTAAATTAAACAAGAAAAATCACACATTTAAAATGTTAAAACAAATGTAAAAAAAAACCTAATAAAATTAGAAAAATTCAAAAGAGCAAGTAAAATATGACTTCAGATATGCATTATAAGTCCTTAACAGATACTGCACCTTCCTGCATCTTACTTTGATCATCTGCGAACGCATTATAAGCATCTTAGTCCATAACGATCATCTGAGAAAAACAACACCTTGCATTATAAGCATCTTACTTCTAACAGATGCAGAAAAACATCACCTTGCATTATAAGCATCTTACTGTCACATAACAGATCATCTGCAGAAAAACATCACCTTCCATTATAATGTTGCTGTAGATGTTTGTGACTTCACTGCAGTTAATGTAGAGCGGCATTCGCTGCAGAAAAACAACACCTGCATTATAATGCATCTTACTGTCCATAACGATCATCTGCAGAAAAACAACACCTTCAGCATTATAAGCATCTTACTGCCATAACAGATCATCTGCAGAAAAACATCACCTTCAGCATTATAATGCATCTTACTGTCCATAACAGATCATCTCACCTTCAGCATTATAATGCATCTTACTGTCACATAACAGATCATCTGCAGAAAAACAACACCTTCAGCATTATAATGCATCTTACTGTCCATAACAGATCATCTGCAGAAAAACAACACCTTCAGCATTATAATGCATCTTACTGTCACATAACAGATCATCTGCAGAAAAACATCACCTTCAGCATTATAATGCATCTTACTGTCCATAACAGATCATCTGCAGAAAAACATCACCTTCAGCATTATAATGCATCTTACTGTCATAACAGATCATCTGCAGAAAAACATCACCTTCAGCATTATAATGCATCTTACTGTCCATAACAGATCATCTGCAGAAAAACATCACCTTCAGCATTATAATGCATCTTACTGTCCATAACAGATCATCTGCAGAACCTTCACAGCATGCAGACAGATCATCTGCAGCAGCATTATAATGCATCTTACTGTCCATAACAGATCATCTCAGAAAAACATCACCTTCAGCATTATAATGCATCTTACTGTCCATAACAGATCATCTGAAAAACATCACCTTCAGAAAAATCACTGTCATAACAGATCTTGCAGAAAACAACACCTTCAGCATTATAATGCATCTTACTGTCCATAACAGATCATCTGCAGAAAAACAACACCTTCAGCATTATAATGCATCTTACTGTCCATAACAGATCATCTGCAGAAAAACATCACCTTCAGCATTATAATGCATCTTACTGTCACATAACAGATCATCTGCAGAAAAACAACACCTTCAGCATTATAATGCATCTTACTGTCACATAACAGATCATCTGCAGAAAAACATCACCTTCAGCATTATAATGCATCTTACTGTCCATAACAGATCATCTGCAGAAAAACATCACCTTCAGCATTATAATGCATCTTACTGTCCATAACAGATCATCTGAAAAACATCACCTTCAGCATTAAATGCATCACTGTCACCTTGCAGAAAAACATCACCTTCAGCATTATAATGCATCTTACTGTCCATAACAGATCATCTGAATCAGCATAAAATCACTGTCACCTTGCAGCAGCATTATAATGCATCTTACTGTCCATAACAGATCATCTGCAGAAAAACATCTTACTGTCCATAACAGATCTTGCAGAAAAACAACACCTTCAGCATTATAATGCATCTTACTGTCCATAACAGATCATCTGCAGAAAAACAACACCTTCAGCATTATAATAACAGCATCACCTTCAGCATTATAATGCATCTTACTGTCCATAACAGATCATCTGCAGAAAAACAACACCTTCAGCATTATAATGCATCTTACTGTCACATAACAGATCATCTGCAGAAAAACAACACCTTCAGCATTATAATGCATGCAGAAAAACAACACCTTACATTATAATGTCACATAACAGATCATCTGCAGAAAAACAACACCTTCAGCATAATGCATCTTACTGTCCATAACAGATCATGCAGAAAAACAACACCTTACATTATAATGCATCTTACTGTCCATAACAGATCATCTGCAGAAAAACAACACCTTCAGCATTATAATGCATCTTACTGCATAACAGATATCTGCAGAAAAACAACCTTCAGCATTATAATGCATCTTACTGTCACATAACAGATCATCTCAGCATTATAAGCATCTTAACAAACAACATGCAGAAAAACAACACCTTCAGCATTATAATGCATCTTACTGTCCATAACAGATCATCTGAAAAACAACACCTTCAGCATTATAATGCAATCACATAACATCACCTTGCAGAAAAACATCACCTTCAGCATTATAATGCATCTTACTGTCACATAACAGATCATCACCTTCAGCATTATAATGCATCTTACTGTCACATAAAATCATCTGCAGAAAAAACACCTTCAGCATTATATCATAACAGATCATGCAGAAAAACAACACCTTCACATTATAATGTCTTACTGTTCATAACAGATCATCTGCAGAAAAACAACACCTTCAGCATTATAATGCATCTTACTGTCCATAACAGATCATCTGCAGAAAAACATCACCTTCAGCTTATTATATCATGCAGCATCACCTTCACATTATAATGCATCTTACTGTTCATAACAGATCATCTGCAGAAAAACAACACCTTCAGCATTATAATGCATCTTACTGTCACATAACAGATCATCTGCAGAAAAACAACACCTTCAGCATTATAATGCATCTTACTGTCACATAACAGATCATCTGCAGAAAAACAACACCTTCAGCATTATAATGCTTACTTATAACAGATCATCTGCAGAAAAACATCACCTTCAGCATTATAATGCATCTTACTGTCCATAACAGATCATCTGCAGAAAAACAACACCTTCAGCATTATAATGCATCTTACTGTCCATAACAGATCATCTGCAGAAAAACAACACCTTCAGCATTATAATGCATCTTACTGTCCATAACAGATCATCTGCAGAAAAACATCACCTTCAGCATTATAATGCATCTTACTGTCCATAACAGATCATCTGCAGAAAAACAACACCTTCAGCATTATAATGCATCTTACTGTCCATAACAGATCATCTGCAGAAAAACATCACCTTCAGCATTATAATCACATCTTAACAGATCATAACAGATCATGCAGAAAAACAACACCTTCAGCATTATAATGCATCTTACTGTCCATAACAGATGCAGAAAAACAACATCATTATAATGCATCAGTCACATAAAATCATCTGCAGAAAAACACACCTTCAGCATTATAATGCATCTTACTGTCCATAACAGATCATGCAGAAAAACAACACCTTCAGCATTATAATGCACTGTCACATAAAATCATCTGCAGAAAAACACACCTTCAGCATTATAATGCATCTTACTGTCACATAACAGATCATCTGCAGAAAAACAATCACCTTCAGCATTATAATGCATCTTACTGTCACATAACAGATCATCTGAAAAACATCACCTTCAGAAAAATCATCACAGATCTTCAGCATTATAATGCATCTTACTGTCACATAACAGATCATCTGCAGAAAAACAACACCTTCAGCATTATAATAACAGCATGCAGAAAAACAACACCTTCACGTTATAATGTCTTACTGTCCATAACAGATCATCTGCAGAAAAACAACACCTTCAGCATTATAATGCATCTTACTGTCACATAACAGATCATCTGCAGAAAACAACCTTCAGCATTATAATGCATCTTACTGTCCATAACAGATCATCAGCATTATAATGCAGAAAAACATCTGCAGAAAAACAACACCTTCAGCATTATAATGCATCTTACTAACAGATCATCTGCAGAAAAACATCACCTTCAGCATTATAATATCTTAGTCCATAACAGATGGAAAAACAACACCTTGCAAACATTTTTAAATCAGTAATTAAATATTTCAACATTTATGTAAATACTATAAATTATATTTATAATAATATGTAATTAAAATAATTATAATTAATTAAAATAATGAAACTGGAATCTGCATATGGAATATGCTAACTTGAAAAAAAATAGATCATCTGCAGAAAAAATCACCTTCAGCAAAATGCATCTTACTGTCACATAACAGATCATCTGCAGAAAAAATTTAATTCAAATAACAGATTTAGAAAAACATCATCAGCATTATAATGCATCTTATTCCATAAATCATTAAAATAAATAAATAAATAAAATAATTAAAATAATGAAAATAATGAAATAAGAATATACATACAGAATTGCAAACATTTTAAAATTAGTCATTAAATATTTTAATGTGTATAAATTATATTTAATTAAAATAATTACATTAAATAATTCTAAATAATTAAAACAATGAAATTGGAATATGCAAACTTAAAAAAAATACTTATTAAATATTTAAAAATTATGTAAATACTACAAATTATATTTAAAATAATAATAATAATAGTAATTAATTATATAAAATAATTGTAAACAATTAAAAATAATTAAATTGGTATATGTAAACATTTTTAAAATTAGTAATTAAATATTTAAACATTTATGTAAATACTACAGATTATATTTAAAATAATAATAATAATAATTAATTATATAAAATAATTGTAAATAATTAAAAGTTATTAAATTGGTATATGCAA
Source organism: Schizothorax lantsangensis (assembly GCA_027422415.1). Taxonomy (NCBI): domain Eukaryota; kingdom Metazoa; phylum Chordata; class Actinopteri; order Cypriniformes; family Cyprinidae; genus Schizothorax; species Schizothorax lantsangensis. Next base: position 34,820,036 of record CM049850.1, on the reverse strand, counting down.
ACTTTTTCAAAATGAGCAATTAAATATTTAAACATTTATGTAAATACTACAAATTATATTAATAATAATAATAATAATAATGAATTATATAAAATAATTGTAAATAATTAAATTGGTATATGTAAAAAAAAAAAAAAAAAAAAAAAATTGTAATTACATTTTTAAGCATTTTTGTAAATATTATAAAGCTATTTATAAAAGGTAAAGCCCCAGTACCGTGGCGAGGCAGGAGCAGCAGGAGCGAGTGGTTCCCCAGAGCGGTGACAGCGTGACACTCGACCGGCTGCGGAGCGTCTGAGATCCCGCGGAGCGTCGCCGTCAGCGTCTGATTCACGTAAGAGAACGAGGTGTTAAACCCGTCCGGCGGCTGCGTCCCGTTCACACTCCAGGTGACGGCGGGCCGAGGGTTCGAGTCCACGATACAGCAGCAGGACAGCAGCGTCCCGTCCCAAACACAGGAGGAGCGGGACACGATCACCGGAGCATCTGCAGAGAACAGCACTCAATACATCACAGATGTGTCCCTGCAGCACAAAAGCAGTCATAAGTAACACAGGTATATTTGTAGCAATAGACCAACAATACATTGTATGGGTCAAAATTATCAATTTTTTTCTTATGCGAAAAATCATTAGGATATTAAGTAAAGATCATGTTCCATGAAGATATTTTGTAAATTTCCTACCGTAAATATATCAAAACTTAATTTTTGATTAGTAATATGCATTGCTAAGAACTTCATTTGAACAACTTTAAAGATGATTTTCTCAATATTTAGATTTTTTTGCACCCTCAGATTCCAGATTTACAAATAAAAACTAAAATTGTCCTAAATCCATAACAAACCATATCAATCAATCAATATATTTATTAGCTTTATATATACATCAATTTATACCCGTATGACTGGTTTTGTGCTCCAGAGTCACACATGGAAAGTCTACAGTGTTATTGAATGACGTTAGGGATGTTAGGGAAACGATCCCCATTTAAGGACAGAACTGTAAAAAAAAAGAAAAAAAAAAAAAGAAGATTGAACTATAAGAATCTAAGAACTATATAGACATTAGAAAATAACTACTAAAATGACAAAAACACAGCGTTATTAAAACGTGAACTAAAATTATTGCATATCATTGCTCTTTTGTTGATTTTGATTGCTTCTGTTGTCATCATTTGTGAGTTGCTTTGGATAAAAGCATCTGCTAAATGAAAAACAGAAATAAAAAGGAATAAAAATAGACAGACATAAAAATACAAAAACATTAAAAATACTAGAATTTTTAAAAAAAAGTTAAAATGTGAATTAAAATGAAAATAAAAGGAAAGATATAAAAATAAACAAATTGAAAATAGCTAATAAAAACTACATTAGTATCTCGATCATACTAAGATTAAACCTAAAATTAAAACTAAAACCATAAAAAAATTGTTGCTTTCCCAACAACAAAAATGATTTATGACAATTAATAAATTAACCATTAACTGGAATAAAATAAACTATAAAAAAAAAATATAAATGCATAAAAACTATACAGACATAAAATGACAAAAAACAACAACACATTACCAAAATTTTAACTAAAATTAAAATAAAAACGGAAGATATAAAAATTAGTGCTGTCAAATGATTAATCGCGATTAATCGCATCCAAAATAAAAGTTTTTGTTTACATAATATATGTGTGTTCTGTGTATATGTATATATAAATACACACACATACAGTATATATTTAGAAAATATTTACATGTATATATTTATATTCATATAATTTACATTATATAAATAGGCTATATTTAAACTTATTTTTCTTAAATATAGCTATACATGCAAGTGTGTGTATTTATATATATACACAATAAATATACACAGAACACACATATATATTATTGTAAACAAAAACTTTTATTTTGGATGCGATTAATCGCGATATAAGTTTTTGTTTGCATAATATATGTGTGTGTACTGTTTTTATTTATTATGAATATATAAATACACACACATGCATGCATATATTTTGAAAATATTTACATGTATATACATTTACATATTTATATTCTTATATTTTATATTACATAAAAATATATTTAATATATAAACAACATATTTTTCTTAAATATATACATGCATGTGTTTGTATTTATTTATATTCTATTCATAATAAATATACACAGCACACACATACACATTATGGAAACAAAAACTTTTATTTTGGATGCGATTAATCGTTTGACATCACTAGATAAAAGTGATGAAAAAAATATGAAATGGGATGAAAAATGATATGGTAATGCTTTTGATAAAATGTTTGCGTTCTCTTGCAAATGTTTTGTGTTCGCCTTAAAAAAAAGCAAACTTTTTCAAATGCAAACAAACACAAACGTGTCTCCTGTGTTCCTCAGAAGCACGGGACTGAGGTGTGTTTGATGGACTCACACAGAACATCGAGGCTCGTGGGGAGAGACGAGGCTCGTCCCAGACGGTTTGCAGCGCTGCACTGGACGCGTGTGTCTCGGCTGATGTTATAGATGCGGACGGTGTGTGTGCGTTTGGCCAGGATCTGTGTGTTTCCCGACTCCACGCTCCACCACTGATACTCAGAGACCGGCGGGTCGGCTTTACAGGAACACAGCAGCAGAGCGTTTCCTCCGAGACGCACCGAAGCGCTCAGAACCTGGACCCAGACGTCTCGAGGAGGAACTGAGACAAACACCAGCATTACAATCAGCTCAAACAACATCAGAGCTCAAATCACACAGAACTATGAGCGAAAACAACTACAAATCATGCAAGCTGATATCATTGGTCTTAACTCGTTCCCTCATTTTCATCTCAGATCCTCATGATTCTGGAAAACCTGGATATATGAGAGAATTTTAAAAGTGGGACTTCTAGACCTAGAAAAATCATGGAAATGAATAAAATATTAAAAAAATGTATATTTCTTAAAAAAATGTACACCCTGAAGAACATTCAATTATTGAAACTTCCAGAATTTAATTATTTTAATTGTATTATTTATTCATTTTAATATTTGTTTATTATTAATCCTGTTTTATTATTTTAATTAAATATTATTATTTTTAGTATCATTTATAACACTTTAATAATTATAATTATTAGCAAATTGATTGAAATTGCTATATGTCTGCGAAAAAATCTTTATAAGACTTATTTAAAACTATATATAATAATATAAAATTAAAAATAAGCTATTTTACATAACATATATTTACATATACAACACAAAATAATAACTGAATTTGCAGTTATTTGCAATGATATTTTAAATAGTTTATTTAGGACAGTACTAAATAAAAAATATATCATGCAATTTTCATGATCCCTCTTATTTTGTTTCAATTATTAACATTTATGCACATTCTGCAAGGGGTATGTAAACTTATGAGCACAACTGTATATATATATATATATATTTATTTCTATGTATGTATATAAAAAAAATACAATAAAACCTTGCTATGTGTACTGTGTTAATCTAACTGAGACTTGTTATACCTCATTTGTAAGTCGCTTTGGATAAAAGCATCTGCTAAATTTAATGAGCAGTTTAGTCATTTTGAGATGAGGTTTTGAGATGTAGTGTTTGAAGGGTTTTAATGCTGTTTTGATGCAGTTTGTCACTCACAGCGGACGAGGATCTGGCGTGAGGTCGAGGATCTGCGCTGGTCAGGATACTCCAGCTCACAGTGGACTCTGGGCTTTGTGTTCGGCCGGACGGTGAAGCTGAGACTGGACCACAGCTCCAGAGACTGACCGGCGTCCGGCTGCAGCTCCGTGTCTGCGTCCGGATCCATGCGCTCCCAGCTCCAGCGCAGACGGGGCCGATCCCACGGACAGCTGACCCGCGCCGAGCAGTTCAACACCAGCCGCTGGCCCTCCGTCACCGGCCCCGGGTCCGACAGCTCCGGCGGCTCCGGAGAACCTGACCACCAAAACACATACACACACACACACACACACACACACACACACACACACACACACACACACACACACACACACACACACACACACACACACACACACACACACACACACACACACACACACACACACACACACACACAGACACACACACACACACACACACACACACACACACACACACACACACACACACACACACACACACACACACACACACACACACACACACACACACACACACACACACACACACACACACACACAGACACACACACACTATTAAAGTTTATATTCATATTTAGAATAAGCTTTTATCCTTATATTTCACATTGTCATTTTAGGTAAAATTTTAGAAATTTTATTTTGGGAATTTTTACATTTTTAATATTTTTAATTAGTTTTTGTTTTACATTTTCCATTTCAATTTTCATTTTAAAGTTTTAGTAATTTTGTTGTGCATTGTAGTCATTTTTTAAAATGTCGTTTTTACTAATTTAATTTTTTATCAATTTATAATTTTTTATAAAAATATGTCTATATTTTTATTAATATTGTGAATTATTTTTCACTTTTATATTTGCTGTTTTAATTTTAATTTTAAAGTTTCAGAAATGTTGTTGTTTTTGTTAGTTTTTAAATGTCTGTTTTTATTATTATTTTGAATTGTATTATCATTTTATATTTTTTGTTTTATTTTTAGAAATGTTGTTGTGTTTTTGTATTTGTATTTTGTACAGTTGTACAGTTTTTATTAATATTTTCAATACGTTTATATTTTTAAATGCTCAGTTTACATTTTAATTTATTTCAATTATTACAATTTTAGAAATGTTGTTGTTTTTGCCATTTGTTACTTTTTTAATGTCTATACAGTTTTTATTAATATTTTCAATAAGTTTTTATTGTTATATTTTTTTTCATTTTCTTTTAGCCCTATTGTTTTTTAGTCATTATTTGTTTTTAATTATGTCTGTACAGTTTTTTTAAATATATTTTGAATTTGTTTTTTATTTTTATATTTATATTTTTTATATTTTTATATTTTATTTTTGGAGAGATTTTGTCATTTTTGCCATTTCTATTAATTTTCTTACATATATCTATATAATTTTTTAATTAGTTTTAAATTAGTATTATATTTTAAATTAGTTTATTTTTATATTCTCCATTTTAATATTACAGAAATTTGTTGCTTTTGGTATTTTTAATTTCTATTTTAAAATATGTATATATAGTTTTTATTAATTTCTAATCAGCTTTAGTCATTTTATTACATCAAGTTAAACTAAATGAACATTTGAAATGTGGCCTTAATGTTAAAATAAAACAAGTTCTTAAAATAGAATGGTATTTTATTTCAAGTAATGTTTTTATGGTTTTAGTAAATGATAATGACATTATCGTACCGGTCACGCTGACGTTGACCTTGCGGCCGGCGGGCCATGACCTTTGACCCCGCTCCCTGACCTGCAGCTCGTAGGTGTTCTGGTCGTCTCTGCGGACGCTGCTGATGCTGATGGAGCAGTCTCCGGCGCTGATGTTCCCGGCGAGCGCTGTTCTCTCTCTGAAGGCAGGATGAACGGTGTCTCCGCGCTCAGAGCTGAAGACCGGCCTCCGCAGCATCATGAAGAACCGTGAGGAGGATCTGATGAGACGAAGCTCCACCGCCGGAGCGCCGGGGTCCGCTCTGAAGGAGCAGGGGATGACGAGACATGAGCCCTCCAGAGCAAACACTCGGTCCGGGACGGAGAGCGAGACGGCAGGACTCGTCCCAAACACACACGCTACAACAAACACCAGTGAATAGTGTGTTAATACTGGAGATCATCTCCCTCAAATAATACAGTAACACTGTAGACTTTCTATATGTGACCCTGGACCACAAAACCAGTCATAAGGGTCAATTTTTTGAAATTGGGATGTATGCATCATCTGAAAGCTGAATAAATAACCTTTCCATTGATGTATGGTTTGTTATGATAGGACAATATTTGAAAATCTGGAATCTGAGGGTGCAAAAAAATATAAATATTGAGAAAATCACCTTTAAAGTTGTTCAAATGAAGTTCTTAGCAATGCATATTACTAATCAAATAATTAAGTTTTGATATATTTACGGTAGGAAGTTTACAAAATATCTTCATGGAACATGATCTTAATATCCTAATGATTTTTGGCATAAAAGAAAAATGTATAATTTTGACCCATACAATGTATTGTTGTCTATTGCTACAAATATACCTGTGTTACTTATGACTGCTTTTGTGCTGCAGAGACACATTATCAACTACATTAATTAACATGAAAAATACTTCATATTAATCTTAGCTAATTTTAATTCCAACATTTACTATTATTAAAATCAAAACGGACTCTCCTATTAATATTATTAACTAGTTTTTATTTTTATATTTTTAAATATTTTAATTTCATTTTAGTTGTTTTTAAATGTATATAAAATATTTATTAATATTTTTAAAAATGACATTTAAAGTTAAAATTAACTAATAATGAACTAACAATGAAACAAATTATTAAACTGAGTTAATACTAATACATGACTAAAATTGAAAATTTGTATCCGTTAATTTTATTAATTTTGTATATTTTCTCTTTTTACCTTAATTTCAGCTAAAGTATTAGTATTTTTTTTAGTGTTTTTGTCATTTTTAGTTTTTTAAATGTATCTATATAATATTTATTAATATTTTAAAATTGAATTTTTATTTTATTTTATATTTTTTAAATACATTTATATTTTTTATTTTGTTAAAGTCATCATGAACTCAGAATGAACTTTAAGTTTTAATTTCATTTAACTTTTTAGTAATTTTGTGTTTTTGTCACTTTTATTAGTTATTTTCAAATGTCTAGTATTTATTAATATTTTGATTTTTTTTTAATATATTTTCAGTGTTCATGTGACATGAAGTAACAGTGAAACATACTTCTAAAGCATTTATTAATCTTAGTTCATTTTAATTCCAACATTTACTAAAACATTATTAAAATCAAAAGTTGTATCTGTTAATATATATATATGTTTTTTTAATTTTCCCTTTTAATTTTCATTTTAGTTAGTTTTAGTAGTTTTTTGTGTTTTTGTCATTTTTATTAGTCATTTTTAAATATGTCTACACCGTATTTATTAACATTTTGAATAATGTTTTATATATTTTCTGTTTTCATTATAAATTTAGTTAATATTAACATGAAAAAACAACGAAAAATACTTTCTCAGTTAATTTTAACATTTACTAATACATTATTGAAAAAAAAGTTGTATCTGTTAATATTATTTAATGGACCTGAGATGAATAATTAAGTTATTTTTTATTAACTAACATTAACAAATTGCTTGTCTAATGTTATCTAATCGCTCATTGTTAATTAATGCATTAACTAACGTTAACTAATGAGACCTTATTGTAAAGTGTTACCAATAATGCTCTAAAAACAATTTAAATACACAAATCTTTAGAGCAAAATTAATTCTGGTAATATTTCACGTCTCATCGCCATCAGTTGCTCATTAAATGTCCAACTCTAAAGATTGAAAAGACTAAAACTGTGCTTTTATGGTGTTTGTCATCACATGTGTCTTCAGATCAGCAAAGAACAGAGCATTTCACAACAGGATCAAAATATGGAAACGGGAAGTTACGCGTCTGAGTATGAACGAGCACGTGCATATTTACATCCATGCATTTATTTTAAATGCACATTAATATATTACTGATGCATTCAAGTGCATTGAATGATGTGAGATCAGAGAGCATGTCATGAATTGAAACACTGAGATGATGCTCAGAGAAAATGAATGATCTTTGCATCATGATTCTGATCACATGCAGATTTAATGTCACAGATTTATTGAGCAGATCCAGTAAATATGACTCACCTGACATGAAGATAAAGAGCCGGATCATTGCGTCCAGAGCCATGAGAGCCGGTCAGACACAGACACAGACGCCGCCGGGGACTTTCTGCTCTTTTTCAGTCTTTTAGGAAGTCAGAAGTGAAGGTCTGGCATGTTTCGTAACTGATCTGCTGTTCCATGACGCTCCTGCTCAAACATCTTCACTATAGTAATGCATGCGCTTTACTGCGGTATATGAAGAAGAGTTAGAGATAGCTGATATAAGTAGAAAAACTGATTTCTGCTTTTCAGAGAAGCTGCTTTTAGCCAGCATGCACACACACACACACACACACACACACACACACACACACACACACACACACACACACACACACACACACACACACACACTCTCTCTCACACACACACACACACACACACACACACACACACACACACACACACACACACACACACACACACACACACACACACACACTCTCTCTCACACACACACACACACACACACACACACTCTCTCACACACACACACACACACACACACACACACACACACACACACACACACACACACACACTCTCACACACACACACACACACACACACACACTCTCTCTCTCCACACACACACACACACACACACACACACACACACACACACACACACACACACACACACACACACACACACACACACACACACACACACACACACACACACACTCTCTCACACACACACACACACACACACACACACACACACACACACACACACACACACACACACACACACACACACACACACACACACACACACACACACACACACACACACACACACAAAAAACTCAAAACATTTACCAACTAAAATTAAGCACTTTAAAAAAAAAAAAAATGAAAGAGCATATATTACATAATATTATGTCATATTTATCAAAAAGTAATTGATATTTATTTATAATTGTGTAATTTCATGATTATTTAGCTCAGCATCTTAAAGTTGACCATGTGCTCGTCTGACTCATGCTCACATTTTCACCCGTTTCCTCTCTTAAAGCTTCCTCCTCGTGTTTTATTTGTGAACATTCACTATATGTGACCCTGGACCACAAAACCAGTCATAAAGGTCAATTCTTTGAATAAATAATCTTTCCATTGATGTATGGTTTGTTATGATAGGACAATATTTGAAAATCTGGAATCTGAGGGTGCAAAAAAATCTAAATATTGAGAAAATCATCTTTAAAGTTGTTCAAATGAAGTTCTTAGCAATGCATATTACTAATCAAAAATTAAGTTTTGATATATTTATGGTAGGAAATTTACTAAATATCTTCATGGAACATGATTAATATCCTAATGATTTTTGTCATAAAAGAAAAATGTATAATTTTGACCCATACAATGTATTGTTGTCTATTGCTACAAATATACCTGTGTTACTTATGACTGCTTTTGTGCTCCAGGGTCATATACATTTCAATTAAATTCACGCTGTGACTAAATTAATTCACCAATATCTCAAATTCTTAGAATCACACCCTTTCTGACATTTTCTTGTTTCTTTCACACACTTTTCGTATCTTTTCATTCAACTTTTCACCTCAATGAGAGTCAATTGCATAGAAAGTTCATATAGAAAAACACGTCTCACCAATGCAGACACATTTAATCATAATTCTAGGCCTTATAGTATAGTATGCCCATATTTTGATACTCTGTTTTGGATATTAATGGATGTAATAATGCAGCACAGAATCATTCTCAAGCTACACGCACAATACAGAGCTGCTTCGTTGTTGACAAACAATCTTAGACATTTACAAGTTTTGTTTTCTAATGGATTGCATATTAATATTCAGCTAATCCAACACTCTGTTTGTTTTCTATCTTATAAAATATGTTTCCATTACACTGTGAGAAACCCTGCAAACGATTCAGTGCGAACGAACTGTTCGAATCAATATCAAAAGACTGATTCATTCACAAATCTGGTTTAGCTTCTAAACATCTGATAGAAAATAACGACTTGATATCTGAAATATTAGCAGATAAAATGATTTTCAGGCCGGTATATTCATTCACATGCAAAGAATTATCAATATATTGGCTGCCAGGTGAATTTACCTGACCGGACGATTCGATTCATATTGATTCTTGGAGTCACGATTCGATTAAAAATCGATTCAAGATTTTTTGATTTTTAATCACGATTCACGATTTTTCATATTAAGACATTTTTATGCACACTGGACATCAAACGCACCGGTATTTTAATACAAAAAAACAGTCTATAGTAGGACTCAAGAAATCAGTGTTTCCTATTGACAACTGCTCTAATAAATCTGCTGCCCTACTTTAGAACATCACCTACAGTCAACCTGGCAAAGATGAGCATTTCGTCCCAATTGCCACTTCACGCTGCATGACTTCTCGATTCAATTACATTCACTCAATATCAGAAATCTTGGTGTAATCTTTGATGACCTTAGAATCACACCCTTTCTGACATTTTCTTGTTTCTCTTCACACACTTTTCGTATCTTTTCATCAACTTTTCACCTCTGTCAAGCATATACTGAAACTTCATATCCACCTGCAGCAATCAGACACAATAATCATAATTCTGGCCTTATAGTGGCTGTGCAGTATGCCCATATTACAGAACCTTGATATCTCAGCAATGGATATTAATGGACGTACACAGGAGAATCAAAATTCTCAAGCTGACACGCACTAAAGAGGCTTCGTTGCTACCACAATCTTAGATTTACAAAGTTTTCTAACTGGGCATACTCGCTAATCCAAAACTCCCAATATCTTATGTTTCCATTACACTGTCCCCTGCAAGTCGATTCTGCTACGACTGTTCGAATCAATATCAAAAGACTGATTGTTCGCTTCTAAACATCTGTCTCCTTGATATTCTCGCAGATAAAATGATTCTCAGGATCCGGTATATTCATCACATGCAATCGAATTATGAAGCTGCCAGGACTGAATTTACTCTGACCGGACAGATTCGATTCATTATTGATATCTTGGAGATGATTCGATTAAAAATCGATTCAAGATTTTTTGATTTTTAATCACGATTCACGATTTTTCATAAAAAGACATTTTTTGCACACTGGACATCAAACGCACCGGTATTTTAATACAAAAACACACCAGTCTATAGTAGGACTCAAGAAATCAGTGTTTCCTACTAATTAACTTCCTTATAAATCAAAAATATTTTACACTTACTTCCCATAATAACAAAAGATCAATAATTACTGTAATATAATATTTTTCCAAACTTGCCCTCGTTGAAAATGGGTCAGAATATATCTGTTTTTCCTCCATAATGCTGTTGCTGTTTTTATTATAGTAACTAGAAAATTGATTTTTGAAATTTGTGAATTGATGCGAATCGCTGAATCGTGATTCATATGTGAATTGATTTTTTCCCCACCCCTAATATCTAATATCTGGATCGAATACGAGGCTGTGAGGGACTGAAGTAGCCAAAAAAAGTAGGCTAACATAGTGAGTTGTAAAAAATTCATGCCATTGTGAAAACTTTCACTAATTCTTTCCATCACAGCCCATTTTCCCCACCATTACCAATCAGAATTATTCATTAATTAAAATTTTTGTAATTTGATTAGTAATATGCATGGCTAAGAACTTCATTTGGACAACTTTAAAGGTGGTTTTCTTAATATTTTGATTTTTTTGCACCCTCAGATTCCAGATTTTCAAATAGTTGTATCTCAGTCAAATATTAAACTTTTGCGAATCAATTGTTTTGAACCGGTGGTTCAACGTAAATTATTTAGTGTGCATTCTCAATGCAACTTTTCCATTAAATACTGCTCTTTTCTCATTCTAAAAACATATAGTACTCTAATATAATAATTCTGATTGGTGATGGTGGGTGAAACTAAAGTTGACTAAAGTCTGAATCAGTTTCTTAGTAAATGACTCACTGATTCGAATCACTCGAAGCGCCACCTGCTGGTCAAAACGTGTAAGTGCAGCAAAAACTCAGCCCATAATGACACATTAACTGCAAATATTTTTTAATCTACTAAATGAAATCTACAAATAATTACCAAAGTCAGCTAAATATGAAGGTTCTGTAAAATGTGTGTGCTTTTATTAATTTTGTTTGTTGTTAGACAGGGCTTGACAATCTATTAGAAGCAGTTACATCTCATTCTCCTTTCTGCTTGATTGAGTCCAGTGTGTTAGTTTGGGAAGAAATCCTGAGCTCTGAACACACCTGGGGGGTTTCTTCAAAGAAGCTGCATCGTTCTCATCTTTCAGGAGGACCAGGTGCAAGAATACATCAATAAATCCTACAGTAACCCTGAAGTGGTGTCGAGAGTCTTGAGCTACAGAGAAACACGACTCGTGATTCTTATCCTTCAGAAAAAAAAAATTGAATTGCTCCTCATGAAATATACTTCTGCTCTCTATACAAGCATTAAAAACCACAAAATCTCATAAACACCATGAGAGGAGCTGACCTAGATCAGCTTATGAATTGGGGCCAGAAGGTTTTATGAGGACAAAACAACAACAACAACAAAAAAAAAACATGGTGAATGCAGTTTTACTATAGTAACACTATGATTATTTTTCATATTGCTTAAATCTGGGTCTGTTTAGTATGGAAGCACTTTTCCACCATGTAAGAAAAAAAATCATGCTTTGATAAGTCATAATTATGACTAGAAATATTGACATACTTGAATTGAACCGAACATTGAATTGACATACCAAGTTGAAATTATGACTCAGAAGGTCGAAGTTGACACACTAATTCATAATTATGAGATCAAAAGTTAGAATTATTAGATAAAACATAGGAATTATGGCTTAGAAAGTCTAAATTATTAGATAAAAAGTCTAAATTATGAATTAAAAAGTCATAATCATGAGAATATATTTTTAAAATAAAATAAAATATTTTAATAAAAAATTGGCCCTTTATTGTCGTAATTTCCCTCATAGTTATGACTTTTGATATGTTAGAATTTCATCTTTAATGTCATAATTTCGACTTTTTACTTTATAATTATGACCTTTCATGTTATAATTTAAATTTACCTCATAGTTATGACTTTTCATGTTATAAATTCGACATTTTTGACTTATCAAAGAATGATTTTTGGTTTCTTACGTGGCAGAAATGGGCTTCCATAGTTTGGTGCTTGTACTTTAATGATAATTAATTATACGATGATTACACATTCGTTAATGGAGTTCTCAGAGGACTTTTATTTTGAAAGCGGCAGTGCGTCAGCTGCGTTGTTGTGTTTCCGTGTTTCCGGTGTCGATCGCTCGATGGTTTTAGCTTCGTGTTGAGGAGAGTTTTTGAGATTTATTTGTCGTTGAAAGTAAGATTTCAGAGCTCGAATAGAAACTCAACATTCGTGTGCGGTACAGACCTTCAAAGCCTCTCCGATATGGATAAATCTCGAGTGTTTTCGTCTATGTTGGGCTTTCTGCTGATGTGTGTCGCATTCTGTGTTTCTGAGGCAACTCCAAAACCATCAATAATAACATCTACAGCTCCTCCACCTGTTCACAAACGTATGTTTTTACCTTTTTTAACAATATCTCTCTATTTTACAGCTTAAAAATGCTTGTAATATAAATATGTATGTTAATATATGAATACATGGTAGTAAGTTGTCATAAATGATTATTATTATAGTATATGTATATTCCTATTATTAATATTTACATAATTTATTGGATGTATTTAATATAAAACTCACTAATTTTAATGTCAGTAGTGTTAGTCAATGATATAAAAACACTGAAAGGACTTTTGCAAACAAGTAAAAGTTACCTATATTGTTGAAGTCAATGAAATATATTAGTATCTTTGAAGAGCCTTTTTATCAGTCAGTTATCCATTAATCCAGTATGTGATGGGATAGATTTATGGCAGCACTAAATTAAGCATTAAACTTGTGTTTTACTTTATCAGCTGTGATCATTTAAACCTTTGGCCAAATTCAGCTCTTTATTTTTATTTTTTATGTCAGTGATTTGTCTGATCTGTAAGTTTTTGTTCTTCTTTCTCGCCCCAGCATGCAAAACAATGACTTCCTGTGAGACGTGCCTCGCCAATGTCTCGGTAAGATCACATGATGCTGATTTATTAGTTTTTATTAGCTGGGTCGTTCCTTATCTGCATTACCATCTGAACTTGTTGAAAATGAATATTGTAATTTAGGGAGGTTTTTATGTAAAAGTGTATATCAGACTGTCAGAAATCTGCTCAGATGCTCCAATTTGATTAATTATAATATTATTATTGCACTTTTAAAAAATATATATCTTATGAAATGTTTTTTTTTTTTTTCAAACTGATTTGTGTCGTTTGATCAAATAAGATGAATGGTTTAGTGACACAAATCAATGATAATGCAACAAATCATCACAGAATGCATTGATAATAATGTTTGTGCTGCTGATGTACTGCTATAATTACCTCACTTCCTGGAGAATGTCAATAAAAAAATAACAAAAAAATGAATGAATTAATGTTTTTATGAATGAATGTAACATCCTGGAGGATGGCATAATAATAATAATAATAATAAATATTGTGTGTAACATCCTAAAGGATGGCATTAATAATAATAATAATAATAATAATAATAATAAATGTTTTTTTAACATCCTGGAGGATGCCAATAATAATAATAATAATAATAATAATAATAATAAATGTTTTTTAAAACATCTAGGAGGATGTAATTAATAATAATAATAATAAAACATATTTTGTATCACATATTTTTGTATACATATGTTGTATTATGTAATTAATAATAATAATAATTATTATTATTTTTCTAACATCCTGGATGTCATTAATAATAATAAAAATATTTTTCTATCATCCTGAAGGATGTCATTAACATTAACATTAATAATAATAATAATAATAAAATATTTTTCTAACATCCTGGAGGATGTCATTAACATTAATAATAATAATAAATATTTTTCTAACATCCTGGAGGATGTCATTAACATTAATAATAATAATAAATATTTTTCTATCATCCTGGAGGATGTCATTTCAACATTATAAATGTGTTTGCATAATATCTGGATGAAAATTATATTAAAATTCTGGCATTAATATATAATAATATATAATAAATGTGTTTGTAACAAAATGAATCCTGGAGGATTTTTTCATTAAAATATATAATTAATAATAATAAATGTGTTATAACTTATCACACCTATTATAAATGGATGTCATTAAATTAATAATAAAAATATTAATAATAAACAAATGTATTTTATATACATAAGAACAGGTTCTAACGTAATATAATCAAATTGATAAATTATTGTTTTTCTAACATCCTGGATTTTTTTAGTTAAAATAATAATAATAATAATCAATCATGTTTGTTGATTAACATTAATAATAATAATAATAAATAATAATAATAAATGTGTTTGTAACATCCTGGAGGATTTTATTAACATTAATAATAATAATAATAATAATAATAAATGTTTGTCACATCCTGGAGGATGTCAGTAACATGATTAATAATAATAATAATAAATGTGTTTGTAACATCCTGGAGGATGTAATTAATAATAATAATAATAATAATAATAAATGTTTGTCACATCCCGGAGGATGTCAGTAACATGATTAATAATAATAATAATAATAATAAATGTTTGTCACATCCCGGAGGATGTCAGTAACATGATTAATAATAATAATAATAATAATAAATGTTTGTAACATCCTGGAGGATGTCAGTAACATGATTAATAATAATAATAATAAATGTGTTTGTAACATCCTGGAGGATGTAATTAATAATAATAATAATAATAATAATAATAAATGTTTGTCACATCCCGGAGGATGTCAGTAACATGATTAATAATAATAAAGTGTTGCTCTCTCTGACAGTGTTTGTGGTGCCAGACGAACGGCAGCTGCATGGATTATCCGGTGTCGTATGTGATTCCTCCGGCGTCGGTGTGTAAACTCTCTCAGGCGCGCTGGGGTGTTTGCTGGGGTGAGTTCACATTCATGCTGTAAGCAGCTTTAACAGATACACAGAACTGGTCAAACACACATGCGGATCTGTAACGTACAGCTGCTGTTGAGCCGATGGAAGTAATGCTTTCACATTCATGAAGTGAGATTTGCATTCAGGCCTGGAAGTCCCCCGTTCAGCTTCCTTTCAGTGACACGAGAATAAATAAGAAGTTATTTATCACGTCCCTTTAACAGTCCTGGGGACATTACATTCACTTACTATGCAGATTTATAGAATACTTGATTCTGATTGGCTGTTCGTGGGATTTAGTGGGTAAATATTAATGAATCGTGACCATCGGCCAGAACACAGTATAACTGAGCGCTCAGCTGTGAAACTTAGTATTATTTATATACTCTTATAGTTTTTATGAATATTTTGAATTATCTATATTTTGTTTTTATTTCAGTTAAATTTCCAGAAAATGTTTTAGTAATTTAATGTTTTTATTATTTGTTTTTTAAATATAAAAAAAAAAGTTTGTTTATTTTAGTTTCAGTTTGAGTATTATTTTAGTTAATAATTTTAGTACTTCAGCTTAAACTTATTTTAGTTAGTTGCCAAGGCAGCATTTATAATTTTCCTTTAGTTTAAGCTTTTAATCTAGTATTAATATTTTATTTCAGGTTTATTTGGTAATAGTTTTAGTGTCCTACACAGCTCTGCTCGTCTTATGTCTCTTGTTGACCTCTAGTATAGAAAATGTTCAATTTTTACCTGTTTTTTATTTATTTATTTGGCAAGTAGTCATGTAATAAGTGTGATAATGTCCGTTCAGACAGTCTTTATCCCAGAATAAACCTCTTCAGAGCAGTAAAAGTCCCTGTATATGAACAGCCGGCTGTATGTGAAGTTTCTCACTTCTACAGTGAAAGTCTTGAGTGTTTCTCTTAAAGTCAGTTTCAGGTTTACAAAACCATTTATCACTTACCTGAAGACAAGACGACGTTCAGTCAGAGTTATTTAAAATGTCCTGACAATGTTGAATTGAAAGTGAAACTATAGTGGATGAGAAATAAAAAAGAGGGATTTTTAGAGTTTGTTTTACAAGGAAATTTCATTTCAGTTTTTCTGCTTCAAATTTCCTTGTTTATTTCAATGTGTTACTTTGTTTCTTTGTAATTAATTGTGCAATTCACTAGCACTTTCTGAGTGAAAATTGTTTCTACAGTTAAGTTTTTTTGCATTGTGACATTATTTTACCATAATGCAAAAACTCTTATTCTCTTTTGGATGAACTGCTTCTTTAACCTTCATAATGCATTCAAAATATATACAGTTTTTTCATTCTGGGTCTGATTATACCTAAAGAATTATTTTTTAAAGCAGTCATAACTTAATATTTTTCAAGTAAAGACATGTTGTGTCTGATCAGCAACTTCTCATTAATCATTGATTGTGAAAAAAACAAACGTTTGAATATTACCATGTTTTTACTGCATTTACCCCTTTTTTGTTAATTAAACAATTGAAAAATTCTTAGAATCCCCCGCCTCCAAAAAGAAAAAAAATTAAAACTATGATGAAAAATACCTATATATTTTTCTGCAATACTGATGTGAAATTTTATCTCAAAATATAATTGTATTAAATTTTAAAGAGCATATAATCTGAGAATTACCTGGAATGAATGGATTTGAATGAAATGCATTGAATTTGTAACTCATGATTGCTCAAAAACAGTCAAAATTTATAACACCTACATATTTATGTCTCTCAAAACAGCATAAATATTACTCTGAAAAGTTTTCAAACAAAATAAATTAATTTCACCTCCAGTTTTTTATGCTGCAATGATTAAGATTCATGTTCATCAGCAAAATTCAGACCCAAAAGTGTGTGATATATGAAGAAAAGGCTAAATATATATTTCCAATTTTTTTTTGGACACTGATATAACTTCATAGATAATTTTACAGAAAGTATTTTTGACACTTAATGGTTTTCCATACATACCTGGTTATATCTCTTAAAAAATAATTGTAAAAAATCAGAATGATGTGTATTCTGTGGGTCTTAAAACATTTGCAAAGTTTTGTTCTCTTGCTAAAAACTAGATAATGCAGTTATATTGCACACTCTCACATGATAACAATAAAACAATTGCACAACTCTTCAATCATGAGAACAGTGTAGGTCACCTGCACTATCAGTAACGTCCAGCAGGTGTCAGTAATGACCAGCACACTGCTCTATTTCATCAAGCAGCCCTGGACCTGTATTCACAAAACACTTGATCTCACCACTAAGAGTTCTCCTAAACAGCAGTAAAAGATTTAGCTAAGAGTTTAATCTCTATTCACAAAGCTGCTGAGACAGACTTTACTGAGGAATAGAGAGAAGTGAGTAAGGGGGCGGGGTTTACCTCGTTGCTATGACGATCTCAGCATGCTTATTAACTATGCACAACAGTGATTGGCTGATAGTCTCTGTCAGAGATTTATTCATGGAAATATATTATGTTGCCATATTCAAATAAAGGTTTAAAAATAAAAATGTTGCACATTCAAATGAAGACTATAAAATGCAAGTGTTATATGTTCAGCTAATTGTCAGCCTCTTACAGGTATGCTTCTCGTAAACAATTAGTGAATATGCATATAAACATATTTTAATTAACAGAGCAGAATAATCACGGCTGATAGTAAACCTGTTACTAAGCTGTTACTTCTTGCCCAGCTGGTTAATGAAGTAAGTCAATTATATTTATAGAGCATATTTAAATTCAGCTTACACTGACAAAAGTGCTGTGCAAAACAATCATAAAATACAGTAAAATATCAAATAAAACAGAATTTGAATTAAAAAAAAAATGCAAACAAGGATATAATCAAAGGAAAATTTGGAGTCTCGATAATCTCCAAAACCAAAGGCGATACCTTTTTAAAAGCACATTATCATTAAATATTTCTAAGATGTTTATGTATCTGAGGCAGATTGCTGGAAGCAGCTATTTTAGGATAGTTTGTTAGTAGATACTCCTAACCTTTCACAGATTTAGGAGCAAGGTTTAGTGCTAAAATACTCTTAGAGCAATAATTTAGGACTGATGCCCATTATTTTTAAGATTTTCTCCTAAATCTGTGAGTTATGAGCTACTATAAGCCTGAAGATGTTTTGTGAATACAGGCGCTGGGGTCCGTTCTTCGTACGTCGCTAACTCCGTTAGCTTTGATGGTTGATGATTTCACTTGATCTTGGATCATTTGGTTCTTCGAAGCTCATCCTGGAGTTGTTGTCATAGCAACAGGTCCGTAAGCTTAAACCTGCTCGGGAGCAGCTTATTTCATGTAAACAGGATTAGATCACATCTTTTTAAGCAGAATTGATACTTGAAATAGGTCCCAGTCACCGCTACTTTATTACAAGAGTACCCTACTGGTCCAGGGACAATAATTAAAAATAATAATAATTAAAAAATTAATTTGAAAATAAGATAACAATGTTGTGTAGTCTATAATACTATAGACACAGCCAGTTTTACTACTTGAAAGATTTATTAGTGATGAAATAATTACTTTATAACTGTATTGGAGTCTTACACACATGCTATACAGTTAATCTGAGCCGTGCATTAATTTGAGTTATGACAGATATTATGGGATGTGGCTTGATGGAGCGCACGAGATGCAGATAACTTGATCTCTAACTTTAATTAATGCCGTCACGTAACAAATCTGCTTCAAATATAAAATTAAATGAATTGCTAATTACAACATTGAAATAAAAATGTAGAGCCTGAACAAATACCAGAAGTCATGAATATAAATAATTGGGAGTCATGTAAAAAAAAAATACAAATAAATTAAAAACAGTGCACATCTCATTTATCTATTTATATCTATATACATTTATGTAGTTTTGTTCGCTTGGTTGTTTCCTTATAAAGGTCCAGAAATTTGTCAAGTTTTTCGTCAGGTGTCTTTTTTAATGATATGTTGTCATGACGTTGCTGTCTTGCCGTCAGCCAATCGCTGCATTGCTGATCGTGGTTTCGAGTATCGATACATCTGCCCTTTTCAGGGAACACGAGAACACGCAGTAATCTTAGACAACTTAATCCAGATATTTTAATCTAATACACAAATTAGTTTGAAGAACCAAATTAGCCAGAGATCAGTTATCAGGATTAGAAGATCTGGCATCTTTCACATCATCTCAGATGTATTAAGCGAGGTATGAAGAACAGACCCCTGATCTTCAGTGATGTTGTTTCAGTGAACTTCGAGGCTCTGATCATCGCGATGGCTGTGGTGTGTGGGACTCTGCTGCTGGCCGTCACCGTCTGCTGCTGCTGGTGCTGCTACTGTAAACGCAGACGCTCGTCCAGGTCAGATCTTTACACACCATATATAGTCCTTCATATCCGCTTCACTGCCTCTTTTCTTTACATAGTCACATTCACACTCACAGGTTTCTCTTCCACCTCAGTTCTGTGATCAGAGATTAACCCCGTCGTTTTGTGAACCTGAATAGTTTGTGTAAAGCCTGACGTATGAAATAATTATAAGAAAAAACTATTTTTTTAAAAATGTAACACTTTACTTAACCTTTAGACAAAATATATATATAAAAAAAAATTACTTTCCATTTGTTTGTAATTAATTTTAAAATTCACTAGCAATTTCTCAGTGAAAATTGTTTCTACAGTTAAGATTTTTTGCATTGTGAAGAATTGTTATTTTTTTAAAGCAGTCATAACTTAATATTTTTCAAGTAAAGACATGTTGTGTCTGATCAGCAACTTCTCAATCATTAAATGTGAAAAAATTCAAACTTTTGAATGTTACCATGTTTTTACTGCATTTACCCCCTTTTTTAAACAATTGAAAAATTCTATATATATATATGTTTTATTTATCTATCTATCTATATATATATATATTAGGGGTGGCACGGTACACAGATGTCACGGTTCGGTACGTAACTCGGTTCGGGGCGCCCCGGAGATGCCCATACCGTGACGGTTCGATACGAATGCATGTACCATGCCTCCCCTGATATATATATATATATATATATATATATATATAAGAGAAAATATAAACCCTGTAAAGCCTGCCATATGAAATCATTGTAAGAAAAGTCTATTTGTAAAAAAATGGAACACTTTACTCAACCTTTATTTTTTTTATATATAAAAAAAAAAAAAAGCAAATTTTTATTGATTATTATATTTGATCCATCAGGCTTTTATGGCTCATATAGTCTGATATAGTGAGAATATGAAGTAAAAACAGCTCAGTTTTATTCAGAGACTCAAACCGAGCAAAAATATGAATCTGCTGCAGATACTGATATTTAATATGATGAAATTCTGATGCTTTTAATGTAAATCAATGAGATCTTTATAACAGTGCAGCAGATACTGACATAAAATCATCTAAATATCAGTCATCACTCTATATCTCCAGTAATATGTCTCAGTAAGATGAGATTGAAATGATCCAAACATATAATGCAATGCTGATTGAGAGATGAATAATAAAGGCTCCTCAGAAGATGTGAGATGAAGATCATTCCTCCGCTGAGGAACAGTGAAAGTAAAGCTCCTCAAAAGATCCTGATGATCAGATTTGAGACTAAAACATGATTGATGGAGAATCAAGTAAAGCTGAGCTGCTTCAGTCCAGTAAGTGTTCATCTGGAGATATGACTGCAGTTATTCTGACGTTTACTTGATCAAAATCAGTCAAGATTTGACACAAGAAGCAGCAGCTGAACAATTACACTAAAAGAGCTTTTACTGGATAAAAAAACTCTAAACTATCAATCAGACGACAGAAGACATGCAGTAGATTAAATGTATGAAACAGCAAAGTTTAATCATGTTGATCATTTAGAGACCTCAGAAATTCATGCATCAAATATGATACACCAGGCTTTATAGGGTTTAATGCATTTTGTGTTGCATTTATTTATTAATCCATCAAGAATAACGTAAGAATAGATGTTTTTTCCCCCCAAAGAGGTTATTTTTAACCAGCAGGTTTTGTATGTGACGGGTTGTAAAGGTCACGTCTGCGTGTCAATCAGAGATGATTTGATTTGTCAAGTCTAGCATCTACTCAGCGGCTGCGTGTCAATCATGAAACACAGACGTGCTTTACTTACAGAAGCAGAAGCGCTTCCTCCATCCCTCATTAATGCTTATTCAGCTTCATGTGATGATCCTTTGTTCTGTGATATAGAGAACGGCTGGTCAAAGATCATTGTTTCACTTTTTGTTCTCATTCTGAGTAAATTAGACTGTTTTATTTGTCTTTCTATGATTGAAGGGGAATTCATGTGGCTGGAGTTTCTGTCTTTCAGTTTCAGTGATGATATAAAGGTCACTGATTTTCAGCAGAATTGCTGTAATTGTGACCCTGGAGCACAAAACCAGTCATAAGGGTCAATTTATTGAAATTGAGATTTATGCGTCATCAATAAATAATCTTTCCATTGATGTATGGTTTGTTATGATAGGACAATATCTGAAAATCTGGAATCTGAGGGTGCAAAAAAATCTAAATATTGAGAAAATCATCTTTAAAGTTGTGCAAATGAAGTTCTTAGCAATGCATATTACTAATCAAAAATTAAGTTTTGATATATTTACGTTAGGAAATTTACAAAATATCTTCATGGAACATGATCTGTACTTAATATCCTAATGATTTTTGTCATAAAAGAAAAATGTATAATTTTGACTCATACAATGTATTGTTGTCTATTGCTACAAATATACCTGTGTTACTTATGACTGCTTTTGTGCTCCAGGAACACATATATCAGTTTCTGCTTGTTGTTCATTGTTCTCAGACTCAGAAATGATTTTTCTAGTGCTAATGTAAAATAATCAGTCACAACATTAACTCAGCTCTATGTTTAATTGATAAATAGCTGCCAGGTTGATGTCATATGAAGTCTGGGTTTTCATAAATAAGATGATAAAATTTAGTGTGTAATTGCAGTAATTATGACATGACATGAATATGCTGTAATTCACTCAAGCCTGTGTTATTGTTAATAGTGTTCAGTAATATTCTGAATTAGCTTTTACTTCTATATTTGCAGTTTTGACCGTGAGGATGAGCAGTTTGCCCGGAGAAGAGAGGAGATCAGACAGAGAGCAGATGAACGGTGCGTAAATCTCACAGCTGAGAGTTAAAACGAGTTACTTCCACGTTGTAGATTAGTTTTTTTTGTCAATTTAATAGTGAATGTTAAAGGAATAGTTCATACAAAAATGAAAGTGCCCTTGTTTCTTCATCAGGTTTGTAGAAATGTCACTGCATCACTGTCTCATCAATGGAAGTGAATGGGTGCCGTCAGAATGAGAGTCTGATAAAAACATCACAATAATCCACAGCACTCCAGTCCATCAGTTAACATCTGGAGAAGACAAAAGCTGAAACAAATCCAGCATTAAGATGTTTTAAACTAAAATACCCATAATCCATAATAACTCTTCCTCCAGTGAAAAAGTGTTCTGGTCTGAATCAGGAGAGAAATCTGCATCAGATCAAGCAGCGTTTACAAGACAAAACAGCTCTAAACTAATATGTGGCTGGATTTTGATGTGAGAGACGACAGGAGATGCACTTTTTCACTGCAGGAAGAGTTATTATGGATTATGGACTCTATGGTATTTTAGTTTAAAACGTCTTAATGCTGGATTTGTTTCAGCTTTTGTCTTCTCCAGATGTTAACTGATGGACTGGAGTGGTGTGAATTATTGTGATGTTTTTATCAGCTCTCATTCTGACGGCACCCATTCACTGCAGAGCATCCATTGCTGAGACACTGATGCAGAGACACATTTCTACAAACCTGATGAAGAAACAAACTCATCCTGATCTCTGATGAACTGCAGATATTCATTTTTGGGTGAACTATTCCTTTAATACTGCAAATACTGCAAAATGCATGCAGTCAGTTTTTTTCACAGTGAGGTTTGGCCGCATTCGATCCCGTCGTGTCACAGTTGAAGGTTTATTTCAAGCACCTGTTGATCTGAAGTGGATTCGGTCACGTAATGAGAGTGTGTGTGTGTGTCTCAGGGCTTTGTTGATTACGTGTGTTGCGTGTAAATATGTCTGTAGGGCTTTCAGCAGCTGTGCTGTACTAACAAGGTCACTTCTGTGTCACACACTCGAGGCGGAGCAGGAATCTCCTTTAAACTCCAGAGCTCAGATTAACCAAGATCAGATATCTCTGCAGGGTCTCGTGTGCCATGCATCTGATGAACAAATGTGCTTTTGTTCAGTATTTTCATTTGTCACAACAGAGAACAGCCTGATGTGTTTCTTTAGTGTGTATTGTGTTGAATAATTATTGCTTACAGCAGCACAATGCATTCTGGGAGTCGTTATGGCTCGTCCCTTTCTGGTGTCCTTGAAAATATATGGAGACAATATGTAGCAAATAGATATTTGTTTTGTTTAAGAAGCATTGAAAGATGGACACAAAAGGGTTTGTTAGCAGCGGTTAGTTCTATGATAGTTTCGTAACACTTTACAGTATTGTAAACATTAGTTAACATTAACTATTAATTAGATATACTTTATTATAACATTTATTAATCTTAGTTAATTTACTAATATATTATTAAAATCAAAAGTAAAATATCTGTTAATATTATTAATTTGTTTGTCATTTTTGTGTATTTTTGCCATCTTTATTAATATTTTGAATTAGTTTTTATATATTTTCTGTTTTTATTTTAAGTTTAGTTAAAGTTAACATGAGCTAACAATGATAAATACTTTTAAAACATTTATTAAACTTGAAATATAACATTATCTAAGACATTTTTACAATCAGAAGTTGCATTAGTTAATATTATTAATATTAAAAACACATAATTTTTCTCTTAATATTCTTTGCACTCAAAAATGTCATTGTATTAGTAAAATGAGTTGTGACTGGTGCTTCATGTTGATTGTTTGAATTTAAATGTGATTTAAATATACACCTTTTAAAAGTTTGGGGTCAGAAAAATTTTATTTAATAAAAAAAAAAAAAAAAAAAAAAAAAAAAATATTCCTCAAGGATTTGATTAAAAGTGACAATTATAGACATTTATAATAAGTTTTATATTTCTAATAAATGCTGTTCTTTTTTAACTTTCTATTCATCTGTGAATCCTGAAAAATAAAATATTAATGTTTTCAACATTGATAATAATCAGAAATGTTTCTTGAGCAGTAAATCAGCATATTATTATGATTTCTGAAGATCATGTGACACTGAAGACTGGAGTAATGATGCTGAAAATACAGCTTTGATCACAGAAATAAATTAAAGTTTAACAGATATTCACATAGAAAATAGATATTTTAAATCACAATAATATTTCACAATTTTTACAGTATTTATGATTAAATAAAAGCAGCCTTGGTGAGCAGAAGAGGTTTATTTCAAAAACTTGTGAACGGGAGTGTAACTTTTCCTTTTAATACAGACCCTCAGTAGTGTTTTTAGTGTTAATCTCAGTGTTTATCGTTCCAGTTGAATGCAGGAATCTGATCTGGAACAGATACACACGTGTAAAACACTAGCCGGTGGAGTCATTGTTGTGCTGCTTTGTTCAGGATTGTGGAAGCAGCAACAGATGGCTAACAGCTCCTGTGATTGTTCACAGATCAGCTGCTCATAAAGCTCCGGCTGATTTATACGGTATGAAGCGGTTCGTCTGGAGGCTCGGCCCGTCTTCATTGTGTGCTGTAGAGAGGATGAATGATGTACAGGGAGCGATTGGTGTCGTTCAGCGCCGCTCGTACGCACATAAAACACTGCTGCTTGTATTTACGACGCCTGTGAAGGAATGGACGGCCTTAAACAAAGACATGAACTCACTGTGAATCATCCACCGCCCATGTGCTGCTCTTCAGGACTTGGCCAGTTTTCAGTTCAACAGTTTTGGTTGCGGAAATTGAATCCAGGCTATGAGTTTGATTTGCTCTTCTTGTAATAGTTTTACAGGACTCAGGATTTATATGGGGCAAAAATTCAGAATTGCTAAATATAAAAAGCAAAACTTTAAGAAAAAAGTCAGAATTTACATTTAGTCATTTAGCAGATGCTTTTATCCAAAGTGACTTACAAATGAGGACAATAGAAGTAATCAGAATCAACAAAAGAGCACTGATATGTAAGTGCTGTGACAAGTCTCAGTTAGCTTAACACAGTACACATAGCAAGGTTTATTATTTTTATTTTAAGTAAACGAGTAGATGGAATATAGAAAAAAGAAACCTAGTTTTTTTTTTTTTTTTTTAAGAGACAAGTAGATAGAATAGAAAAAAGACAGATAGTGTTAGTTTTTAAAGAAAAGCTAGCAGTTAGAGAATAAATATGCAATTGATAGAGGGTCAGATAGATAAAAGAGGACGGATAGATAAAATGGAATTAGAATAGAGAGTGCTAGAGTTAGAGGGTCAAATAAAGATGTGTTTTTAGTCGATTCTTGAAGATGGTGAAGGACTGTCAAGTCTGGACAGAACAAGAGCTTGAACAAGGAGTTATGAAGCATGTCCTGAAAGAAAGCGCCTGATCTTCTTGATGTTGTATAAAGCAAATCTGCAGGACCGGGCAGTGTTAGCAATGTGGTCTGAGAAATTCAGCTGATCATCAATCACAACTCCAAGGTTTCTGGCTGTTTTTGAAGGATTTATGGTTGATGTGCCTAACTGGATGGTGAAATTGTGATGAAACGATGGGTTTGATGCAATCACAATCAGTTCTGTCTTGGCAAGGTTGAGTTGAAGGTGACGGTCCTTCATCCAGCAAGAAATGTCTGTTAGACAAGCTGAGATGCGGGCAGCTATCGTCAGATCATCAGGATGGAATGAGACGTAGAGTTGAGTGTCATCAGCATAGCAGTGATATGAAAAGCCATGTTTAAAGAATTAAAGATATAAACGCTAAATTTTAGGAAAAAGGTAAGAATTGTGAGATATAAACGCAAAAATAAGAACAAAATCATAATTGTGAGATTTAAGTGCAAACTCTTAAAAAAAAAAAAAAGTCAGAATTGTGAGATATAAACGCAAAAATAAGAACAAAATCATAATTGTGAGATGTAAATTCAAAACTATGAGAAAAAAGTTACAATTGTGAGATGTAAATGCAAAAATCTAAGAACAAAATCATAATTGCGAGATTTAAACGCAAAAATTCTAAGAAAAAAGTCAGAATTGTGAGATTTAAACGCAAAAATCTAAGAACAAAATCATAATTGCGAGATTTAAACGCAAAAATTCTAAGAAAAAAGTCAGAATTGTGAGATTTAAATGCAAAAATCTAAGAACAAAATCATAATTGCGAGATTTAAACGCAAAAATTCTAAGAAAAAAGTCAGAATTGTGAGATTTAAACGCAAAAATCTAAGAACAAAATCATAATTGCGAGATTTAAACGCAAAAATTCTAAGAAAAAAGTCAGAATTGTGAGATTTAAATGCAAAAATAAGAACAAAATCATAATTGTGAGATGTAAATTCAAAACTATGAGAAAAAAAGTCACTCAGATATCGTTTGCTGGTGTGGACGCTAATATTGTTATCTTTATAGTTATCTTTATAGTTATGGTTCTTGGTGTGAACGGGGCTTAAGAACAAAATCATAATTGTGAGATGTAATTGCAAAGCTCTAAAAAAAAATTATAAAAAAAGTCATTTTTTTTTTTCCATTTCATGTCTCTAGAATTTCATGCTCTTAACAGCACAAAACACATTGTATTAAGTTTTTATTTGCTTTTTTATTTGCTGTTTTATGTTTTAATTTTCTATTTTTCACTTGTTTTTCGCCATGAATGTTATAAACAAAATATAAACACTATAATTATGAACAATCAATCAATTATTGTATTATTTTGATCATTGTGGCCTAACCGGTCCATGTTGACATCAGTCTAATTTAACTAGCTTCTTCCAAGTCTCTGCAAAAAATACAGCTCAAATGATGCAAAGGAGACAGAAAAGTTGTATTTTGTTTCAAACATCTGCATATCCCGGTCCAGTCTGTCAGAAGCCGTCACTCATCTCTGTATCTGTGTGTTGCAGGAGGGTGGAGAGGAAGGTGAAACACGATGACATCCGTAAGAAGTACGGTGAGTAACGTCAATCCTGCACTTCTGTCATTAATATTCACAAGAGTTCACTCACAGCTACTCATTATGACTCTCTTCTGCATTTGACAAAAACAGTAGAGTCATGAAAATGTCAAATGACCAGTGACTAAAACCTGGACATTCATGTATCTATATATCTACAGTGGGTACGGAAAGTATTCAGACCCCCTTAAATTTTTCACTCTGTTATATTCTTGCTAAAATCATTTAAGTCATTAATGTCATATTGACAGAAAAACACAGAATTGTTGACACACTGCATGGTCCTAAGTATTCAGACCCTTTGCTCAGTATTTAGTAGAAGCAGATTTAATACAGCCATGAGTCATGCAACAAGTTGGATTTATCTTTGTCCTTCAAAGTTCTGTCAGGTTGGATGGTAAACGTTGGTGGACAGCCATAGGTCTCTCCAGAGATGCTCAATTGGGTTTAAGTCAGGGCTCTGGCTGCCATTCAGACAGCACGGAGTTGTTGTGAAGTCGTTATTTTAGCTGCTTATCATTGTCTTGTTGGAAGGTAAACCTTAGTCTGAGGTCCTGAGCACTCTGTTTTCGTCCAGGGTAGGTCGATTGCAACCAGAGCTGAAAAACACCCCCACAGCATGATGCTGCCACCACCATGCTTCACTGTTGGGACTGTATTGGACAGGTGATGAGCAGTGCCTGGTTTTCTCCACACATACCGCTTAGTAAGGCCAAAAAGGTCTATCTTGGTCTCATCAGACCAGAGAATCCTTCAGTAGCAAACTCCATGCGGGCTTTCATGTGTCTTGCACTGAGGAGAGGCTTCCGTCGGGCCACTCTGCCATAAAGCCCCGACTGGTGGAGGGCTGCAGTGATGGTTGTCATTAATATCTCTGGAGCTCAGCCACAAGAGGTTCAGCTCAGTTTGGCCGGACGGCCAGCTCTAGGAAGGGTTCTGGTCGTACGTCTTCATTTAAGGATTATGGAGGCCACTGTGCTCTTCTGCAGCAGAAATTTTTTTGTAACCTTGGCCAGATCTGTGCCTTGCCACAATTCTGTCTCTGAGCTCTTCAGGCAGTTCCTTTGACCTCATGATTCTCATTTGCTCTGACATGCACTGTGAGCTGTAAGGTCTTATATAGACAAATCAAGTCCAATCAGTATAATCAAACACAGCTGGATCAAATGAATGTAGAACCATCTCAAGGATGATCAGAAGAAATGGACAGCACCTGAGTTAAATATATGAGTGTCACAGCAAAGGGTCTGAATACTTAGGACCATGTGATATTTCAGTTTTTCTTTTTTAATAAATCTGCAAAAATGTCAACATTCTGTGTTTTTCTGTCAATATGGGGTGCTGTGTGTACATTAATTGAACTTAAATGATTTTAGCAAATGGCTGCAATATAACAAAGATGAAAAATTTATCTGAATATCTATATTGCTTCCATTGTCCTCATTTGTAATTTACTTTGGATAAATCTTCTGGTAAATGACTAAATGTAATATAATATTATCTATCTATCTATCTATCTATCTAAATATATGTTATTTTATTTACACTAGTCAACATTTGAAGTGGATCAAAACCTTCATCAAAGTTGTCCTAAAACCTAAACAATACTCGTTCTTGTCTTAGAACAACTTTGATGAACTTTTTTGATCCACTTCAAATGTTGACTACTGTATTTGCTCCAAACGTACATATACAATTGTAGAAATAACATTTTGTTTTACAATGAAATTCATACACTGCCGTTCAAAAAGTTTGGGGTCCGTAGAATTTTTTAATGTTTGTGAAAAAATTATCTTCTGCTCTGCATTTATTTGATCAAAAATACAATAAAAATTGTGAAATATTATTGTGATTTAAAACAGCTGTTTTCTATGTGAATATGTGTTAAACTGTAATTTATTTCTGTGATGCGCAAAGCTGTATTTTCAGCATCATTACTCCAGTCTTCAGTGTCACATGATCTTCAGAAATCATAATAATATGCTGATTTGCTTCTCAAGACACATTTCTGATTATTATCAATGTTGAAAACAGTTGTGCTGCACAATATTTTTGTGGAAACCGTGATATATTTTATTTTTCAGGATTCACAGATGAATAGAAAGTTCAAAAGAACAGCATTTATTTGAAATAGACATTATAAATGTCTTTACTGGCATTAATTTAATGCGTCACTGATGAATAAAAGTATTAATTTCTTTCAAAAAAGAAAAATCTGACCCCAAACTTCTGAACGGCAGTGTTTATATATGGTCAGCAGACGTCGTGTACCGTGTGTGTTCACTCACTGATGTTGATGAATTAGCTGGAGATAATTGCTTCAATAATTACGGTCAGGATTCAGACTGGTGCAACTACAAAGTGCTTGATTCTGCAACAACATCTTATTAGCTAACATCTTCAGTTGTTCAGTTTTGGCTGATTACAGGACATCATGAGGAGTTGTTGTAACACAGGTCTTTATTGATCTGGTTCATTGTGTTGGGCTCAGTAATGCTGTATTCAGCAGATAACGTGTTCTTCAAACGCAGTCTGATACAGGAGCACTCAGCTTTCTGATCGACTCAACACTGCCTGATCAATGCTGACGAGGACGAGTGGAGATTATGAATGAGTTGTAGTTGTAGAAATGCTTATGGAAGCTTGTTTCAACCACAGAATAGAAATATTCCCCCCCCCCAGTGTTTTGAGTTTACATTTCCAAACTTCGAATTCAGAGAAAAAAGTCAGAATTGTGAGATGTAAACACAAAACTAAGAAAAAAGTCAGAATTGATAGTTTTCACGTGACGTCACACTCTTATAGGAACGCCCACCTGGACGGCAAAACTAAGCTTTGCTCCACTGACCGCCAGCTATTTTTATGCAGATTGCATTAAGTAGTAATGTAATAAAACGCAGATATTAAAGGGCGAAATTCACTAAACACCTGATTGATGAGGTATATTTTGTACAGGGAAGCAGATGAAGCCAGAATATAAACACAGTGTGCAAAGTTTTAACGTTAAGTGGTTTCTAGGGCTGACGCGGTGAAGGAATTCCCCTTGCGGTAATTTTGAGTGGCTCAATTACCATATATATATATAATATGTGTGTATGTGTTACGATGTAACGATTTCATATTCAGAAACCAATGAAACCGAAACTAAGTCACGTTGAAACAGGAAGTGAAGTAAACAGAAGAGAATGACAAAATAACGTTTTTCGACAAAAATTGTTGCGCCACACGGTGGCGGTAAGGGACTGTCTTTGAGTGGGTCTTCACGTTCAAAAACACTGATTCATTCAGAGATATATGTAATGAAACACGCTGTTGAAATCATTTTAACTTTGAGCGCCACTTTTAAAGGCTCAGCTGACCAGCAGAGCGTCGATGCTAAGACAGATTTCGCTTTCCTTGGACATGACAACCTGTTTTCACAAATATACATGACTCCGCCTGAAGCACAGACTAATAATCGCACGCGCTCAGTCAATCTCTCTCATTCGCTGTCTCTATTTAGGCTTAAGTGCAAATTTACTGAGCCTCTGTACAAATCAGCATGGTACACATTGTTATCATTACTAATATTCACTACATATGCACTAAGTATAAAACGAGAAAGGCGTAACCTTAAGAAAAAAAGGAAATATCGCAGTTGTTGCATTCCTCTGCGGTTATGCTCGTCAATAGCGCGGTATTGCGGTTATCATGACAGCCCTAGTGGTTTCCCATTGAAAACCATTATAAGGAAAACACTGAACCATTAAGCGGATTGCGTTCATGTTCCCGGCCTCATCTGCTTGCCTGTGTAAACTACGCATCATTAATAGATTGATAATATATCAATCATTCATAGAAAAAAGTCAGAATTGTGAGATGTAAATGTAGAATTGAGTAAGTTGAAATTGCGAGATATGAAACTAGCAATTGAGAGAATTATGAGATTGCTAATGCTAACGATTGCTTTACTAGATAGCAGTAGGATATTAGTACTCATTACTCTGTTGAAAGCATAGTTATTTTACTCATTACTTATGAATTAAGATCTTGATTAGCCTTCACCAGATGCACACAGACATCAACCTGTCCTTCAGTTCATTATTAGAGATCAATTATCTGTGCAATGCAGAAAACATTTTTCATCAGATTGTATTTAGTGAAAGTTTCCATAATTTTCTGAATTAAATCCCAAATATTTAAAATGCTAAACATTTAAGAAAATAACGTTTTAAAGCACAGATGCAAAAATTTCCTAATAAAACCCGTCCTGCAGCTCTAATAGGTGTGAAAGCGTCAGACGGGCTTCTTGACTCATGCTTGATTAACTCTGTGCTAATTAGCGCTGGTGGAGAGCTGAGAAGAGCTGTAATTTATGTGCTGGCAAAGCCCCGGATGGCATCCCTGCGCTGCGGAGGAATGAGGTGAAATGTAAATGCACTCGGCGCCTGCGATCCTGCGTCTCGTGACCGAAAGAGAGAAAGAGAGAGCGGGTCACCGGAGCCTCGGCGGAGGCCTGGAGGACGAACCCTCGCAGCTGCTGCGCAAAAACCCACAGAAACCCACACGACCTTGAGACGAGCTGAAGCAAGTGTGGCTTCGTGCCACAGAAGAGCAATGAAAATGACCTGAAGAGAGCATTCGTCTTCCAACACACCGCTTAAATAATTTACAACTACTTAGAAACAAATTTCTGTTCTATTATATTTAATTGACTTTGGCCAATTAGCTGCTAACTTTACTTTTTTGTTTAGACACTACCATTTTATTTTATTTTATTTTATTTTATTTTATTTTATTTTATTATTTTTTTATTATTTTTTTAATTTATTTTTTATTATTATTATTTTTTTTTTTTATTTTTATTTTTTTATTATTTGATTGGATTTTATTTTATTATTTATTTAATGATTTTATTTATTATTTTTTTTAATTATTTTTACATTTACATTTAGTCATTTAGCAGATGCTTTTATCCAAAGCGAATTACAGATGATGACAATAGAAGTAATCAAAATCAACAAAAGAGCAATGATATACAAGTGTATAACAAGTCTCATTTAGCTTAACACAGTACACGTATCATTAATTATATAATAAATAAAAAGAAAACAGGTAGAATAGAAAAAGAATAGAGCACTATAGTGTTAGAGGCCTTTTTTTTGCTTTTTGTTAATTGTATAATAAATAAAAAGAAAACAAATAGATAGAATACAAAAAGAATAGAGAAGCTAGTGTTGTTGTTTTTTTAAGAAAACAAGCAGTAAATGAATAGAGTGCAAGTCTAAAAGGGGCAAGTTTTTAAAATTTATTTTTTATTTTCTGTTTTTTTATTTCTTATTTATATTTTATTAGTTATGTAATTAATTTTATTATTTATTATTGAAATTGATTTAATTTGATTTAGTTATTTTATTACTTTTTATTTCTTTTATTTTTTATTTTCTATTTTGTTTTATTTTTTATTTAATTTGTATGTGGATGTTTTTTTATTTAATTACATTTTTATTTGTATTTCTTTTATTCTTATTTTATTTGATCTTCTGCACTGGTGGGAGTGTCTGCGGCTGCAGTGCGTCTGTTTGTCATTCTCGTGAGCCGCTCTCTCGCCGGTGAAGAGCGTGTTGAAAGTAAAGAGGAGATCAAAGGATGTGAGCCTCTCCGAGAGTCTGATGACAAGACTGTCCTCATCTCACTCGCTCCGGCCGCTGGAGCTTCATCGTGTTTTCATTGCACATCCACAATCACTGCTGACGAACGGATGCTGAGCAGATACATGCGACCCTCACGTCCAGTTCTTACACAAGATCCAGTTAAGATTTATTCGTATTCGTATTCGCAGCACTTTATTTTTCTTTCTTTTTTTTTTTTTTTAAGTTAATCAAAGGTTTCTTGCACTAAAATATCAAAAAAAAAATCATGGTCATAATTTTTTCATGACCATTTTTCCACACTATAAAATATGATTTTGGAAATTTGTGAATAAAACAAAGATTATAATTATAGCAAATTTTAAAAGAAAATACTATTTCAGTGTTTCTACTTCACTTTCACGTTCATTTCAATGTTACTTTCCATTTTTTACTCAGTGTGTTACTTCACTTTTTTTTTTCCTGAGTGAAAAATGTGAAAAAATAGAAAGCTAATTTTGCATAAAGAAAAATATTTAAAATATTTTTTTGTAATGTGATTCAAAATGTATTTATTTTTGCTATATTCAGTGGAAAAAAATATTTAAAGGGGTGGTTGATTGCGATTTCGCTTTTTTAAAGTTAGTGTGTAATGTTGCTGTTTGAGCATAAACAATATCTGCAGAGTTATGAAGCTGAAAGTTCAATGCAAACGGAGATATCGTCTTTTAAAATTATGGCAGTTTAATGCCTACAAAAACGGCTCGTTGGGACTACAACGAGTTACTTCCCGGGTTGGTGACATCACAAACCCAGATAAACCCCTCCCCCGGGAACACGCAGCAAAGGGGGCGGAGCCATTCTGCACTGCTTTAGAGAAGAGGAAGAGTTGTTGCCATGCCGTCAAAACTAGGGGTGCACGGAAAAATCTATTCCTATATGAATCGTGATTCTGTCTTCTAACGATTCTAATGGATTCACAAGTTTCAGAATCAATGTTCTTAATCCTGTCCCCTGCTCTGCACACGCTCTGCATCTCTCTCTCTCTCTCTCATTCAGATCATCAGCTCAGCTCCAACAATGAATTGTTCCAATTATACACTGTGTATAGACAGACAGATATTTTTCACATAGCTATAAGAAGTGTTAAACATTGACGTGCATACGGTTGCCGTGCTGTATTAAAGCTTTAATCAGGATAAAACCGTATATTAGAAGCTAACAGAAGCAGTAGCATTTTAAAAAATAACAGCGTATCTAAAAGTATGAGACAACAACAACCAAACATACCATTAAGAGCCGTGCTTGCACAGGTTCTGCGGATCCTCTTCACTAATATCCTCTGGGTCTCAATCGGGCTCAAATTGATAAGCAATATAGACGACATTATTGTTTACAATACAAAACAGAGCGCATTCTGAGCTGAGGGGCGGGACGTTTAGACGCGCACTAGAGGCAGTTTAGCCAATCACAATACACTGGGCCAGCTGACCAATCAGAGCCCATCGTGTATTTTTGAGGGAGGGGCTTCATAAAAACAGGAAATCATCAGAGCGTTTATAAGAGAAGGGACAGAGCGGTGTAAAATAAAGGTAAATTATGTGAAAAATAATGCGTTTTTTTTTATTTTTTAAATGAAGCATTAACATGTTAGACTTCACCCCATAAACACAATCAACCACCCCTTTAAATAAGTGTATGCTACAGGTGGTATAACAAACATAACTGATGTATAAATACTTCTTTAACGGTTAAATAATATTCATTTATTTATTGCACTGGGTGCTTTATTGCCACAAAATTATTAAAAAAACAAAAAAAAACAAAGAAACATTTTTTTTTTATTCCATGGAAACGAAAACACAATTGGAGATGTAAACTCAGCATTCTCAGTTTATATCTCGCAATTCTGACTTTTTTCCCTTAAAACTGTTAGAACAAAATTCTGAATTGTGAGAAAGTCACATTTACTTTTGTTTTTTTTATCCCGTGGCAGAAACAAACTTCCATAGTTTCCACATCCTGCTGCAAACTAAAAGTCATTTTTATAAACTTTACTTGTTGAGTACAAAATAAAAGTCATGGTCTGAGCGTGTGGTGATGCTGCTCTGTTATGACTGATGGTTTCTGGGCCGCGTCCTCATTTGCTCTGCTGTGTGCTTGTGTGTCCTGTGGTGAAGCGTGTGTGTGTGTGTGTGTGTGTGTGTGTGTGTGTGTGTGTGTGTGTGTGTGTGACAGTATGATGGATGGAGGCCTCCGTTGTGTTTCTCCTGCTCTCAGCAGTCCGTACATCAGGGACTGGGCGTCTCTGACCTGCTGCTGTCTCACACACACACACACACACACACACACACACACACACACACACACGAGCGTCTGCCCTCCGAAGGGCGTCCTGTGTGAGATTCTGTCACAGCAACAGAGTTCAAAACCAACACCAAACTAGAAACTGACAATTAGCTGCCAACTTTTTTTGTCAAGACACGATCAGTTTTGGTCAATTTTGAGATTTCATGTTATTTTACTTCCATGCCATCTCTTCTTTCAGACTGTTGTATAGAAAACATCCAAAATACACTTTTAAGTGTTTATTTTACATTTTATATGTTTGCGTCTGTAGATTTCAATTCCAATCCATATCTTTAAAGAACTTAGTTTTATTCCTCTCTATATTCTTTTTCTCTTACTTAATTAATTTAAAAAACACCAGAACTTAGTTTTATTGGAAAGAAAACACCTCTCTATATTCTGAAGCAATTCATATCTTTAAAAACCGCAAAATGAGTTTTTTTACTGAAGGATTTCTTGATATATAATTCGCCTAAATCAACATAAATATATAACATTTTATTTCTGAAATTTTAAAAATATGGTTTAATTTGAAAGTTTCATGGCTGCTGTTTTTGAAACTTCTCTTTTCTGCAAAAAACTGTTGACAGTATTTTCTGATTTATGGATATTTTGCATTCATAATATGTGTCCCTGGAGCACAAAAGCAGTCATAAGTAACACAGGTATATTTGTAGCAATAGACAACAATACATTGTATGGGTCAAAATTATACATTTTTCTTTTATGCCAAAAATCATTAGGATATTAAATCATGTTCCATGAAGATATTTTGTAAATGTCCTACCGTAAATATATCTAACTTAATTTTTGATTTGATTAGAACTTCATTTGAACAACTTTAAAGATGATTTTCTCAATATTTAGATTTTTTTTTCAAATAGTTATATCTCAGCCAAATATTGTCCTGTCCTATTGTCCAAATATTGTCCTATAAAGCTTATTTATTCAGCTTTCAGATGATGTATAAATAAAATAAATAAATAAAAGACCCTTATGACTGGTTTTGTGGTCCAGGGTCACATTTTTCTGACCCCATTGGCAGATATTTTTGCTTGTTTTAAGCAAAAACTAACAAAATTTGGATAATTTTTTTCAGAAAACAAGACATAATATCTCAAGTAATTTTACTTGTCAAGTAAATGCATCCTGATTCAAGAATTTCTAGATATTTATACTAGAAAACAAGACACAAAGTGCAGAGTACGGCTGACAGAAAACAAGACGTGGATATGAATTCTGATTATCATGTGATTGAGACTCATTTCATATCTGCCGTCTTTTTTCCCCAGGTCTCATCCCAGACTCCGATCATCCGTACAGCAAGTTCGAGAACGAGTAAAAGCCACGGATTGGATCCCTTCACCACACGCTTTGCTCTTTTGAGACGCGGCGGATCACTTTAGGTTAGATGGAGCCGATACGGAGATTACCTTCTCAGTCCTTCCATTGCTTAGAAATCTCTCTGAGACACAGTTTCTCTTTTCACACAACACACTGCTAAACAATCATTTTCATCCTCTGGATTTCTGTCTTGATTTCCAATACAAATATCTAAATATTAACACACTCTTAAATCAAGATAGTAAAAACTGTATCAACCTGAAGTGATTTTAGGTTTAAAACATGAACAAATATCTTCCAGAGCGGTGAGAAATATCAACTTCATTTAAAAGGTAAACAAGCTGATTTTTCTATCCTCGTCAGCAGATATTTTTTCTAGTTTTATGCATTAACTCACTACATTTTGATGCATTTTTCAGTAAATGTGTCTTGATTTAAGAATGTGGAGATATTTGTTCTGGAAAGCAAGACAAAAATACATTTTTTGTGCACATGTGAATGCTTTAGAAGATGGAAATGGCCAAAATGTCTGTTCGAATGTGACTAATTTTTTCTTTGTTTTCTTATAGAGAGTTTGAGAAACTAGTTAATGCAAAAATGTCAATTCTGTCATGATTTATTCACCCTCCTGTCACTCTTTTCTGCTCGACAACAGTTCATACTGAGCAGGACTTTCAAAATGATAAGAAGAACAATATGATATGCATGCTATATTTCTATTGAGTCGTATGATACTTTCTTTGAGAAACAGACCTAAGTTTTGTTCTCTGATAATCCACAAAGAGCCAAAAACATGGTGCAATAAATGCAGATTTTAGAGCTTCAGCGGCAGAGATGTTGTTTAGTGATTTAATTTCAGTCTGTTTCTCACACAAAGCATCAAATGACTTCAGAAATATAGCACATGCATCATATGGACTGCTGTTATGATGCGTTCAGATAATGCATTTTATTTTGCTTTGTACATATGCATCATATGGATTACTGTTATGATGCTTTTATGGACTATGAACCGTTGTCTTGCATGAGAAATTCTCCTTTGCGTTGCATGTAAAAAAAACAACTTATGCATTTGAAACGACACGAGGGTGAATAAATGACAACTAAGTTCAGTTTTTCAGTGAATTATTGCACTTTTTGATTCAGTTGTGATTCAAACTCAGCATCTTTTTTAATCACTCTGGCTTCTGTGAATGACTTAGACGTTTGTATTTATACTGTGTTCCTATTAAAACATGTCCTAATAAAAACAAGCTTCCACTTTTAAAGACATCGCTGTGCTTTATCCCTGTGTGGACTGATGATGGGTTGAGTGAAATTCACATCACATCCGGTGATTTCAGTGCCTGGAGGAAGTAGTTTGATGTCCCGCTCGATCCATCAGTCCTAACGGCTCGTCCTTTCCATACTAAACCACCAGCTGCAACACCAACGCATCCTTCTGTTAATAACTCAATGCATTTAAACACAGAGCAGAAACATTCTTCTCTGGGTGATTTTGTGTCTTATTTCATGCCACCTGTTCTACGGTTCGTTTAAAACAGACCGGTGCATTCGTTATGCAGCTCATTCTGTGCCATAATTAGAATAACAGCAAAAGTTGTGCATTAGATTGCAAAGGCACCGAATCCAGCAGGGATATGCAAATGCTTGGGCAGATCCGCTGCATGTTAAAGATGCTGAACAGAACCAGACGAGCGCAGCAGTTGCATGCCAGATTTAAGTGAACATGAAATCAACACTCAGCCTATTTGCTTTCTTAAAACATGTTTCTGCATAATTCATCAGTGTGCATTATTCCAAGGAAAATGATGCAGGAGAATCACCCGTCTCTTATTTTTCATCCGCCTGTCATATAGAAACACTTTTCACCATCAAATCAATTCCACACGGATGAAATCCAAGCAAATACGTCAGATTATGGAAGTAGAAATGGTTGTGAAGTGTGTTTCACTCTAAAATCAAATTAAATTAATAAGATGTTTTTATTTGGCATAAAGCAACTGAAGCCTATCGTAGGACCATTGAGATTTTTTTTTTTTTTTTTGCATCAGTTTTTCATTATTATTGTGACACATTTTCTGTAACTAAGTCAAGTAGCCCATGAAGTGTTTCATTTAATACTCCACGGTGTATAAAAACACTGTATGGTGGTGCTATGGTACAGTGATGATATTAGATGGTGATACTGTGGTATATCATATGCCTGTATAAATTATATAATATACAGAATAATTATATCTTGAAAAGAAATAAAAAATGTGTAAAAATAAATAAATAAAGCAAACTTTTAAAACATGGCAGTACTATGTATCGGGTGAAATCAAATGCGAAACCCAACAATAACAATAAATTGTTTATTTTATATATATAACATATATATAAATGTTTTAAATATATATATCATGAAGCCTATTAGTAATTAATTCATTCATTAATTAGTAATAGTAATAATATTAATTATTAATTTATAATTTTCATTTATATTTTTTATTTTCATTTTAAAATATTTTCACTAATATATCATTTTCTTTTGAAAAATAATAACAAAAAAATGTATCAGGTTTCATCAACCTTTTTGACAGGTATTTTTGAGGCTTTTGGTTTTAATAAAGCCTGCTTATGTTTGACTGTTGTTCAATGTCATAAAGCTGCTTCTGTATGAAAATGCAATAAAACAAATCCAAATAGATAAATGACGTGTGCTTATTATTATATTTGATAAAATTGTATATTTTATATATAATTTTGTATGTGTGCATACATACATAAAATCTTTTCAGAGTATTTTCTAAATCTGTTCAGTGTAGTGAATCAATTTAATCTCTTTTCCTGTATGAATTATTAATTAAGTCATGTACGAAATATTTGGGTCTTTAAAAAGCCATTTAAAAACTGTACAAATGTCCTGAGGATGCCTGGCTTTTATTATAAGGCGAGGCGGTGTTCTACAGATGACGGACAGCTGATGCAGCCAATGAAACACGCGACGTCTATTCGACAGCCAATGACTGACCCGCGGGGGCGGGGCTAACTCGCCGTTTATCCGCACTCTCGCCAAGCAGAAGGAGAATCCCAAAAATGACATCCAGCTTTCCAGAGGAAAACCGCGGCGTTTAGAGACGCTCTCCTGAAGTTTCCCTCCTCACATTATCACGGATTACAGCTCATTCTTCAGATATGTAGTCATTAGACTTCGGAAATGTGTATTTAATACAGAAGGACAGTTGTTTTTCCACAGAACCGTTATTTACGCGCCTCTGATTCCAAACTCCTGATCCTTCAGCTTCAAATCGGACATGTGTGATTTAATGCCAGCGGCTCAACCGGCCGAAAAAATCGGCAAAATGAAGAAATTAAGAAGAACTTTGTCGGAGAGCTTCAGTCGCATCGGTGAGTGTCAAAAAACACGGTAAAAACACGGTAAAATCCGCGCCGTTATTGTTCGCGCGCTCGTCAGTTCTACAGGACGGTCTGAGGAAAGTTTGTTTTCTCTGTAAACGATCGTTTAATAAATCAAACGACGAATATTAACTGTAAAACGAGACTGAAACGGATTGAAAGTGTGAATGTGAAGTGCAGATGTTGCGCCTGAGCTCCTCTCAAACCAGCCGGATATAGAATACAGAATAGAATTGAGTAGAATATGTGTCGATACTGCAGTGATGGAGTTTCCTCCTGCAGACGCATCGCTGTCTGATTGTGTTTGTGATCGTGTCAGAGCTGATCGATGCGTTTGATCGATCAGAAACACTCACTTTTCTGTGCTTCGTTAACTCGCGAGAGCTTCATATGATCTTTGAGTTTAGATCATAAATGAGCTCTTATTCATATCTCAGTTAAGCACATTAAATGCAAAGAATAGACAACAATTTTTCAGTTTTTATGGCTTTTTTGGAGATTCGAGCAGATGCTGAAGTGGTTTATACATCTCAAAAACATGCAGGTCACATTTCAGCCTAAAATCAAAATAAATTATTTATTTTTCATAAAGTGATGCATATACTGTAATTAGATTTATAAATATATTTCTATTTTTTTTACAAATATTTATAATTTTGTTTA
Organism: Schizothorax lantsangensis; assembly: GCA_027422415.1. Lineage (NCBI taxonomy): Eukaryota > Metazoa > Chordata > Actinopteri > Cypriniformes > Cyprinidae > Schizothorax > Schizothorax lantsangensis. Next base: position 34,778,642 of record CM049850.1, on the reverse strand, counting down.
AAAGATTTGATTTTGTTTTTAATATATAAAATAAAATTTAAATAAATGACATTTATTTTATATGTATATAAAAATACTTTTCATTTTTCATAATTTATAAAATACTTTATAAAAATGTTTTTATAAAGCATTATATACTGTATAATTTATTATATAAATAAATAAAATATTATATATTTAATTAATTTATTATATTATGTATTATTTAAATTTAGATTTTATTTTTTAATTATTTAAAGATGTATATAATATATAAAATAAAATAAAAAAATTACATTTTTATTATATAAAAAAATCTATCTGTCTATCTAATAAAACTATTAACCCTAAAGTCAAAATATATATATTTTTTTCATGAAGCCTATTATTATTATTATTAATTAGTTAATTAATTAATTATTATATTATTCATTTATTATTATTATTTTTACTTTTTATTTTCATTTTAAAATATTTTCATTAATATAAAATTTTCTTTTGAAAAATAATAATACAAATTTATCAGGTTTCATCAACCTTTTTGACAGATATTATTGAGGCTTTTGGTTTGTAATAAAGCCTGCTTATGTTTAACTGTTATTCAGTGTAATAAAGCTGCTTCTGTATGAAAATGCAATAAAAAAGAAATCCAAATAGATAAATGACGTGTGCTTCTGCAGCAAGAGCATGCATCGCATTTCTTATAGACCGTAAACATAATGCAGCATTTTTCATATTATCAAGCTGAAATGTTTCAATTCTCATGAGGATTTGGAAAAGCAATGATGCATCAAGCTCATACTTAAATGTTTTTGGAGATATTTAAGTTTTGGTCTCTCACATGAAGTTTTAGTATTCTGTCATTAGATGTTTCTCCATGTGATGTCTCACATTTCAATATGAGCTCAGATAGAGACCAAATGATTTGAGTAATGCTTTCAATACAGTTTTATGGCTTATTGTCACCAGTTAAGTATACGGTTGAGCACTAGTTAGGGATCTGAGCTGGTCCCGGTGCGGTTTGGTCTTCTGTCAGTGTCATAAAGGCTCTTCTAAAGATGCTGCCTAAGGGCCTTTCTATCCTGAAGTTGCTGACTTCACCCGTCAGCGTCTCACGCTTGATCTGCGCTCATCCGTTCTGTCAAAGCAGCAGCGATGGCCTGATGACTGTGTCTCTTCATACAGGCTCCCTTCCAAAGTCTAGTTAAAGGGATAGTTCACCCAACAATGAAAATTCTGTCATCATTTACTCACCCTCAAGTAGTTCCAAACCTGTATGAATGTCTTTGTTCTGCTGAACACAAAGGAAGATATTCTGAAGAATGTTTGTAACCAGGCTGTTTTGGGGCACCATTGACTTCCATAGTAGCAAACCAAAATACTCTGGAAGTCAATGGTGCCCCAGAACTGCTCTGTTTCCCACATTCTTCAGAATATCTTCCTTTGTGTTCAGCAGAACAAACACATTCATACAGGTTTGGAACTACTTGAGGGTGAGTAAATGATGACAGGATTTTCATTGTTGGGTGAACTATCCCTTTAATTATGCTGCATGTGAAGACACCTTCGTTTGCATCATGCAGAGAGAAGATAATGCCAGCTCTGGAAAAATATATGCAAAATTGACTATTTTACCCACTATTTGTGCACAGTGTTACCATGCATGTTAGAGTATAGACCAAAGCCTAATGTACTGTTTACATACTTCAGTTTAAATAATTAGTTTTTAAAATATTTTTATAAAAATGTTTATATGTTACATATAATATTTATTGCATTATATATATATATATATATGACCCTGGAGCACAAAAGCAGTCATAAGTAACACAGGTATATTTGTAACAATAGACAACAATACATTGTATGAGTCAAAATTATTGATTTTTCTTTTATGACAAAAATCATTAGGATATTAAGATCATGTTCCATGAAGATATTTAGTAAATTTCCTACCGTAAATATATCAAAACTTAATTTTTGATTAGTAATATGCATTGCTAAGAACTTCATTTGAACAACTTTAAAGATGATTTTCTCAATATTTTATATTTTTTTGCACCCTCAGATTCCAGATTTTCAAATATTGTCCTATCATAACAAACCATACATCAATGGAAAGATTATTTATTCAGCTTTCAGATGATGATTAATCTTAATTTTAAAAAATTGACCCTTATGACTGGTTTTGTGCTCCAGGGTCACAATATATATATATATATATTATTTTGTGTATATATGTTCTTATTATATATTCTATGAAATATCTTAAATAAAATTATATATGTAAATATTTTAAAAACTATATGCAGTTTTTTATATATATATATATATATATATATATATAAAATGTATATAAAATATAAGAAATAAAAATATAAAAATTATAAAATTATATTTTATATATTATTGTTTTTATTATATTATTTTATATATTATTAATTATTATTTTTATTATATTATATTAATTATTATTATTATAAATATTTAAATATTTTTTGTAAATATTAGTTCAAAACACTTTTATAGATTATATTTAAAATATAAAAAAAATATTATAATGATAATTGTATTTTTTATGAAATTGGACTTCATTTTTAATGCAAAATATAATTTCTTTGTTTGTTTTTGCCCAGTACTTTGTTCACAGTGATTATATACATATTACAGTATGACATAAAATGATGCATGTCATGAACATATATAAACGGATTGTGAGTCTAGAGTCGAGCTCTGCACGTGTGACACAGTCACAGCATATGTAGAGCGTTCTATCACTCACTTTATAGGGATGCTGTCTATGTAGGCGTCAGTCAGCAGTGCAGTGCACTAGATCTGCTGTGTTCTCTCCTCGTATGGCTCTGTGTGGATGTTCCTGGCGTCTCTGTATGTTTGAAGTCGCTCGTTTTGCGTGATCTTTTCATCAGTGTGCTGTTTTTAGACACCCTTCAGAAAGCTCTTCTTTTGAATGTGAGACGGATATTTTGAGCTCAGACTGTGTTTTTTCTGTATTGAAGTGAGTTTGCTCAATAAGACGCTTTCATGCTGATGCTGCAGAACGTCACACAGGTGTCACTGAATTAAATCAGAACCCGTGACTCGTCTTCTGTTTTCCTTCTTGTTTTTTCCCTGAAGTGAAATATGTAATATTTCCTCCGTTTCTGTCTGTTTTCTCAGAGGAAGGTGCAATTTAATGGCTCGTCGCCTTGAAACAACAACAGTGACATGAATAAATCATATTGTGAGGAACATGAAAGAAAGACGCTCGTTTAACACTCGTTTGTGCTTCAGTTAAACTGTAAGAGAGGTTTATTAAGCAGACAAATGAAATTATTCTGTGCCATCTGAACACATTATTAATGGAAATTTCTGGGTTTGAGTTGAGTTTTGTGGCATAAGGTTGATTACCACAATACATTTTTGTACAGTTATAAAAACCAGAAATGTGAAGCTGGTATTATCAAAATAATTAAATGAATTATTCAGTATTTTTAAATGTTTATTATGATAGTGTCTCACCCAATAGACTTTAGATACCAAAGAGATATTTCATAAATAAATATATAATAAAATATCATTTTTTTATTATTTTTGAAAATTGTAAAAAAAATTATATAAAACAAATTAAAAAATGAATCGTTATCTTGCCCTATTGACTTTAGAAACTATTTTCTGTTCGTAATTAACAACACATCACAAACACTTTTACATAACAAAAATAATAAAAATAAATTATAAAAAATATTGATTTTTAAAAAAATTAATTTTTAAAACATTTATTAAATTATTTTATTATTAAAATTTCTATTATTTTAAATATTTTTTTCTCAAATAATTTTATATTTAAAAATGTAGCATTTATTTTTCTATGGTAATGCTGTTCATTACCACAGTTATTTTCTGAAAAAATAAAATGAAATAATAATAATAAAAATATAGATAAAAAAAATAATATTTAAAAAAATTAGTATTTTTGCGTGTTTCGCTGTGCGGTGTCTTGCCCCATCTATATTAAGAGTCCAAATTAATTTTCTGTGGTAATGAAAAACATATCACAAACACTTTTACATAAAAAAATAAATATATATATTAAAAATAATAATAATAAAAAAAAATTTTTTTTTTTTTTAATAATTTTTATTTTTTTTAATAAAATTATTTTATATTTAATTTTTTTTGTTTGTTTTATTAGTGTTTATCGCTGTGCAGTCTCTTGCCTTAACTTAACTTGACTTAAGAGTCCAGAATTTTTCTGTGGTAATGAAGCACTTCACTTTTACACTTTTACATTTCAGTATGGGTCTAATATGAGTTGTTTACTGACTGAGGATCACTCCTCCCTCTGGGTGAGACACAATAGAGATCTTTACCACAATCATTAAAAAGATAAAACGACTGTCATCCAGTATTTACACTTACATTCAGTCTCATTAGATCTGAGAGCAACAATCAATTCTCTGCTCCCAGTGCTCATTTCATCCCGATTCTGTTTCCTTCATCAAATGATGTTCTCTGTGAAGGTCGATGTTTGCTGTGAGGGAGTATCAGCTTAAATCTTCACCTTTTAATTAACAAAACCATTTCTCTGTGGTTTTAAGACTTCAGCATCTGAGAACACCTCATAAACATCAAGGCCACATTTCACTCCAAAATCAAAAGAAATTGTATATTTTTTTGTGAAGTGAAGCTTATGATGTACTGTATAAATACCTTACAGTTCACACGATCTATAATTCATTCAATTTATCACTTTTATTAGTATTTAATATTTATTTATTATATAAGTAAAAATGATTAGTTTCATAAATAATATATATAATTTAAAATAAAAATTTAAAATAAAAGTAATATTTTTAAATATAATAAATAAAACATACCTTGTATTATTAAAATAAAATATATGTTAATAAAATAAAATATATATTTTTGTTATATATATATACACACACACACACACACACACACTACATAACAAAAGTACAATATCATATCATATATAATATTAAACTTTATACTTTATAAACATACTTTGAATAATATATGTATGTATTTTTATAAAATATTTAAAATATGAAATATTTTTTAAATACTTTCTATAAAACTTTATATCTTCAAAAATATATATTTTTTAAATATTATATTATTATTATTAAAATATATACAATTAATAACAAAAATAAATATAAAATAAAAACACAACCTTCATTTTTTTAGTGGAAAATATATTTTCTAATTTCTTTCATTTGATTTTGGGGTTAAATGTAATAATATTCCTGTGGTTGTGGATGGAAAATATTTCGGCCAATTACAGCTTTACTTGTTTTTCATTTGCATGTGCAGAATGCATTAAAGAGCCACTTTTTTGCTTATTTGATTCTTTTATTCCCTGTTCAGTAGTCAGTCAAATGTTTGTCTAATATCACTTTTCTTTCTCTCCCCCTCAAGCCTTCAAGAAAGAAGACAGCGGCTTTGACGAGGTGAGAGAAAACAGACTTTCACGATCCTGCGAATGTTGGACGATATAACCGTCGTGAGCCTCGTGATATAAAGCCTCGCTCGTGTCTGTCTGTGGTTTAATGGGTTTCATGACTGTCGCTGGAGCAGTGCATGCTGGGATGTGTTGTTTGGGTGTGTGGGTCTCTGGGGGTGAAGTGTCAGCTGTGATCATCAGAGAGATTCGTCTCTATTGCGTTCGCTCTCGAGTGACACAGAAACGCTCCGCAGGAAGACCAGACCTCATTTTAATGCTCTTGATGTGAATTCATCCATGTTACACTCTTACAGATATTACTCAGGGATTATTGATATTTATTCTGGTATTCCCAGAGCATTGTTTTAAAGACATCTCAAATATCTAAGACAAACTTTAAAAACAAATTTCTCAAAAATAGCAAAATCAGTGTGTATTTAGTCAGTCATCTAAGCTTTTAAACATTTAAAAATAAGATTAAAAAATTACATAGTAAAATGTAGCAATAGCCAACAATACATTGTATGGGGCAACATTGGATTTTTCTTTTATGCCAAAAATTATTGTATTATATTATTATATGTTCCATGAAGATATTATGTAAATTTACTACAGTAAATATATCAAAACTTAATTTTTGATTAGTAATATGCATTGCTAAGAACTTCATTTGAACAACTTTAAAGATGATTTTCTCAATATTTTGATGTTTTTGCACCCTCAGATTCCAGATTTTCAAATATTGTCCTATCATAACAAACCATACATCAATGGAAAGATTATTTATTCAGTCAAAAAAATTGACCCTTATGACTGGTTTTGTGGTCCAGGGTCACATATAGTCAGTGTTGGGGAAAGTTACTTTTAAAAGTAATGCATTACAATATTGCGTTACTCCCTAAAAAAGTAACTAATTACGTTACTTAGTTACTTTTTATGGAAAGTAATGTGTTACGTTACTTTTGCGTTACTTTTTAAATATGAGCAGGGCTTGATTGTTTTTAATACAAGAAGTTCTATTTATAGCAAATGTAAAAGCCCTTTCACACCAAAAAGTGTAATGAATAAACCTCAGGCTGAAGGAAGAGTAAATTCACGTCTGTACAGAAGAAGATTCAACACTCTTCAGCAAAAAAAAAACAATGAAGCACAATTGTTAGTTTATCTAAAGTCATTTTTGATTATTAGTATGATTGAACTGGATCATCAAAGGTCAGCAGCAAAGACATTGGTTAATAAAATGGGATTAGATACATTTGTGTTGTTTAACATATTTAATTATTGCAGGTTTGCATCATATTCTGAGTTTGCATTTCACTTTTAATTCATTTTGATGAATACTATATCTGTTTTTTGCGAGTGGGATGAATTAATGCACATTCACATTTAGTCCAGAACTACAGTAACATGTTCACACAGCGCACTGTCAGTCAATAAATGGGAAAAAGTAACTCAGATATTTTCTTGTAAATTAAAAAGTAATGCGTTACTTTACTAGTTACTTGAAAAAAGTAATATTATTACGTAACTCGCGTTACTTGTAATGCGTTACCCCCAACACTGCATATAGTAAATAGCAATATACAATATATGTTATATATTTATTTAAAATATTAGATATTGGCATATTGGCCAACATTACTCAAAACAAGCATGTATACATGTATATTTGGATGCATATGAACATCATATTGAGAATAAAGGCAGTCACTGCTGCAGTACTGGAAGCATCAGTAAACGGTGTGTGGAGCGTGAGAGGTGATCTTTATATAACCCTGAGCTCTTTCTCAGCCGTCACGTCTGGTTAGTCCTGGACGAGCGTCTGTGTTTCTGTTCTCCAGAGACTCACGGGAGGCCCGTCTATCCGCTTCACAAACACAACAGAAACGCAGAACAACCAGCGCGACTGAACCAATGTAAAATTCAACAGATCACACAGGCTAAGGCTAGTTGGGCTTTTTCATACCTGTCAGCTAGGGATGCACCGAAATGAAAATTCTTGGCGGAAGCCGAACAAAATGAAACACGGTTTTTCGTGTTTTTCCCCCCCATGTATTTTGCCATTTTTTTCACCATTGCATAAATGAAATAGCCAAAATGTGCTTTTTACTGTTTTGTCTTGCTTTTCAAATAAAAAAATCAATTACAAAACAACAATTTAAAAATATTTACTTAATACTGAACATTTTTTTATATTCTAGCAGACATTATACACTCTCAGAAATAAAGGTACAAAAGCTGTCAGGGGCGGTACCTTTTCAAAAGGTACACTTTTGTACCTATTAGGTTCTAATATGTACACTTTAAGTACTCTTGCCTTACATTTTATTGTTTGTATTGCACGTTGTGTATGTTTTTGTTTTTATTATTTTTATTATTTTTCTATTTTTTCCTTGGCTGTAAAGCACATTGGACAACCATGGGTTGTAATTAATAGTGCTATATAAATAAATTTCCCATTGCCATTGCCATAATATGTACCTTTAAGGTACCAAAATGGACTCTTTAGGTACAAACATGTACCTTTTGAAAAGGTACCGCCCGTGACAGCTTTTGTACCTTTATTTCTGAGAGTGTACCAACAAAGCACAATTTAGCTTAAAATTAATAAGTTAGTAAAATAATATTTTTTGGCCATTTTTGAGACCCCCTTCTTGAATCAGGCATGTATTTTTACTGTACAAATAAATGCAGCCTTGCTGAGCATTAGAGACTTCTTTTTTAAAACATTAGAAAATATTACAGATCCCAATTTGAACCTGAATGTTATAATAGAGCTGTTGTAGGGTAATTATTACTGTCATTATTATTGTCTTACTTTTTTATTTTATTTTACACAACAACAGTAAAATTACAATCCTGACATTTATGAACGTTGATGGAGTTGTTGCTTTTTCTCAGCTTTTATTTTGGCAGTTTTGTGCTTCTTTTTGTTGACAACAGCAGATTTATAAATGATTCTCATTACGAATTTGGGAAGATGTTAGACGCACGTATCACATGTGTCACATGCCTTTAAAAAAAATTAATAAAAATGTGACTGAGCATTGCCTCGTTGTGCTTCACGTTTGACGGCTAGAGTTTCTGAAATTAATAAGTGAGTGACGTGAAATGAGGATTTTATGCGTTTTTCTAGTTCAAAATATTCATTAGTTACATAAACAGAACTCTATTTACATTCACAACACAATTTACTTCTGAAATCTGACGTGAAGCAGGATATTAATGAGAATATTGTTGGATGAACTTGACTTTCTCCGTCAGGATTTGATTGGACGGTGAAAAGTGAGCATTACTAGAATATCAAACGATGTCAGCCGAAAAGAAACATTGTTTCAGAGGCAAGACAAGTTTTAAACTTTAATGAAAGATTATGGAGAAAACTTTAATTTTTCTTTGGAAAGAATCGTGCACAGTAGGAACTTAAAAAAGATCATATTTGCATATTGAGAGTAAGTTTTGCATAGATAAGCAGCACTCATTATTATTTCTTGAGAAAATATAAAAATGCAGTTATTTTATGACATGAAATCTTTTATTTATTTATTACAAAATTTAATATAATAATATGAAATGTATAATAAAATATTTAATTTATGTATTTTTAAAAAAAATATGAAACAAATAAATAATGTTGTTATATAATATAATAATATAAAATATATTAAGTTATTATAATATTTTTCTTTAAAACATTAAACAAATGTTATTTAGAATAATTAATATAAAATATAAAATTTATTATATTATGTTTCATTTATTCATTTATTGATTTGAAATATTAAACTAAAAATATTTATTTATTTCCTTTCTTTAAGATATTAAAAAAATAGATAATATTTATTATATAATCTATAACAATATACAATTTGTTTTGATTTATTTATTATTTATTTTATTTTATTTAACTTTTTATTTATTTCATAATTTTATTATTTTTTTCTCTGCAAAATGCTGCAGCAGTATTTCTTGGAATTGTATCTTGGCAATATCCATTAATGGAGATTATTTTTAGCTTGTTTGTCCATGAAAATGCTGTCTGTGCAGTTTGCTGAGATGATAAGAAGCGTTCTCTTCATGGGAAGCGGTTATAAATGTCTGCCGCCGCTCGGGAAACATGTGAAGAATCTGAGAAGGAAAGGAACTGTTTCCTGTTGGCCACGAAGAGCGTCTCTGAGAAAGCAGAAAGTATTTGACCTCCCTGAGACGTGTGTGTGTGTGTGTGTGTGGTGTTTAACTCGATGACAGTTTCTCTGATTTTGGCTCAAAAATATAATTTGCGAACAGAATATTGCATTGCATTTCCAATCAAGATAAAAAAACTGTATAGTCTGAATGCACTGTAAGTCGCTTTGGATAAAAGCGTCCGCTAAATGCATAAATGTAAATGTAAATGTCAAGATTATGCAAATACAGTGAACATATTTAATGCACATTTCATGCAAATATTCAAATATTTGTGAAATTATCCTAGAATGTTTAAAATGTCGTTTCCACAATCATAATTTCACAGGATGAGACAGGATGAGATTGATGTTTGTCCACTGCTGGACGAATGCATCATAGTGTGCGTGTGAAAAGAGTTTGAAGAGAGTTTATTTTCAGGGATCAGCAGTGTCTGTAGGTGAAGAAACAGCAGAGTTTGTATGCATGTGATTTATGCATGTGATTGTGGATCTGTAGTGCTGTTACAGACTTTGATGAGTGCTGAAGTTGGTGATTCAACAGGAAGTTGATCTGCAGTGTTTGACTCACGATGCAGTGTCATTACATTCATCTGTGAATCACAGCAAAATCAAAGAACGATTTTTTAAATTATTTTTTAAAATTATTTTTAATACAAGAGCAGTCATATATCACTAAAACATAAGTATTAATGCATTGTAGTAGCATTTGTTGCATTGCATTTTATTTTTGTTGCTTTTAATTATTTTCAAAAAATCTTTTATTTTTAATTATTTTTAAAAAGTGACGATTAACACCACACAAAAATCACATTTATTTCTATAGTGCTTGATACAATGCAGATTTTATATTAGAATTAAGAAGATACTATTAGAGTTTTTATTTATTGTTTGAATTAGTTTTTATATTTTTAGTTTTAGCATTTTTTGTGTTTTTGTTATTTTTATTATTTTATTTTAAATATGTCTATGTAGTTTATATATTTTTTTAATTAATAGTTTCAATTATTTTTAGTTTTTTATAGTTTTATTTTTTATTTCAGTTTTAGTCTGTTATTTTGGTAACACTTTACAATACGTTTTCATTAGTTAACATTAGTAAACATGAACTAAGAATGATCAATACTTCTACAGCATTTATTAATCTTAATTAATGTTAATTTCATCATTAACTAATGCATTATTAAAATCACAAGTTGTGTTTGTTAACATTAGTTAATGCAACATGAATAAACAATGAACAACTGTATTTTCATTAACTAACATTAACAAAGATTAATAAATAGTGTAATAAATGCATTGTTCATTGTTTGTCCATGTTAACTAATGTTAACAAATGACCCCTTATTGTAAAGTGTTACCGTTATTTTAGTACGTCAAGTTAAACTAAATTACAAACAGAAATGTTTCCTTGGGAAATAGTATTTAATTAAATTTTATATATTTTTAATTTCAGTTAATATCAATTTTATTTCAAGTAACAAAATATTTTTATGGTTTTAATTTTAGTTAGCTATAATAACTCTATTCAAACAGCTTTGCAGTAACAAAATATCAGTGTTATAAAGTTGCAACAGTTATAAAATGATTCAGTTTCAGCTGGAGACAATAGAGTCATTATTCAGGGGGCTCAAGTTTACCAAACAAGTCAGGCTTATTTCAGTTATTCTGAACCAAATCAGCTGACAATAAGTCAGACTAACTGAAATAAGCCTGGCTTGTTTGTAGTGTTGTTTTTGGCGGCCTGTTTTAATTTTAGTTTTAGTCTAGTCTTTGTGTGAAGCTGTCATTTTAGTTTTTATTAGTTTTAGTCACGTTCATACTCTTTTTAGTCTAGTCAAGTTTCAGTCAACTAAAAGTCTGAGCATTTTAGTCTTATTTTAGTCAGACTATTTTCGTCTAGTTTTAGTCGACGAAAACTGATGACATTTAGTCTATATTTAATATTTAATATAACATATATAATATAACATATTTAACCCAGTCAATATAGTATAAGTACCTAGCAGTATAGACGAAACCAACATTTTCTTTTAGCCAAACCCATTTCAAACAAGGTTATCTTATTATATTATTGTTACCTTATAGACTCAAGAATACATCCATTCCAGACACGGAAGACGCTCTGATTTGAATTTACAACATTTATTTTACCAACCAAACATGTTAGAAGTACACACGTGTAAATTTAAATAAATAAAATAGCATCACATGACAATGCCAGAAAAAAAAATTATACATTCAAGTTAAACAAGGTGCTTGAATGCTCGAGCTACAATAACATACTAAAAAGTGCAAAATAAAATGTGTGTCTGTTACTTGTATTGATTGTAAACTGAAGTCAGATGAAGTCCCTTTCTCTGTCATACTTAACTTTGTTTGTTGTCGTCTTCTAAATAATGCCGCGAGTGGAGCTTGAGGAAGTGACGTCGCCTGCGTCTGCGCAGTGTGTTGCCAAGTCCGCGGCTTTCCCGCGGAATTCGGCTTTACTGTTGCCGCGGGTTGTTTTTCATGTCCGCGGGTTGAAGCGACAATAACGTGATATTTGCCCTGGAATGCGAACTTTACCGGGGAACCCCCCTCGAAATGCGATTGGGCTAGTTTTGAGTAGCAATTGGGAGGGTTTTGTTGCGAAAACCTGGCAACCCTGATCAGCCCCTGAAGTGAGACACAGGAAACGCGACAAAACGAGACGAAATAACGTTATAACATTTCGTTTCGTCTCGTTTTGGTCAACGAAAATGAAGAGACATTTTAGCATAGTTCTTATTTTGTAAACCACATTTAGTCTCGTTTTTATTGCATTATACATTTAATTATCGTCATCGTCACATGACCAGCATTTACGTTGCGTCTCGTCTCGTTTTCGTCACGTGATAAAGGTTCGTTGACGACGCTATTTCGTCATAATTTTCGTTGACGAAAGCAACACTACTTGTTTGGTAAACTTGTTTTGAGAAACAGGCCCCAGATCAATTCAGTTCAAAGTTGATTCAATTCAGTTCAGTAATTACAAAACCAATTCTGTCCAGCTATAAAGCAGCTCTAAAAAAAGTGTTACATTGTAATGAAGAAAATAATGTACAATCATAATGATTCTGAAAACATGATTTATTTAGGATTGATTTATAAGCAGAAAAGCGATTCAAGGTTGTTTTGATCCTGGAGTGATTGGCTCTCGTTGTTTGGTGTGAGTCAGGTTAGTGTTGTACGGTACCAACATTTCAGTATTCAGTACCGATACCAGTGAAAATCCACGGTTCTCGGTACCAAAGCAAAACACAAAAACATGGTAATTAAAAAAACACTATTTTTATTAATAAAGTCAAACAATTTTTTTTTTTTACAAAAATCAATGCCATTCTTTATACTTATTTAAAATTGTGTTTCAAGTTTTTTTTCGCAAGTAATAAAAGTATGAAAAACAGTAAACAAGTTTCACCCAAATTTAATTTGTCTTTTAATTAATGAAATTTAAACATTTTATTTTTTGGTAAATAAAGGGGATTTACTATTAAAATTAAAACGTGGAAGAAATATTGTGTGATTATTTCTTAAACAAATAAAGTTTTATTAATTTTTTAAACAGTAGTAGTATCACACACATTCTACTAAATAATACTAATATATTTCTGGCACAAGTTTAAGTCAAACTTTTATTTTGAAGGGTTGCCGTGAATACCTTTAAATTTCTGTGTGTATATGATATGACGCTGGTTTTACTCAAATGAAACTGTGAAGTGACTCTCAGAGCAGTTATGGAGATGTTTATGTATTTATGTCCTCATTGAGACGGCAGACGCTGAAATCACCGCGAGCGTCACGCGCGCTCTGTGTATGTAGTAAACAAAACCGTGTGTCTCTGCCAGTCATTCATTCACACAGAGACTCGAAAATACACATGTGTTCCGGATTTGTTCCCGGACATGCATTCACACTAGGATTCATGTGCGTATCACACACAACCCGTTGAACCGACTTTTGCGTGTATAAGCACCATTTCACTTAATATTTACAGATACAGTACATATTCGCGATTTGATTTAAGTGTAATGACCTACTTTTGATTAATTCATCCAAACTTGCAGTGTGAATGGGGCTTAAGTCAGATGAATGAACTGAATCTGTTGTGGTTATTTATAGCTGGATGTGGCTCCGTGTCACATGACCTCTTCATCATCTGGTCTTAATGACTCCACAAAGGTCAGCTTTGATTCGTCACAGGACGACCTCGCTGGTTGAAGAAATTCATTCTGTCATTATTTACTCACCCTCATGTCGTTGTGAAATCATACTGTTATTTTTTTCTTCTGTGCAGCATTGAAGGGGAAATTTGTGAATCTTCATGCAGATCTTTTTTCCATAAATTAACACTTCAGATGCATGACAGTTCAGCTCCACAAATATCCATATGTCTCGTGCGCTATATTCAGAGTCATATGATGCTTTGTGTGAAGAACAAGTTATTTATTGAAAATCCAACCTGTGCCATATTTGTCATATTTGTAGTTTATTTTTCAGTCTGTTTCTCACATAAAGCATCATATGACGTCTGAAGACTTGGAATATAGTGCACTAGTTGTGTGGACTATTGATACTTTTTATGGTGTTGTTTTGTCTTTTTTGAAGTAAAGATTCTTCATAATTTCAGGAAAGAAAAATCGAATTGCAGTTTTTTTCTGATAATTCTGATAATTGCAATTTCGATTTTTAAAATGCAATGAAAAAAGGTTTGCTGTGAATTTCTTTTGTGATATATTTTAATATGCTTAGTAATAATAATGATAATAATATTAATAATAATTATTATTAATTTTATTATTAAAATAAAATAAAATGGACTAAATTTAAACAAAATGAGAAATATCACTATTGTAATTTTACTGTAAAAATGTTTAAGAAAGATATAATAATAATAATAAATGTATTAATAATAAATATATTATTATTATTATTACAACTACTGCTATTACTACATAAAAATAGATAAATTACTAAATAAAAAATAAAATAAGAAATTAATTTCACAATAAATTGTACAATATTACAATAAATTGTAACATTTCACTGTTAAATAAAAAATCTGATATTTTAAATACATGCATACATAATATCCTTATTTTACACTGCAACAGTAAAATTACAATACTAATATTTATGGCTGTCTATTTTTCCCTTTATTCCTCCAAATGTTAAACCATCAAACTTTTATCTTGGCTGAAAACCCCAGGGACCCTTAAAGACCCTTAAAGCTTCTCTGTAGTTGAGTGCTTCAAGTTTGTGAAGATATTTGGTGCATGTTGCGTTCCTAAATGCATGATTAAATCGACTCAAACTCATGTTTATCTTTTATTGTGAACCGAGTCGCTCTGAGATGCTGGACAAACATCTGCTCACGTGTAAACAAACACAGTGCCGTGCTTCACTCTGAAACACACCAGCACATAGATTTATGTAATTAAATCACAGCCCTTGCACTAAAGCCATATCATGATTCCGGCTTTATGTGGATGAATCGTGCGGCTCTAGTTGAAGCTGTTGCTGATGCTGCAGACTGGAGTTGATGAAGCACAGATTCTGTCCTCCACACAGCTAATGGAGAGCCGGCGCACCGGGACGCGGCTGAATCTTAAATAACTCTGGGTTCACAGCTGAAGGAATGCTGTGTGTGAAGCCCTGAGGGATCGAGCTGCAGTCAGAATGTGTTCATTGTGAGAGTGAAACGCTTCTCATTGTGAGAGCTGGAGAGGAAGGATGCCTGTATTAATGTCTATGGAGAAGAAATGCACTCCTTTAGATTCAAATTTACATTTTCTAATTTAGCAGATGCTTTTATCCAAAGCGACTTACAGATGAGGAATACAAGAAGCAATTCATCTTAAGGAGGCAATAACATGAGAAGAGCCTGTTATAGAGGGAGGGATGTGAAAAAATGGTGGAAGCACAGAAGAATAAAGCTTGCATATGTGTTATTCATATTCAATATTACATTTTTAAATATAAAATATAATTAAAAAAAATTATTTATATGTATATATATTTAAAATGTTATAAAATGTAATATATGATATAATAAATGAATAATGAAAATTTGTATTTATACATATTAAATAACATAAAAATTTAATATATATTGTATGCATTTAGATATAAAAATTATATATCTTTTAATGTATAAAATATATATTTATGTGTTGAATGACAATTAAAAATGTTTTTTTTTTTATATTAAATACTATTATATTACATAATATATATAATTTATATCTAAAAATATTAAATGTAATATAATTAAATATACATACATAGCCATCTATTAATCAATTGATAGATAAGGTTCGAATTATTAATCATTAGCCCTAGATTGGAGTTGATATAATAATGCATTTTAAGCTGTAGCTATCAAAATTTTTCATTCATTAATTCACACACACACACACACACACACACACACACACACACACACACACACACACACACACACACACACACACACACACACACACACACACACATATATATATATTATTCATAAATATTAAATAATATAATATAATAATAATATATTTACAAAATAATCTAATTATCATTACATCTATATTGAAGTGGAGATAATAATGCAGTTTAAGCTCTACGTATCAGAATTACATTTTCATTTATGCATTTAGCAGATGCTTTTATGAAAAGTGACATATAATCAAGGAAATGAATTAATGATAAATGTGTGAACTCTTTATTTTTGGATTCAGTCTTGACGCTCACAGCTCTGTGATTCATCTGAAGGCATCACAAAGGAAATTGTAATTTTCTAATCATAAATTGCAGCCTCTCGTCTCCTCCTGTCTTTTCTCTGTGTGCAAGAAGTTCATTATTTATTCTGGGCTGAATTGGAGTCTGGCACGTTCTCTGCTTTCATTTGTTTGCTGTCAGCATGTGGAATTAATTTAATAAATGTCATCTTTCATCATGTTAAAGGCTCCCCGGTTGTTTGCGGAGCGGGCTCGTTGTTTCCACCGTAAATCATGCATTTTTCTTTTTGTGTTCGAGGGAAAAGCTTCAGCCTTCATTTTCAGCCTCATCTTGATGTCTTTGATGATGAATATAATCTGATAGAAGTCTTATAATCCACTGCTATTCACAAATGAATCCTTAACATACAGTAAGTGGGTCAGAGTTTTTAAGGGCATTGAAAGTGTGTTACAAAAGCTTTTTTGACTTGTAAGAACACACTCCAAAACTATACCGAGGCCTGAATTTAAGATTTATGTATTTGAATTGCATATAAAATATCCATCCATTTGTATTACACAGTTTAACATAAATAAACTAATAAACTTAATGTGATGAATATTGAATATTAATCAGTCATACAGAAATTAAACCGGTCAGATTTCTGCACTCAAAAAAAAAGAAAAAAAGAAAAACATGGCATAGTTTATTTTAGTATATTTAAGTATTTATTTATTTATTTTTTTAAGTAATATTTTCAAAATGCATTTATTCAGATGGCTCAGAATCAGCATAAATCTGCTCATTGTAAAAACATTTTTTTTTTTCTTAAGAACTGATTTTCAAATAAATTGCATATAAAAACTTCAAAGAAGAAAACACTAAAATAATAAATATTTTGACACAGAGAAAGTAAGTTTCAGGCTTTTGTGTAAAAAAAATCTCTATCTATCTATCTATCTATCTATCTATCTATCTATCTATCTATAAAATATAATAAAATATATATACTATTTTTTTATATATTAAAGGAGGGCTTACAATTTTTTATTACTTACATGTATGGATATGATATTTACCCAGTAATAAAACCAAGTTTGCTGTTTTCCAAGAGATATGAGAATTTAAGTCACTCTTAAAAAGTGTGTGTGTCAGTCCTCTGTCGTGTGTGTACATATATATATACAGTGTTCCCGCCATAGACTTGTGTCCAAGTATATTTGGTGTTTGTTTACCTGTACACTTTGTTAATCATGTGATCGTTGAAAATCTCCCCTGAGTTTAATTTGTGTGCTCAGAACTGTGTGTTTATCTGTGATTATGCCCGCTGCCATAATCTCTGTTATATTTAGTCAGACCCTTGTCTTTTTTGGTACATACTCTTTGATAGCTATCGTTCTGTCTCCAGTACTGTCCCGCGAGTTGTCTGACTCCCGGCGCAGTGTCGCCTCTCTCTGTGTCTGTTCTGTGTGAGCGTCATTCGGTTGTCTCGTCAGTAAATCATTTTGTTTTGTCACTTACTCTTGGTATGAACATAATTCATCTGTTAATATGCGCATAGTGTGTTACTCATACAAAACAGTAATACAGCCAAAACCACTGCTATTGCTGTTATACGTCGCTCGATTCCTGGCCCTGTTTATAATGTCCATTCAATTGTATTAATTACAGTATGTGACACAGGTCGTGACTGTGCAATGACGTCATGAATATGCAAATATATATATATATATATATATATATATAAATAAATCAAAAACTAAATGAAATATTATTACATATCACATGTGCAAAAATACACATTTATTTATTTATTTATTCACCTGCTTACTGTGTCACATTCAGTAAATTACTACTAATATATCTTATATAACATATCAGCGCATTGTTTGCAGTAAATATGAAAATGATAATGTAGTAATTACACCATAAATGCCTATAATTAAAGTCTGTGTTTCACAGTCAACACATATGGCTTGTTGACTGTTTAAAGGAAAAGAGCACTTTTAGATAAACAAGGCAATGATAGATGGCACTCGTGAAGATAGGAAAACAAAGTTCTTTATGAACCGCAGGATTGCTTGTAATAAAGATTTAAATGCAAAAGAAAAGGCAGGAGAGCTGACTGTTTCTGTCAATGTTAAGTTTTCAAGTTTCAAGTTTTATTTGTCACATACACGACTATACAGAGATTGTATAACCAGCAGTGAAATGAGAGTCGGGTCCGCTCCATGGACAGTGCAAATATTGAAAAATACAACACAAGGGAAGTATACATAAAATAAAATGAATAAAAAATAAGATATAAAGAATAAAATATAAAATATAAAAGAATGTGCATGACAGTATGCTGTAGAATTAAATATTAAGATAAGCATGACTGTACAGAGAGGAATGTGCAAAAAGGTTGAACATGGTTGACATGAAGCAGGCAATCACAAAAAAATAAAATAAATATAAAAAATAAGATAAGATATGATATCAAGACA
Source organism: Schizothorax lantsangensis (assembly GCA_027422415.1). Lineage (NCBI taxonomy): Eukaryota > Metazoa > Chordata > Actinopteri > Cypriniformes > Cyprinidae > Schizothorax > Schizothorax lantsangensis. The sequence continues at coordinate 34,759,791 of CM049850.1, read as the reverse complement.
CAGAAAGTGTTGTGTGCAAATGAGCAAATGACACTGACAGTATGAGGTAGAGAGTAATGAGTGTGTGATTAGTGATTTGAAGTAAGTCAGATGATGTTAAGAGGCTGAGTTTTAATGCTCCCCTCCACCCCTGAACATAAAAAAATTAAAAATCCCCTGTCACAAGAGTCACCTAAAGAATTCATTTTCAAAAATGAAAATAATAGAATGTACTTAAAGTGATAATGTTCACTTAAGAAAAAAAGTATTAAAACTTAAATGTTTACTGCCACTTGCTTGAGCAACTGTGTAAACTATGTTCTGTTCACTGTGTAAGCTATTGTGCAAAACAATTGCACGAGTGTAAAAACTTAAAATGCATACATTATATCTAGAAGTGGGCCAATTTAGTCCCAAGGAGTATTGAAATAGTACACATACAAGTATACTACTAGTATACTTAATAAAATAAACTTGAAGTATACTACTTTTTGGTAAGGGTTGGCATAAACAGCATGAGAGCATGGATCCGTCCTGCCTTGTATCAGCAGTTCAGGCTGCTGACGGCGGTGTAATGGGAATCTTTTTAAAAAATGAAATTCAGGCCCTGAATAAATGTCTAAAAATCCTGATTGGAGTATTACTATAAATAATTCTACATGATAAAAATAAGGCTTTAAAAAGATCTGTATCGGTGATCGTATCGGCAGATACTGCTTTCTGTGATCAGCCTCAAAAATCCTGATCGGAGCACCCCTAGTTTAAATCATGTAATTCAAATGCATGGAAATTATAAATGCAGTTCAAATATAAATCTTAAGTTTGGGCCTAAATATCTGTGCATGCATGGATGAACCGTTCACAGAAAGATCAAAAACATGAATTACAGTCTATTTTGTCGGAGATCGGCCGGAGTGTTTGAGCTCAGAAAACCAGCACGAGATAGAGGCTCGAGGCTCTTCCTGATTTCAGACGTAAATGAGAGTTTTAATGGACTGTCATGTGTTTTCTTCTTCCTCCATTAGTTCATAATGAAGTGTGAAATGCTGAGTAAACGTGATGAGATTGTCATATCCGTCGGTTTGTGGCTCTTGGCCGTCATCCATCTGTCCAGATGCTTGCCAATTACGCTTCGGCTCGATCCGGCTCGATCTGGATCAGAGTTTTTCAGGAACCGCCAGACAGATGACTGGCTTTCCTTCCAAGGAACACAATGAAATTATGGCCTGATAGTTTGCATCATAAATTCGCTCTTAGAGGAAACGAAGCAAACATTTGCTGCTGAGTAAACATCCTCCGGAGAGAATTAAACACTTGAAGTGTCGTGTTGAACACATTGATATTGATTAGTTTGGCCTTCATTTACCAGATTTGCTTCATATGCATGACTTATATGGTTTGTAGGGATGTTCTTGTTGATGCTTGTTGCTTGATAGGGATGCATGATATATTAGTGTCATATTGGTTATATAATTTATATATTTTTATTTGTTTAAATGCAAGACATTGGATATGTAATTGCGCAATCTTATTTCTTCTGCTTTTTACACTTTAAAAGATGTTTGCTATCATAATGCTCACTTAAATTAATCTTCAAAACATAAATTATTGAATAATGTGATTCCTGAATTCAATTGTAGAATTTAAAATTATTGATTTTAATGTTTTTTTAGACAACATTTTATTGCTATTTAAATTGTATTATCTAACATTTGTTGAAAATAATGATCAGTTTCTTATAATTATATATGAAATAATTTCAGGTTTGTTGGTATTGACCCTGGATTTTTGTATTGATGCATAAATATTAATTTTTCATGAATGTTGCAATGTGTAAATTCAGCTGAAGCATTCAGAATGATTTTTTGTTTTAATTTTATTTACACACAATTTTAATTTTTAATTACACAAATTTTAATATCTGACATTTTTTGATTATCAGAAAATTAAAATATAAAAATATTTATTGGCTTATCAGTATTGACCAGAATTTTAATATTTATAATACTTTAAATTTATGTGAAACATTCTGAGTATTGATTGTTTTATTTTTTTTACATTTATTTAGGCAAAATGTTCATTTTTAATTTGACACATTTTAATTTCTGACATTTATTGATTATCATAATACAAAAAAAAAATATTACTGGCTTATCTGTATTGACAAGGATTTTAATATAGTGTATGAATATCTGATTTTCATTTTGCGATTTGTAAATTCAACTGTAAATTCAATATTTTTTTTGTTTTATTTTTTAATTTATTTCGATTTTTTTTCCAATTAAACAAATCTTAATATCCACAATATATTTGTTATTGGAATATTAAAATATGAAAATAATTAATGACTTATCGGTATTGATTAGAATTTTAATATCAGTGCATCCCTTTTTCTTGTTATTAAATCAAGTTATTAAATCAGGAAAATTTGTGTATTTAACATGCAATCTTTTACCTGATTAATATGACTCTTGCTTATAATAATAATTAAAAAAGGAGTTATTTACTTTCCTTATTTCCCTAATAGTGTATCGTAGATCACTTTAATGAAGTCATCTGCTAAAGGAACAGAGCTTCAGTCCAGAAAGAGCTGCTTTTGTCATGATTTAACTCAGAGAGAGCTGATGTGAGAAGGACTCGTCTGCATGTGCTCTAGTGCCCTAAGTAGTGCACACTTCTAATATCACACTCATATCAGAGGACTGTTAGCGTTTAATCATGAAGGTGGTTCCTCTAAGCTGCTTAACGCTCCTGTCATGAGCCCAAATTCTGACATACGGTCTGAAGACGATGTTTCAGAGGAAGATTACGCTCAAGGAGCTTCTTTCCAGAATCACAGCTTTCACTTTTACAGCTCACCGAGTTCTCCTTTATTTCTCTCTTAGCTTAACTATCAACTTTGTCTCAGATGTTTCTTTTAAAAATGAACCCAAAAAAAGATACAAAAAACTAAATAAACTAAACCTAATGAATAAATTATAACAAACTATACAGAAATATATATATAACACAAAAATGACAAAAACACACAACAAAATTATTAATGCTTTAACTAAAATTTTAAGTGAAAACAGAAAAGAGAAAACTAAAACACGTTTTTATTACTTAAAGTAAAATGTAAACAATATACATACTTATTTTCAGTAATTGCCAAGACAACATTTCTCATTTTTGTTCATTTTAAACTAATAAATAAATTATGAAAATTCTACAGAATTTATTAAAAAAATACTATTAAAAATGTCTAATGCTTTAAATTTTTAAAGTGAAAACAGAAAATATAAATAAATAAAATATAAAAATAAAATCAAAATATTAACAAAAACCAGTATATCAATGATACTGATCTGTGAACAACCAGAATATGTTCTGTTTCCAAGTGTCGTATGAATATAAATCAAATATTGATGATATTTTCTCAATGATTATACTATATAAATGGTGCTGTATTTTAATATTATGTTGATTTAAAGCTCTTTTTATTTGGTAATCAAGTTTCCAGTTTGACTTCAGTAGCAAAAATGCCATAAGAGTTGATAAGTTTGATTTATTTGTATGAATCTGAATTTCAGTGAACTGATTCAAAACTCAGATTTGATTAAATTGCATCGTCACTCACTGCATATTTCAGGTGTTGCAGTAAAAATATGTAGGTAAATATTGCACTTGATCGTTGATTGTTATAATCAATGCATTTAAATGAAAATGATTAAATATGATTCTTTATTCTGTGAAAAACGGTGGAAAACAAGCTTTGATTATTAGATTTTTGGTCTTAAATTGAACATTTTGAGACAGCGGTTCCTCTGATATTGAGCTCTCTGATGTCTCATCTCAGATCCGAGCACAGATTAAGACACTGATAAGATTTCTTGTGAATTTCTGGGGTTCCTTTTAGTTTCATTGGCATCTATGAGAAACCGCTGAGATGTAAATGAGATCTCATGTGATTGGTTTGTAGTCTTGCATTGCATTTGCATGCATTTGTTCTCAGAGGCTCATTAATTAGATGCAAAAACATTTGCGGTGTGTAAATCTGGCTGTCTGTGAGTGTTAATGATGGCGTTATTCTCTCCGGAGAGCATCGGGTCTCACGTTATACTGCAGTGAATCTCACAATCACTTCAAGATGTTCCCGTCGACTGCATCTGACCTCAGTAAATACGTGTGCTTTGCCAGCGTGAGGGTTAGATGCTGACCGCTGGTTTCTCCCGCAGCTCCTGATCCAGACCTCCAACAGAACAGCAGCCGGGACTCTAATAGCACAGAAAAACAGCAGCGTTCACTTCTCCTCCTTTTAAGGGCATTGTGGGAACAAGTTTCCCTGTTTTAATATTTTCTGTTTATTTCAGTACCGGTTTAGAGAGCACAATGTCCCTGAAGGACCGGGAGATGCTAAAAATGATGAATATTTTCAAGATCTTTAAGATATAACGATATTTCTCAGCCTTTTGATGTTATTTCATGTGTAGAAAAATATTTATGTATTTGCTCTTCAGTTAGAGAGACTATTTATTGCAAGAAGTTAAATGCGATAAGAAAATTGAGGTCAAATAATCAAGGAGTTTCACAATATTTATTGCAAAGTAACATATGGTAAGACAAATTAAGTTAATAAAAATCAGGGAGATTCAGAATATTTATTGCAATAAGTAAAATACAGTAAGAAAATATAAATGAAATAATATCTAAAATAATCAGATAAATATTTTTCAGTCTTTTGATGATATTTAGTATGTATATTAATGTTTATGTATTTATTGTAAGAAGTAAAATACAGTAAAAAAAACAAAACAAAAAAAAACAACTTAAAATATTTTAAAATATTCAGAATATTTGTTGCACAAAGTAAAATACAATAAAAAGGTCAGTTAAAATACTCAGATATAAAATATTTCTCAACCTTTTGGTGATATTTAATATCTATCCTAATATTTATACATTTATTGCAAGAAGTTAAAATATGGTAAAATAATGAAATTAAAAGTAAAAGGTAAAATTAATGACGGAAATCCATAAAATTACAGAAAATAAAATACAGTAAGAAAAACTGAGTTTAAGAAATTAAGGAGATTCAGAATATTTGTTGCAAGAAGTAAAATACAATAAAAAAGTGAGTTAAAATAATCAGATATAAAATATTTTTCAGCTTTTTGATGATATTTAATATGCATCTTAATCTTAATATTTATTGCAAGAAGTAAAATACACTAAAAAGTGAAGTTAAAATAATCAAGTTAATCAATATTATAATAATCGATAAAACATGTTTTAAATGAAGAATGATATTTAATTAATTTAAATTAATAATTATATTTTCATTTATATGCACCAAATCTATAAAACGGCAATATTCGCACATGTGTATTTTACTTAAACATTTTAATGCATGAAAAATGAAGCAAACGAATCATTGAATCAGAGTTTTGAATCAGTTCATTGACTGATTCACAGAATTGAATCAATGTCAGTAAATGTTTGTTTTATTGACGTTTAAATGATGAGCAAAGATGAGAAAGGGTCTTAATAGACAAACACAAAATTGCATTGGAGTCATTGTTTTATCACTTCATATTTCCAGCAAAGTTGTTATGAATATTGCGCATCACCTTCTTGGTTTTTACAGTAATGTCATGCATTTGTCTTCCAGCGTCGTCAGGGACAGAAAGACTCCAGTCTGTGAGCGTTAACTGACGCAGTTCTCAATCACGTGTGACCGTATGAGGACGTTTTGTTCGTAATCCCGCGGTGCCAGCGTGGGTTAAGACCCTTCCTCTCATTAAAAAATGAGCTGTATTATCCGTACGTTAATTAACCTTCCTTAATAGCCCCTGGAGGCCGTGTAGGAGATATTAAAGTGCAGATGAGCGGCGGCCTGCGGAGCTGCTTTCGTTTCACTGATGCTGTTTGACGGGTATGGAGTCGCCCCGTGTGGATCTGAGGTAATTTGTGCAGATGTCATTAAGGTGTTTGATATGTGTGTTGTGTCTTTGGAGATTTTTGGAGGAAAATGAGTTCTTGAGGAGAGCTAATTTTCTGTATTCAAATTGTTTTGAGTTTGAGTAAATATTAGGGTTGCATGAGTTGGGGAAGAAATGCATTTATTTATTATTTTATCAAATAATTTTGTTAAATTTTTTCTTTATTATTAAAAAGCTCCTGGCTTGCTATGCTTGTTTATAGGGCTACACTTTTATTTATTTATTTTAAAATATTTTATTAAATGAATTTAAAATGTTTTATTTAAAATTAATATATATTTTTTTAAATAATTGTATTAAAAGCTGAATGTTTGCTATGCTTGTTTATAGGGCTACACAATATTTTATTAAATTATTTTAAATTATTACAATATTTTATTTAAAAAAATTTAATAAATTATAAAAAAAATGATTTTATTAAAAAAATCCCCATGTTTGCTATGCTTGTTTATGTTTTTTTTATTTCATTAAATTAATTTAAAATATTTTATTAAAAATACTTATTTTATTAAAAAAAAAAGTTTTATATATCAATACAATTTATTTTTTTATTTTGATTTTTATTTCAATATGATTATAAAAATAGCAATAATAATGTTAAAGTGGGTTACATGTCTGTTATTGTTGCAAAAAAAGAAAGAAAACAGTACTAAATAATAAAATACAGTTATCTCTATATTAAAGCATAGTTAGGACAACCAAAGACTTGTTATTTTTATTGTTGGTTAAACATGGTTTGTACTGAACACAGTGTGTTTTGTGCTGTCAATCATTCATCAAATATAAGAGACATTTAGAAACCACTCAAACTATAAATGATGTAAATCAGTTTTGCTGTTGCATCTGTTATACTAATAATTTTTCATATTCCCCATGCAGCTCATGGTAATGTTAATGCTTTATGAAGTTTGATTTGAGGACATTTTGGCACAGCTTTGGGTCTCTGTCTGATGTCTCTGGGTCGTGGCGTGAAAGCAGTTGCTGTAACGGAGCCGGTTTAGCTCTTGACCTTCGCTTTGGGTACGCAGCGCTGATTGCAGTCGCCGCTGTTGTTGTGATGAGATGTTAAGCGGCAGCTGGTGTCTATATTAACGTGCTGTAATTAGCTCAGACTGATGAATACGCCGGGATATTCCCCCTCCATCCCAGCGCTCAGAATGACCGTTTCGCTCGTTTGGACGGAAATATGCAGAGCGCTCTGGAAATGTCAGGCTGCGCTAAACACGCTGTTCACGCATGAATAATGCAGGCGACTCTTCAAAGACGTCTGAAGTGTTCGACATGCCCTCCGTGTGCCAGATCTCGCTCCTGATCGCGTGAGAAGCGTTTACTGCGTCTCTGAGCGATGCATTGAGCGACAGCAGGGATTCGTGACTCTCTCTCTCTCAGGATTCAGAGCCAGTTTTGCTCTTATCTTCCGTCCTGATAAAGTGCTTTATCATTTAGTGTTTGTCACCGCCGAGAGCGCTCGGTGAGGACTTTTATTGTGGACCAGTGAAGGGAGTTTTACACCAGTTGATTAATCACAGTACATTAAGACATTTGTTTTGTATTACAAGCTTTCTTAAATGTTATATTTAAATATACAAAATGTAGTATGCATGGTCTCATTACATATGCGCTAGTTTGCATACATTCCCAGAACATAAATCTGAATACTGGATGAATTCTGGTTCTTGTTGCCATATTAAAGTTTTTTCCAGAGGAAATTGAATTTTTTGCGAAGTTAAAAATTGAATTTTTATCGAAGTTAAAATATGGTAAAATAATGAAATTAAAAGTAAAAGGTAAAATTAAAGTAATGAAGGAAATCCATAAAAGTACAGAAAATAAATACAGTAAGAAAAATTGAGTTTAAGAAATCAAGGAGATTCAGAATATTTGTTGCAAGAAGCAAAATACAATAAAAAAAGTGAAAAACAAACTCATTTTCACTATTGCTTTGTCTGCTGCTTTGTTTGATCACTTAATGAAATCAGTTACTCACACTTGTGTTGCGACATTACTGTCGGATCCAATATAGTAACACAGCATCATCTTTTAGTTTCAATCTTTCTGAAAATCCTTGTTTGTAAACGAATCCGCTTTAAAATGAAGTGAACAAAAGACAGAGTTCTTACTGACACGGTCTGGATCTTCATTAGAAATAGTTCATTCACTCTTTCCTAACGTTGGGATCAGAAGGAAGGCAATGAAGGGACTGTTTTTCTACAACTTGGCACTAAACAGCATCTTGTTGTCTTTAGAGCATCTTTATCGTTTGGTTTCTGTGTACACCTGCATTCAACTCTCTCGTGAA